>JAJGOT010000192.1:780000-1270000 GCA_022457155.1 Cladopsammia gracilis
GCCTTTTATTTAGGGAATTGAAACTGTAACCTTGAGTGCAAATGTGAGTTAGATAAGACTGCAGAAATTTAAAATAAAAAACAAAACAAAAAGACAACTGTTTTTTTTTTTTCATTTGCAAGTGCCTATACAACAAGAAGCAATTTATAAAATGTCTTTTGATTTGTGTGTGCTTATATTCTGGTTACACATCCTATATGCATAACTTGATAAAGCACAAATTTGAAATTGTGTGCATGATAAAATCAATGAACTTAATCTGACCAATCACAGTGTGTGCATTACACATCCTATATACATAACTTGATAAAGCACAAATTTGAAATTGTGTGCATGATAAAATCAATGAACTTAATCTGACCAATCACAATGTGTGCATTTCTTTTCAAAGAACATTTTATAATATGCTGTATACCATGGCACTATTTTTTGCCTCTTTAAGTGTAACCAGTTACTGGCCAGTACATTCCTGTGGTGCTATTCGTTATACAGTACATGGGGTACTCATTTCATTTTCTAATCATCTCTTTTGCCTCTCACGGGAGTCACCCCTGCACATCCCTTTCAGGGGTGCAACTAAGGAGTGTTCTAGGGTGCCTCTGCACCTAGCTTGTGAGAAGCCTCACTTGTTCGGGGTATTGCGTGAGTATCTTGGCGGCAAAGCCGCCAAAGCGATCCAGTGAAGTTTCTCCGCTTCGCCACCAAGATACTCGCGCGATACCCCAAACAAGTGAGCCTTACCTTTGACAGGACATATTAAAACAACCCTACCATCGTAAAAAATGCAATCACGCTCTACACTAGGCACTAGACACTAGTGTAAGGTAAAAAGGTTAAGACACGCAGGAGTCACAGGTGGCCCACTCAGCCACAGGTAGCCCACTCGCTAGAGCTTAATCCAGTTTCCATAACATGAAGCAACTAAGAGTATATGGAATTATCCCCCATCATTTTTTCGCCAGTACTCATTTATACACCTAGGTGAAGAGACACAATGTGTAGTGAAGTTTCTTGTTTAAGGAAATAACACGACGGCTGAGACACTGGCATAGGACCCCCTCCCACTATTGAAAAATCCTGCCTACACCACTGCCTTTCACACACACCTCCTGAGAGACAAAAAGAGATGGTGGAACTTTTAAGCATTTAAAATTTTTTGCTGAAGTGTGATCACTTTAGTGAAAGCTACTAAGCAGTACTTCATAGCTTATGATGTATAAGGTAGTTTAAATACTTATGACTGTGATTGAAATCCTACAGTTTCACCATTCAAATGAAAGCTGTTGAGCAGTACTTTGTTTTGCACAATTTTCTCAAAGGGAAAATTTTACAACACAATGGAATTCCAAAACTAAGACGTGAAATGAAGTACAGTGAAGCCTGTATTAAGTGGACCCCATATTAAGCGGACACCCTCTATCAAGCGGACACCAACTGCTTGGGTCCCTAAATTTTCTCACCATATTTACTTTAAAACGAACCTGTATTCAGTGGAGCCCTCTATTCAGCAGACACTAGACATACTGGTATAGAGTACTGTTCCTCATGAATGCTTATTTACAGTCAAACCCTGTTAATATGGACAGTAAAGGGACCACAGAAACTGTCTGTAATTACGCCAGGGTATCCGTATTAAAAGCGAACCTGCAGTATAAAAGGGCAAAGCCCCACACCGAATCTAATGCAAATGAGCAAGAACAATTGATTTTGCTAATTTGCATGAGTTGGACAGTCCAGCCACCTTTTATATCACGGGTTTGGCTTTAAGCAGGTCACATATTTTTTTATAAATAACGTAATTTTAGAAAATTATCAATAAATTATCTAACCCCCCTTAAACACTTAATAATATTATTATGATTAGTAAAGTTTGTAGTTCTTCTTTCAATCAAACTGATAGTGTATGTTTAGCTGCCTGACGTAGCATTTGTATGAGATTCTTTTAGTCTGGATGGTAAAAACTATCTGTTGTCCATATTAACAGGTGTCCGTATTGAGCAGGCAAATTTTAGAAAAAATGTGTGGGTGTTGTTTGACTGGGACCAAGAGAACTGTCCGTAAATAATGGGGTGTCCATATTAAAGTGTGGGCGGCACGGTGGTCTAGTGGTTAACGCATCGGACTTTCAACCTGAAGGTCGGTGGTTCGAGCCTGGTCTCTGCCGTTGTGTTGTTTCCTTAGACAAGGAACTTTACTCCACACTGTCTCTCTCCAGCCAGGTGTATAAATGGGTACCGGCGACAAAATGCTTGGGGTAACCCTGCGATGGACTAGCATCCCATCCAGGGGGGAGTAGCAATATTCCTAGTTGCTTCATGCTACGGAAACTGGGTTAAGCTCCGGCTGTGTGGGCCATTGTGGCCCGAGTGCGATATTAAAGAGACACTGTCACCTAATTTTAGTATCACTTTGAAAAGCCAAAAAACATATTTGTTTCAATGGAAACCTTAAAATAATGGTCCAGTTTTGTTAACAAATACTCTACCAGTGCAGAGAAACAAGTATTCATTATCTTTGGTTGTGGATGGCCAGGATGGAAATGGATTGCAACTTGAAAAAATTGGCCAACTTTTTCAAGTTTGTCACAAGAGTTGTGAAAAAATCGCAGAAAAACTTATTATGGTCTGTTCTTCCTTGAAGAAATCACTTGATATTATCTTCTTGGTGTTCTAAAAGCAATTTTATGTTTGAGCAAAGGTACTCTGTCATATATTTAGTGTATTTTGACCAAAACACAGCAAAATCTGCGTGCCCCTTTAAGCCAGTGTCTGTAAAGTGGGATTGGTCTGTATTAAACAACAAGTTATCACTAAATAGGATAAAATAAAAGGTAAATGAATAAAGGCCAAGCACAAAGCTTGTTATGTTGTTTGAAAGATACGTAATGTTACAAAATTAAATATGGTGTACATTTTAAGTAAGTGACATAATTATTACCGCAAAAAAAGAAATATTAAGGAATTCCTTGGGCAAGACTTTTAGTTTTTGTACTATAGATATACAGAAAGTATTAAACATAAAGTTAACGTCTTAATATAATCATCTTTAATTTAGAGACTCTTAAAATAACTCTTCCGGTCAGTAACCCATCGGAAAATTTAACAAAAGTAAGCAATTTAAGATTTCTGAATTAGCATATTAATTTTTGAGATACGTGAAAAAAACACGTTCAAAATGCTTTTATCTTTCTAAACAAAGGACTGTATTGATATGTAACTTTAGGTAGGTTTCTCACTAACTGCTTTGTACAATGAGAAATTTTGATAAAGAATTTACATGACCAGGAGATAAAATGTATCATTTAGAGACTGCAAAGTTATGAAGAATTTCGGTTCCTGGCTTTCTCGTCTGAATTTGGAATCTGTATAATTTGTACAGAATAAAGCGACATTAAATTGGGTTATTAATAAAAAAAAAAGAATAGTACAAATGATTAGAATTTGAGCGTGATTTCTTGAAAGTTGTCAATATTTAAAATAAAACTGTCCCTCAGTTTACCGCGATAAATGAAAAATTCTATACAGGTAGACGGAAGTCTTAATACTTACATTCTCTTCGGAAACAATCATGCGCCTTTTCTTTCCTTTAAATTTCCCCTTCTTGCTACAAATTTATAAAACAAGAAAAAAAATGTAACACGACTGTCAACAGGATTTAATAGTTCTCAAGCTACAAAACGAAAAACCTTGAAAATCTAAATTCTCATGTCGAAATAAAATTTCAGTTTTAAGCTTATTTTAATTTTAACGTTGATTTGAGCTTATTTTATAATCATGAAACTCGTTAAACTAAGCGATTACAACAAAATAATGATTTTCATGAGAAAATGGTGGAATTTTTTACTACATTTCGACCAAGCAGAATTTTTCTTTTTAATCCTCTCGAGTTAATCTTAATTTCACATTCCGAACATCAAAATTTCGCTGTAAGCTTACAGCTGATGTTTCAACGAACTCAGCGAAGTGAAATAAACATGTATAATCGCGCAAAAATAATCTGCTCTGCCTTACCTCACAGCGAGTCGTTGTCGAAAGGCTCTCAACAACCTAGGATCAAGGACATTTTCTTCCGGCTCCCAAGTATTGTATCTAATTGGATATGATCGGTAAAAGCGGCAATAAATACAACAACATCCAGAAACATTCGGCGGTAAATTATGCACGTGAAATTCACGATGCTTACTTTTGTGAATAGCCCTTCCATTTGATGAAATATTCAACTTTTCCCTGCAAAACAAAGCGTCGTAAATGGCTAGATTAACCATGATTTTCCTGAACAATATAGGACATATTGCCTTTCTGACTTACCTCGCGAACTCTGCGTTTTAGTATCGTTTCGGCTGCATAGATCCCGTTGTTTTTTCCACCGCGATTCATGACTCATTGTCCACTTTGAAATAATGTTTGTATTCATATTAATTTACAGCGCCGCATCCCATAATATTTTTAACATCGATGACGTCACGTGCACAGCTGCACGAGTCATCGTCTCACAGACAAGAAATTCGCATTTTTATGGCTTTTTTTTAGTGCATTTTTATCGTAGACTGCATGGCAGGCGCCAGAAAAGAGGGCGAGAGGGGACGGGAGGATTTTGGGCGCCCGCGAAGCGCGTGGAGAGAGCCCTAAGGGAGGGGGAAGCTCCGTTCTCTCTCCATGCGCTTCGCTCTTTATTTCTGCGTTGCCGGCTCGCATGTTGTAAGTGACAAATAATTATCATTTGATTTCTCGCGCCCAAATTCTCACTTGACTGCTTTATGCTCTGTGCGTTTCGTCGCGATAAAAGGTCTTCTTGAGAATTATTCACACCGGAATGAGAGCAGTCCATCTTCTCTTGAGTGAAGCTTAGCTAAATAACATTAGCGAGCGGAAAACATTATCTGCTCGCCAATGTTTTCTCGTTTCTCGCTCGATGGACTAAGCTGGAAAAGAGGGACTGCCCGTAGTCTACCCTGGTGCGGAAAACAAGCGTGGTGTCTTAATATCTACAACATCAAATGCAATCGACGGTGAAGACATTGGAGAACGTTGAGGTGGTCTGGACTTAACATTGGAGCTTGAACATACAATGAACTGCAGGACTGATCTCCATCACAACAGAAACCGATAAAGTAGGATCGCAGCCGTAGACAGCTGTTTCGTTATTATTGCAACTCTTTAGCGCGGTGTAGCGAACTAAATGACGGCCACAAGAATCGCCAGCGCTAATAGATTACACAAGTGACCCGTTCACTCGAATCACGCGTTGCCACATCACGTGTTTCGGGGAGGAAGGAGCCCATAGTGTCGCAAAGATGTTTCGCAAAGAAAAATGTAGATGGACAAAGCCAATCTGAACATTTAAACACATGAGCAAAACCATGCTTAAAGAATTCACAGCATCGGATCTGTAAAGACCTACGGTACCAAAATATATAGTAATAAAAGTAAAATCTGCAATGGACCGCAGATTTTACTTTTAACATTGGAGGCCTGCCCATAGAGAGATGTGGGTGTGGGTGTGGGATGTATGGTTTTGTTGGTCGTTTTGGTCTGAGAATGGGTATTGATTAAGGGGTATGGTCTCATTTTCTCGGAGGTCGTGTCCGAAAATAGGTAAGGGCTTTAATTGGCTGGCCACACACCCCTACCAAATTGTTTTCGGAGTATCCCAGGGGTCTGCATCCCCCACTCCCTTCTGACTCCCTTAAAAAGGAGTAAGGCCCGTGGGTTTACCCAGCTGAAAAAGAGAAACCCGAGAAACAACTAGCTTGCCAAATCTTTTGTTCTAAAGCCTTACTCCTATACTGAGCAAACGCACAAAAACCTAGGGTCTAACATCAGCTAACAGCTTGCTGCCAATTGATAAAGGAATCCGTTTACGCTATCAACGGTTAAAGCTAACACCTTATTAACCCTCTATATTTCATGACGACAGTAGCAAAACTCTCTCAGATGAGGATGTGAGTTTTTGATGCAGTCTGGCTGTGTTCCATAAAGATTGATACGACTGATGTGTTCATTTACTACGAAAAGACCCTCGATTAGTTTTACTGACGCCTCAAAAACTCCATAACCCGGTTTAGCGCGAAACTTGACTTGATAGTTGCATTCATTCAGTTTTGAGGAGTTCGTAAACTCTGGTTCCCCGACACCTAAACCATCGCCATCTTTTATTCCAATGAATGTCTGTACTTCTGCGCTTGGTATCTCAAGCCAGGCGCTTAAAATGGCGTCTACTGTTAGCCGTTCACAAAGCCGGCTCACTTTAGGGTCTTTTGTGAGCAGGCTGTTAATGTGTTCAGCGACACGTAGGGCACCAATATGAACATGCGCGTGAGAGATATTCAGAGGTAACCATTGGACGCAAGGACAAAAGTACTCTGGGATTTTAGCATGTTGACATGTCCGATTTCGAGGAATTTTTGAAAAAAGGCTTAGACCGCGAGTGTGGTCAGATTGCGATGGGTCTTTAGGATACTTAAGCAAATGCATAAAAGTTGCGTGTACATCTAATGGTGATATAATGACATCCGTGTTGAGCTTAAAGTTCTTCACCAGTTCTGGGTGTTTCAAGTGAAAACTATCTGGAAGCGCAATGGATAGCATTGGTAACCGCTCCTCCTGTTTCCCCTGCATTGTTCGCGATCGGAACTTCCCGGTGCGCGCACCATGGTCTCCCATGACAACAAGCATGGTGTCATTCAAAACTCCTGAGTCTCGGATCGATTTGAAAAACTCATAAAAGTCTTTCTCCGCTGCACCGAGCGGCATTATTGTCTTGTGATGGCAAAGACTACTCAGAAATATAAAGCCAAATTTAGGCATCTTGGGGTATGCTCTGAACAGGCTTTTTAGATATTCAAGTTGGAGTTTGTGTTGAGGCTGAGAATTGATGCACTTTTCATGAAGTACCCCGTCATTGAGTTCGTGTGGCACCGCTGACCAGAACGGACGCGCGTAGTGATCGCAAGGTGGCTTGTTAAATCCTTCGAGTCTCATGTTGAAAGCACCTGAAAGAAGCCAAGAAAATAAACCTAGCCTTTGATCGAAGTGGCACTCTAGAGTTATGTGGTATATCTCAATACCTTTTAACTATCTCTAAAGCCCTAGTCAAACGGCGCATGAGCGTCGATGATACGTGGGGTGAGAGTTTGATTCCAAATTATCATCTATCGTTGACTATCATGTTACCGGTCAAACGGTGCGTGACAGCATATGATAGTTGATGATAGTTGGTCAAACGTCACGCGAGCAGACACCCAGTCACTTCTCGTTTGACTCTCAACTGCTATTGTACGACGAACAAACAAATTTTGGCTCGATTTAGTTAATTGTTGTTGTTGTTATTGTTGTTGTTGATGATATTGCCTTTGTTTTCGGTCCTCGACAGAGACCGTTGACTTTCTGCGACATTTGGTAAAGCTTTTTTTGTTATATTTATAAAATACTATTTTACATGTAATTATTTGCATTACATTACAAAGTAACCAAAAAAAGATGAGATTTTGAAATAAAATTTAAGTCACAGACGAAATGCTTTTGTAGTACTATACTAACAATTCAAAAAGTGATCTAAAAGAATCTTTTTGGTAAAGCTACAGCTGCGCCCGCTACTCTAGGTGGCAGCGGCTGACCGAAAAACTATCCGGCATCAACTATTATCCGCTCGACCAAACGATCAAAACTATTATAACCACTGGCCACCGACACTGAGGTACATATTTGTTTTAGTATAAAGCTATTTCAATTAACGTCGTCGGATAAAAGCTCAAAGCCAAGATAGTTGGGATCGGCGCAAAAGAAACGTCTTTCCCGCTCAGTCGCATCGCTCATTCGCGGCGTTTCTTTTCGTTTCGCCGCTCCCAAGTATCTGCATGCCTGGAACAGGCGCTCGGTTTACTCGTTCTGTCTTGACTTGTAGGCTTTGAGCTTTGAGCATTGAGCTTTCACCCGACAACGTTAATTGAAATAGCCGTATACTAAAATGATGATTTTTAACTCATTCATTCCTGTCAACGAATACAATTTTCGCACCCAAATGACCGAAATTTGCTTGGAGGTGAATAGCACTTGCTATTCCGAGTTTCAGTAGCCAATCAGAGCGCGCCAACAATGCTATCCACTGTTTGGGTATATACCAATGCATAATAGTCGGTGGTCAAACGAGAACACGCGTTTCGACTATCATCGACTACCAGGCACCGTTTGACTAGGGCTTAATGTTAGTTTCCTTGTCAAAAATTCTGTCTGCCCTGCCGTGGTAAAAACGGACAGGGAGAGATAACTAATATTTACTTACCAGACTGGTAAATAACATTAGCACAAACAATGTTTTTTTGCTGCGTGGTACTCACGTTGAATGATAATATTGAAATTTAGTTAAGATTGAGTGCTGAAAAAACTGTTACAAAGACAGTCATACGTTTTGGGGATAACACCTTCAACAGTGTTTAACTAAATTTCAATATTGTCATTGGTAATTACATTGCCTTTTTTCAATATGTAAGATCAACTCAAACTAGGAAATCCAGATAGGAGTTGTTTGCTAAAAGCCGATTATACAATGGTAACCATACCTCGTACTTGACATAGAAGACAGAGAATCCTTCCACTTTGGGATGTGACCCGAGGAATGAGAAGGCAATCGACATTTCAACATGGCTATCTATGCTAATCACACTCTTATAAAATAATTGACCTTATAATTAAAGCACACGCAGTACTCGATAAAAAGAAGGGAGGTTTAAAACTGCGAAAACATAAATAAATAAAAGTCGTCTGTTTTAATTTACCTATAGGCGGTGCATCCTCACTAAACATTGTGGCATATCCATGATTCTTTAACGTCTTAAAAATAAAAGGCCACTCATCAACTGCTCCAGCGCCGTCGAATCCCTTCCGCGCTTCGTGAATTTTACAATTCTCCTCCACTGTCCGTCCGGTCAGAAGTGCCGTGAGTTGGGGCGTGGTCCCTTCGCCGACTAAAGAGAACCCCTTGAACATAAACGCCTGTAGCTCGTCGCGAAGAAATTTATACGAGCTTGTAAGAAGACGCTGAAACGTGGCATGCGACGTTTGATCCAATCCCAAGATAATGATATTCAATGGCAGGCCAGGTGTTTGTTGCGCTTTCCGCTGCAACACATCACGCTTAGGGACAACCTGTGCATGAAAATCAGTTTGGGTCCTTCCGTTAAAAAACTTGGAGTTAACTTGGATAAAGTCGTGGTTTAGCTTTAACACTGGTCCTTTATATTTCAAAGGCGTGCGCACTCCTAAACGGAATCCATTATCGGATCCACCTGCTTCACGGTGTATCGTCTGAAAGGAGAGATCTGTAACGGGATCACCTCTGTCGTGATTGACAACGACGTCGAGAAACCCATCGCGATAACTGGTGAATAGCGTTGCTTGACGATCACAAACCAGCGGCACCCTGTTCTGAAAATATCTCATGGAGCTTTCGTCAAAAGGATCAATATCTGGAAAGCGACAGCCTACTTCTCCTGTTGAATTTTGCGCTTGTATTTTCGTTGGTGACACTCCACATTTCACCTCGGTGTCAGAGAATTCTAAAAGTAAATGTATTGTGAAGTTGTTATGTTTCGCCAGAAGTAGCCTTGCTTCAAGCTCCAGGGGTTTTTCCTTTTACGCTAAAAACTCTTCCAAGGACACATGGGTAAGTCTTCACAAGCCTAATGACTCATAACTGCGGGAGCTTAATCCGGTTTCTGTACCATGAAGCGGACTGAGAGTATTGCTACTCCCCCCTGCATGGATGGGATGCTAGTCTATCACAAGGTTACCCCCCCCCCCCCCCCCCCCCAGCATTATGTCGCCGGTATCCATTTATACACCCTGGTGGAGAGAGACAATGTGGAGTAAAGTTTCTTGTCTAAGGAAACAACACGACGGCAGAGACCAGGCTTGAACCACCGACCTTCAAGTTGAAAGTTAAGTCCGACGCGCTAACCACTAGACCACCGTACAGGCTAACCACTAGACCACCGCACAGGATAACCACTACACCACCACACAGGCTAACCACTACACCACCGCACAGGCTCACCACTAGACCACCGCGCCTCCACAAGGTGACATTAAGGCACGTTAATCATCGGAAAATCATTTTTAAGTAAAGTGCTTGAGACGTGCTACTTACCAAGACTGGACAGGAATTCAGGTTTGACAAATAAGGTTGAATTCCTTTCCGAAGAAAGAATAAACTCTGATCCCAAAGTGAAATAGTTTGGATGGTCCTTTAGTTTGAATATTGCCTTGCATTGTTCTTTGGCAAGTTCGCATGCTCTTACGGCTTCCTTCTCGGATTGAAAAGCTTGTCGAGAAACAGCGACTTCATTGTCATCCTTGTTAATAACTTTTGTATTGACCAGCTGAAGGGAGAAAAGCAAAGAGAGATCATTGAATAAGATGGGGTGTATTCAACCCAGTGAAGAGAAATATAAATCGTGTTACCAGGTTAATGTAAACTAATTCAAGAGAAAACAGATTACAGAAACCCGGAGGAAAGGGGAGGGAAATTCGGAAGGCGAGAGCACGGAAGTCGGAAAAAAAGGCAAGAACCCGGGAGAAACGTGAGCACAAATCTTGGAAAAAAAGGCACGATAACTAGAAAGAAAAGGACAAAAAATCCGCAAAAATAGGAAAAATCTGGGCGAAAAGGGTATAAAAAGGGTGCAAAAAAATAAAGGAAAAAAAGGGCGGACAACCGGAAGAAAAGGGCGCGAAAATTCAGTCAAAAGGGGGCGAAAACTTGGTGAAAATCGAAGGGCTTAAAGGGAGGGAAAGTGGCAGTTTTGAAATATCGAGGTTGTGTGGCATTGCTTGTGGCTAAGATATGCCGTAGGGTTTTAAAAATCCATGTGTCGTACATGACAATCATAAAAGGTGTATGTTTGATTTACACGAAACGAATCGTTTCGTAGATTTGTGATAAGCATATCGTATGTGGCAAAGTTTCGCCGGCTAAATCGACCTTTAGAAACATTAGACGCTTGGTACTCTGAAAGAGATCCCAAGGCGGGCAATGAACACATTGACATCCCAGTAATTTACAAATCACTCGCGTGATTCGATCTCGCGCACCGATCGCTTTGTTACGCTTGCATGGCGTAGCACGCACAAATAGGAACCGTTAAAAAGGCCGTTACCGTTACAACTTAAACCGACGAATGCCGAAGATCTTCGGTCGAAAAAATGATTTTTAGTTTGTTATGAACGTTGAACAAAACGGTCTATCTTATCCAGTATCAGACACTATTTTAAATTTTTGTTCTTTTGAAACATCTTTACTTGGTTCAGAAGAGAGAAACCTGAGAATGAGTCTTCTGGCGCACGCGCGCAGGCAGCGTCGTAAAGTCTGATTATGACGTCACATAGTCACTTTACTTTTCTTCACCAAAAGGACAAGTTGTGCTTCTTGCGCAGAACGAAAAAAGTTTGTTATGAAAGAGAAGGTGGTAGTTAAGCTCGCTACGCTGGCAGTTTTCATTCTGTTATCAGATATTACGCTAAATGCAAGACGAGAAGGTAAGATTTATTTGCGCTTTTAAACACAATTTTTTTCATTTGCACAGTCGAAATTATTCGGCAGAGTATTACAGAAAAAAACTTTCTCTTATTCAAAGTTTTACCTTTTTCGACAAATTCTGTGGTGTAAAATTATTCGATACAACTGAGAAAAATAATAAACGTCGCCCTATAGGAGCCAAAGTGTATTAAACCTTTGACAGCGGTTGCAAGGTTGTTTTGTTTTCTTTTACTAAGTGAAGACCAAACACAAAAACAAGTTTCGGTTGCCATGGCAGTCAACAAGGATGTTTGGCGCGTGCGTTACTTTTTACATTTTCGTAAGCGCGCACTTCAACCGTAATTCATCACGTTTTTATAACAGGGCGAATAGGGCGGTTTTCACTTTAATGTCGAAAGTGATTTCGACATGACTTCAACAACACATTCAGCTTTTACGCAGAAATTCATCCTGAATTTGTTGTTGTTTGTTGTTATTGTTGTTGTTGACAACAAAAGTGACTTAGTTCTTTTCAAAGACTATTTGTTCATGACACAACCGTGGACGGTTGCTGGAGTGGGGAGGTTGGTACATTTGTGTTTTTGCGATACTAAGCTGTTTTAATGGCTTTCAAATTATTTCCACTTAAAATCCAGTCTTTGCTTTGTTGGCAATTCGTTGTTTTTTTTATAGGACTGCATGATACTTATGCAAACCAAGGGAAAAAGATAGCGATTTTATATATTTTTTTGTTTTTAGCATCGAAATATTTTGATATACACCAGATTTACAATTGTAAGAGTAATTTTTTATTATTAGACTAGCAGCATTTTTATGTTTTCTTTTCACTATTACTTATTATAATATTGTATTATTTTACTATTTATTTAACACACGACCCCACAAGCTCTGTAGCTTAAATTTTCATCGTGTCAAAATAAAGTTTATCCATCCACCGCTCTCTCAAAATGGATATGAAATTGGTATTCAAAGAAAATATTTAATATTGTCTTTGACTACCAAGTTCATATCCACTCGTTTAAAGAGCACCTGAAAAAGATCGAGACATTCCAAGGGCACTCTCAATGAGGCGAGCGTGACAGCAAACCGAATATCGTATGCTTACAATCTCGTTCACTGAGTGAGTTTCCATTCAATCCCATGCTCTCAGTCACATGTAGGCTATTAATATCAACGTTCCATATTTCTTCCCAGTATTTGAAATTAGATGATACACACTTAAAAAAACGCTGGTCAAGCAATTCAGTATACTTTTTAATAAAACACTGTGATTGTAATATTTTTACTCGTCTCATTTTTCTCTCTATTTGCTTATTTTAAGATTCATATAATCGAAACCCAGAACATGCCAGAAGACTCGACTTGATGTCGAGGGCGTGGATTTCGTGGATTTGGTAATCGTTTCTCAGGAACTGAACAGTTTGCCACTTTCAAGCAAACTGACAGTCTAATACAGTAGTTCATCGTGGCTTTTCGCTTTTATTTTCGTAAGAATTAACTTGAGTTATCATCGGAGTTCTCCCCTCCCCTCCCCCCTAGGATGGTTGTTTCTCCATTGATCCTCCATAGCACCAGCAGCATATCATATCAGTGTTATTTAGTGGATCTCAGGTTGCCACGCAGTATTTTTTGTTACGTTTCCCGAAACACATACACTAGCAACAGATCAGTATCACTTACTTTAATGTAATCCTGAAGGGTTAGAATCTTGTGTACGTGATCGTGGCCTGCCTTATTTGGTGTTGACATCTTTGCCTGAATAGAAAATATGTTAAAAGGTAACCAAGGGCGTACCCAGGTTTCCGAACCAGAGTTTCCGAACCCCCCGCCTCTTTTAGAGGAACAAAATAAAGAATTGAGAACAGTATCCTTACAAAAAATCGAGAAGGGAGCGGACTGTTTCATTGTGAAAACGGGAAGTTGGTACCATTTTACGTAGTTGGCACTTCACTTCAAGAAATGTTTCCTTCCTAAACGTGATATACATGCGCTTTGAATGCCTGTTTAACTGAACTGTCTTGAGTGACTGGTTTTGGACGAGAACCTCCCTCCCCCCCCCCCCCCCCCCCCCAATCCCTCACCCCCGTACCTTTTCATCGTAAAAATCTGGGTGCGCTCTTGGTTACGGTTTTCTTTTCATAAATGATTTACTGGGCAATATATAGAATATATGAAGGTTATTCAGCCCAAAAAAGTTGTCTAATATAAGGCAGTTATTTTTACGAGTCTCTTTTAATTTTTTCGAGCCTTAAATAAAACCTCACCTTTTGCGTTGCTAGCCACTGTGTACTCGCATTAACATTCCCAATACTGAGAGTGTCAGTCGAGTTTTGATTACTCCTATATGAAGTACGATCATGATACGCATGAGGTGTCCTTGATTTCTCCTTCCTTTTAGGCATAACTGTACTGCTCCATCTTTGCGAAACTGACTGTTGACCAACTTTGGTGGTCGTTTTTGAATACCAGGGTTTCGCGAGTAACGTATGACTGACTGTTTTTCGTTTTTTCGCGAATGTTAGTTCCAATTTAATTAATTCAAACTCCTCTTCTGTCTCGTTACCAATTTTCCACAATGTCATGCACATCAGATTGACGAAGGTTATCAGTGCTACAGCGAGAATAAGACATTTGCCCTTACGGACCCTGGGCAGCCGTGGGAAACACGTCATATCTTGGCTGATACCCGCTTTGTTGATTTATTCTGTTCCTTTTTAAGATCACAACAACCTAATGAGTTAAGCCTTGTTCACTCTAGTGACATAAGGACATAACAACATGAACATAACGATATAAGCCTTGTTCACTCTAGGGACATGAGGACATAAGATGCATCAGTGAACATAAAGATATAAGCCTTGTTCACACTAGTGACATAACGGCGAGCTCAAGCAAATGTAAAACACAACTTATATCGATGTTTTTTGTCACCAATGTGAACAACACATGCAGCATAACGACTCATGGAAAAACAGCTCTTTTCTTTCGTTATTTCGCCGTTAGTGTGAACCAGTTCACAGTTCTTTCTTTACATCAGTTTTTTCCTTATTATTCCTTTTATGTCGGTATGTTGTGTTGTTCACACTAGTGACGTAAAAAAACATCGATATAAGTTGTGCTTTGCATTCGTTATGTCGTTATGTCGCTATAGAGGAGGTTGCCTATTTACCGAGTTAGGATTTCGAGTTGGATTTCGAGTTGGATTTTCGAGTTGGATTTTCGAGTTGGATTTTCGAGTTAGGATTTTTTTGGCGGGGTTTCAATCAATTTTATTTTTTCAGTGGTTTAACGTACTTTGTCAGCGGTGTTGCACATCGTCTTGAGGTGTTTTCAAGATGGAGGAGGATGGAATATCGGTAACGTAACGGTAACGGCAATCTTGTTTACAGTCAAACCGGATGTTCTTTGCTAACTTGCGCTGCAACATTGGTATTTTGATTGACAGTTTGCTTCGAGCAAGTTGGAAGTTGCGCGAGCAAGTTGCAACTTTCGCGAGCAAGTTCCTATTTCAAACTTGTTGTCATAATACCGACAATACCGGATTTCTGAATTGAAAGTACTTGGTTTGGTTACCTTGCAGTATTCCATAAACTCTACGATGTCAGGAGTAGAAACTGTTCGTTCCTTCCAGCCAGGTTTACCGGGAAAATACGTCCCGTGTTTGAATGCTTTTAGTTATGAATTTTTCATTAAATTTCGAGTGACTTTTCATTTGCGTGTCAAATCGGCCGGGGTTTTAATCATTAAAATCTTTTGTAAAATAATGTTTGATTTCAAGAGAATTATACACCAGACAAAACCTATATGTTGTCCCAGAAATGTTACCTGGTTTAATATAATTTTGTTTTCAGACTGGCACATGATATATATATGCGAAGTGTCACGCAACGCTACAAACTTGAAAAACTTCCGGCGGCCGTTTTTCAAGTTTACGCCATCGCTGTGGAAATCAGGCACAATCCATTCAATTCTGGGGAGCTGAGTGCTCCAAAATGTCTCAAATTGTTCACGCGTAAATAATCTATTTGTCGTGATTTAGTTTCGGATATTTTCCCGATTTTGGAATCGAATCGTACGGCTCAATATATATCTTCTCAATGTCTAATAGTTGAGCGCAACGAAAAAAAATGTTTGTCTAGTCGGCTTAGAAAGTTTCGCTTTGTAATTTGTTGTTACCACAGACAAACCTAATATTTTATGTTTTTTTTTTCATTCGCTTGAGAGAAAGAGCAATGAAAATTCATGGACTTCATTCAAAACAGATCAACTACGGCAGCTAGAACTCTTCGCGTACGTGACCTAGCTTGACCTTGAGATCGCTTGCGCTTGTTATTTTAAATTCCTTTAGAGCATTGAAAGCACACTACTTCCGTAGAAGAGAGAAAAATAAGACAACTTTTGGGTTGATTCCACAGTAATCAGTAATCAGTACCGGTGAGTCCATGCTCAACTGATTATTATAAGCTGAATGCAACTTCCAGACATTGAGATACTGGCATGTCCTGAGGCGTATGATTACGGAATCGGGGAAATAACCGAAATGAAATCAAGACAAATATACTATTTATATGTGGGAAAAATCTGAGACCTTTCGGAGTACACAGCACGGCAGAATTGAAGGATTTTGCCCGATTCCATAGCGTGAATTTGTTTGATATCAGCCCGACGTTTTTGCCTGCGTGACATATCTCGCGACCTAGCCCCTTTAAAAAGTGTTGACGGGCTTACTCCTGCAGTTCGCAAATTAATTCTAAAGCCTTCATAGCTTAGCCTTTACTAGAATGTCTATTAGGGATTTTCCTTTGCGATATGATATGAGGGGAGGCTCCTTGAAGATTTCTCTCAGATGTGGTTGATTCTGTATAATAAGCCATTTCCCCATGAGTGTCCTTTTATAGTCTTGGCAACGCCGGGTGGTATTGCGTTACAAAGGGCAGTATTTTCTGTTCTAGTGACGTTTTTCTATCGGAGAATTTGACCTCTGAGAGGTGTTTTTCCACATGTACAGTCCTAGCTGGGTAACTTCTGTCCTTCAGGTGTGTTTCGAAATTTCTCATGCTTTCCTCAAAGGTAAATTTTAGAGGAATTTGTTCTTAGAAGCCTTAGCTTCCCCTTTGATAAAGCCTTTCGTGACGCCTGATGGGTGACACGAATAGAAAGGTCTCTGTAGGTTTGTAATGTGTTCGCATGTCAAGGATAGACTCCCTGTGGAATCTTTCACCTTTGTACACTTTCGTGTCCAAGAATATGGTTTCTGTTTCAGATATTTCAGCCGTGAATTTGATTGTGGGGTGAAAACTGTTTTAAAGGAATTATTCTATTTTGTCTCTGCTTGTGTCCCACATTGATATGACGTCATCAATAAATCTTCTCCAAAGGATGGGTGTAATGTTGCTTTGTCTGAGTATACCTTTTCCTATTTTGGCCATGAAAATGTTAGCAAAGGCTACGGCCATTTTCGTGCCCATGGCTGTTCCATGGGATTGAAGATAATCTTTTCCGTTGAATTGGAATTAGTTTTCTTGTAGGATCAGACTGAGCATTTATCTTAAATGCCTGGTTGGGACGGGAGGGTTTCTGTGGTGAAATTCTTTGTATGTTTCACATACAGTGGTAATACCCTCTTCTTGTGGTATGTTCGTGTGTAGACTAGTGACGTCCATTGAGACGAGAATGGTGCTTTTAGGCAGTTTGATATTCTCGATGAAGTTAATAAAGTCTGTTGTATCTTTTAGATACGAAGCTTGTTTTTGTGCTATTGGCTGAATGAGGTGGTCAACAAAAGCTGAGATCCGTTCTGTAGGGCCGTCACACCCTGATTATTGCGGGTCTTCCGACAGGTGTCGGTTTGTGAATCTTTGTGAGTGTGTAAAACACTGGGATTCGCGGAGGATCGGTCGTAAGGGAAAGCCATTTAGCCGTCATTTCGTCAATGTGGCCTTCTGGGAGCAGTGATTTAATCAATCGCTGAACTCTTTTGGTTGTGGTTTCAACCACTGGGTTGTCTAGGGGTCGGTAGTTATTTATATAATCGAGTTGGACTTGACCCTCGTTAACTTTGTCTGCTCTGTTCATTATGACGGTTGTGGTTCCCTTATCAGCTTTTTTTACTATGTTTTTGTCACGCGATAGTTCTTTGAGTGCATGTCGCTCTCTCTGTGACAGGTTGTCCTTTGGTCTATCAAATTCGACATTTGACCTCTTCTAAGAAGGTCTCTAGTGCTACTGAAGGCTGGGCTGGTGGTTCGCAGCTTGACTTATTAAACGTGGAAAGGGTCAGGTTCTTTCTCTTCCCCGCGAAATATGTATTGAAGGCGCATTCATCTAGCAAATAGATTATTAAAATCTGCGAGTACTGGCGCCTGATAAGGTTTTCTCTTGTTACAGGTTCCCGGGAATGAACTTTAAAGTAAAGTTTAAGTAATTTATATAACTTGTAGTTAAATTATATAACTTTTTACTATGCAAATGTTAGGGGCTCGTGTAATATACCCTGTTGTTAATTAAGTTCGTTGTACTGCTTCCATTGCTGTATTTTAGGATCACCAATTATTATAGTTTTAAATATTTATGTAATTTTTGTAAAAGTCTTCTTAATTTTTTACTGCTCACTGGAAGACCACTTACAGTGAATGTGACACCGTGATGAAATAAAGATTGTAGTTGTTCATTTGACAGGTTTTTGATATGTTGCTTGCGTGACTCAACGGCATTAAGAAAATGTTTTCTATTTTTGTCTTTTCTCCGCTATTTTTTTTTCGGCATTTAACCGCAAACTAGCCGATTCGTTGCAGCTGGATTACTAGTAACCATCTCGAAAAAAAACAACTCTACATCCTTACTCGAAAATCCAACTCGAAATCCTAACTCGAAAATCCAACTCGAAATCCTAACTCGAAAATCCAACTCGAAATCCAACTCGAAATCCTAACTCGGAAGTTAGTTTGTCTCGCTATAGAGTAAGTAGAGTAAGGCCAGGCTTTAGGGCAACATCTCACAAACGTCTACCGCTTGAATTGCTAATTCACTATACTGTGTAACTGAAAGGCGCGTTTACACGTCTATACATGTAAAGAAATTGGGTCCGGACCTGCTAAAAAGCGGAACGCAACGCATGTTTTTTGCAAATGTTAGCGATCTGTATGACCACCATATCCGATCGGTCCGGACCTCATGTAAACCCTTCTCCAGTCCTTACGTATGTTACATTTCTTACTTGGTAAATGGTCAAAACAGTTTGGCCTGTGCCGCTTTTTAACAGTCCCTGGACCTAATTTTTCTGTAGTGTAAAAATGCTTTTTTAGATTTCATTGGCTGCCTCTCTCATTACGTGTACACTGATCTGTAGTTTGGTACAAAAACTTGTTGAAGATTTGTCAAAACTGGTAAAATCTTCTAACTTTCTAATCAAAGGCAGTAATGTACTGACGCATGTGTTGGAGTGCTAAACGATTACACACCTGTGCGCTCAAAAACTAACCATGAAAATGTAAAGAAGATATTCCTTACCAAGTGCAACTGCGATATTCCAACATGTGTCAACGATCGAAGAATATAATAAAATCATTAGACACCCGAATCAGTACCACATCTCAAATGGATGAATAACAGTGAATAAACTGGTTCGCTTTCTATTTTAATAGGCTGATTTTGTTGTCACGTATAACGTGTTTTAGTGCTTAAAAATCAGCCCAGAAAAAAGCTGAGTAAACAAAACTGACGGGTAAGCCAAACGTGTTTAGTAATTACAAAGTCATGAATACCCCATTTAATTAACTCTTAAAATTAACATATATGAGGATGAAGAAAAATTATTACTTAACTTTTCATTTACAACCTTTTTGTTGAAATATTTTTAAATGAATATTAATGGTGTTGGTTTGGTTTCTCTTAATACTTTAGGACCACCACACCAAAATTTACTTTGTGTTATTTCTTCGTTCCAAATATTCCTTGTTTGCGCGCAAACTCAGTTAGTAGCGTAAGCAAAAATGGCAAGTTTTACATCTGAATTTTTGAAGAAAAAATCGTGTTCCGTGTTGCAAAACTCCCTGTTTCTATGCACCCAATATGTCACATATTATGAGAAGCAATATTTTCGCAATAGCGTTTCTTCGATTTCGTTTGAGCAGTCCTTGGAGAATGCACATGCGTAGGGTGAAAAGCAAAACTCTACCAACGTTTTTTCCATAACTCATAAATCAGTAAAGAGTACAGATAAAACTGTCACGTCAGTTGGTGGAATTCACGTTGCTTAGCAACCTCACTACACTGACCAAAAATTTTCAAACCTGGGCTCATTATTAGCCTCGTAACTGATATCATATCTTTTATTTCAAGCATAAATTGAGAGTCTTTTTTTCTTGGCTTTGCTTGAAAATGAACTTGATGCGTTTTGTATAATAGACTCACAAGCGTTACTTTGTTTTGTATCCAAAGCTCTTCAGACAATATGCACAGACCACGAGTTATGTAAGCCACATGCACCAACATCACTGTGAACAAACCAATCACAGGAGAGAATTAACAATAACGTTACTAAAAGGCGCGCCAAACGTTTCTTAGTTCTTGACAAAACGAGCAGGAATATTGGTGATAGCTTACAACAGCACAAAAATGATAAAGGTACAGTTTAAATTAGCTTTTTTATTTCCTTGTAGTTAAAAATATGGCGACTTTCATTTTGGCTCACAACCGGCTCACAAGATTTGATATATGATCACTACTGACGTTTATTCATTAGAGATTTCCGATTTATAGGTACAAACAGCAATTTGGCACTGATAGTAGCAATAATACCGAACATACTTCAATCTATAATATTGTTTGTCTGAGCGGCAAAAATGACTCTCAGAAAAAATTAATTACTTGATAAGCTCGACCTCATAAAAATGTAATTATGTCGTTGAAACGATAATTAATTCCAAAGATAGCAATTCATAACATGATATACGCGATTGTATAGACCAAAAAACAACAGCAAAATTAAAGCAGAGTTCCTATATGTCGCCGTCCGTCTACATAAACTCTCTTACTAATCAAGTAAATTTGCATTTAATAGACGCTTTGAGACTCGCTTAAAAATCTCACGCGTTTTTCAGCGCTTAAAAGGGGATATAAAAGGCCTGGCCTGAGGCTGCCTTCTCCACGTACAGCTAGCTTTGTTTGCAAGACAAGTGCAAGGAAGCGGATATTTTAGGACGAGCGCGAAGAGGCGCGCGAGGGAGCTGGGAATGAGCACGAGGCAGTGGCCTGAGGCCCCTTTCTGGGAAGTCCCGATGACTTTTCGGGCCCAGAAAACTATTTTATGACCGCAATGTTTACATCACGATTTAAATGTTAACAACAACAACTATACTCACCTATGAATAACATCTATTATCATATGACCCGTACGGCCCTGCGAACCTTTTCTTTGCAAAACCATTGATGAAATGCCCGTATGAGGGCCGTACGCATTTGCGCGAGCAGGGCCGGAAAAAGCCGTACGGCCCTACTACAAAAGCGGACGGCCTCGCGCGCTAAGATTTCAAGTAATTTTGTCTCCAAATTGGTCATATGATAAAATACTTATTGACTAAGTTAGGTCGGGCCGGATGGGGAAATATTTGGCTCTCGGTCATGGCGCACGGACCTCCAGCCAAATATTTTCCCATCCGGCCCTCCCACTTAGTCAATAAGAACATATTTTCTACCTTACTATTTTTACTTATTTCGCGACTCAACACCGAGTAACTAACTAATTTAATTATTTGTAAAGTCAACTTAGTTAATAGGGGAGGCAGAAACACGTATATTAAAGCTTTGTAGTTTCTTTTCTTGTATTACTTGTGTGGCAAAAATAAAAATAAATAAAAAAATAAAATTTGTTAGATTTGAAAGCTTAGCAAGAAAATTCTATGTTGACGAAACAAGTCAAGCTGGTTTGCGAGCAAATGACTACACCACCATTCCAAAGGCAACCATTAACCAATCATAGCTCGTATTGGTTACCCAAACGATCCCAGAAATCTCAACCCCAAGTTGAACAGCTGGCGCTTCCCTCCAAAGTTTCTGGAGTGGCGAATATCCCTCCGCAAATCCCCCAAATATAACTTATCATTATTTTCTCTCATCTTAAAGGCCCACCTTCACCCAAAAGACTTTGCGGTCGTTTGTTTTTGTTTTGAAATGCTCCATTGTTCATACGCGTGATCTGACTGGTTGCACGCATTCAAGCGTGAATTTCGTGGAACACGAAAGTGACTCACGGCGACAGCATTTTGGGTGAAGGTGGGCCGTGAAGGTTGTTTTGATCTTTGGCTCTTTAGGGTATGAAAAATTAAGACTGGGACACAAATTTGTGTAGTTGGGTTACAAATGTTGTTTCCTCCTCTAAAGATAAGAGCCAATAGTCCGGAAGTGACCGCGACTGCATGATTGGTAAACAGGTGAAACTATTTATGGAGTATACTGCCTTTATTATTAATGGCTTATCTTCTTCTTTATTTCACTAAAAAGAAAGAATTATGGATAAAACTGAGTGAATCTTTCAGACTTTTTAGACGTTAGAAAAGCGAAGCCTTTAGGAAAAATAAAATTTCAGTTTAATGATCTACCCAATTAAAATTGCCCGACTTCTATTACATTACATTGAGAGAACAGCGTGTATGACAAATGACAAAGGCTAACTTATCGGATCTTTTATTCTTTTGTACTTGTCATTCAAACAACGAAGCATTTATCGCTTTTAACATACCCTCGTTTGTTAATTTCTCTTTTTATCAATAATGTTCATTCTTTTCACCAATCACAGAAATCCGTTATTTGTTTAGAACTGTCAGTTGTTTTAAAAGTTAGAACATCTGTTTATAGAGTTTATAGCCGTTTGCATGGATCAATATCGCTTTGGTTTCCATGTTTAACATGCTTTATAATGAGAGTATTGTGTCTTTTTTCTCTTTGTCGCGGCTATGAGCGGTCCAGAGGAAACCGAAAAGATTTGACGGCGTGTATTTCATCAACTTCATTATTAGTTTCATCCCTCTAGTCATTCGGATGGACAGAAATTCTACGAGAAAATCGCTCACAGCTTCTCGCATCCGTACATACCCGACGCTTAACGTGAAAAACAATAACACTTGTTCAAACCTAATCAGCACTATGCTTCATCGGCGAGATATCCGAGATGCGGATAAGAAAAGGGACAGTTTTGTCCAAAATCTTGAACTGCAAAGAGGGTTGTCTCTCGTCAGTCCAGGAGGGTTTCTATTCCGTTTCAACAAGGACAATCGACTTACTCAGTTGCAGGGGGATAGCACGAAAATAACGTTACAAGGAACGAGAATCTATGGACAAAAGGATAGGGAGTTTTTTAGAAGCAGAGTTAATCAAGATGTGTCGTCTATTATTCAACAAAGCATTTTGCAAAGAAGAAGCCTAGCTGTTACATCTGCAAGCAAACTAAAAGAATTGCGAATTGAAGGGGCGAAGACATTTTTGTTAAAAGCACAAGAAAATCCGCGAAACGAACGCTTGGATGCAATTTCAGTTAATTTTGAAACTACAAAAGATAAAGTTAGTCTCAGTTTACCGCCATTAGCAAAATACAAAGCGCCTGATGAGTCCCTAAAGGGAAAAGGAATAACGGAATTAAAAGATTCTTCGCTTTCTTTGGATTGTAATCAAATATTGCCTTGGAAACCAGAAGTATCCGATGAAAACAAATTTGAAATTAAAGCATTAATGGAAAAGGATAGAGCTTTGGAAAAGACAAAAAACGTCGATCAGAGTTTAATTCACCATGAAAGCGATGATATTATTATGATTTCAGAAAGAAAGTCGCAAAAGAAGCGAATAATAAACGTTTTTCTTCCAGCTATTTCAACAGAAGAGTTGAGTCTCGCTGACAGCTAACGACGTAGTGTATTGTTAGTTTGCAGGTGAACATGATTCTGAATGACAGATCACAGGTACCATAATACACTGATATCAAAATTGTCGCGTCCACATAATGAAAAGTCAATAACAATTGTTAGTTTTATGTTTTGTAAGTAGTAAATTCAAGCTGAAAAAGGCCTTGAGGAAAGGTTGTTTATTTAAGCAAAAATTATTTATGTCGTTCCCTTTTCTCAGTTTGGTCGTTAAAGTTATAAAACATCACAGTTCCTGTTTCTGACGGAAGATTATCGTAACATTGAAAGTAAAATTATCATGACATAACTGACTAATCATTATCAACTCAATATGTAATGAACCAATCAGAACTCGTAACAAAACCATGCGACCAGTGCGTAACAAGCGCGGGAAAACGTGAAACCGATGCCAAACATGAAAAAGACAGAAACCAGTACCAAGCGCGGGAAAAGACACAACTGGTACCAAGCGCGGGAAAAGACAGAACTGGTACCAAGGGCGGGAAAAGACAGAAACCGGTGCCAAGCGCGGTAATAGACAGAACTGACTAAATTATGCTCGTGAAATCGGCTTACATGCAACTGGTACGTGCCAAGCGCGGAAAAACACACAACCGATACCAAGCGCGGAAAAGCAAAGTGCTGGAAACTCAAATACAGTGTCAATACGGGAACGCGCAACCAGTAACGCGGGAAACATACAAAAAAGCGCGGGAAGCATGGAAATTTGCCACCAGTGCCAAGAACTCGACCGGCGGTCGATTCCGTCAACCGTCGGTTGATTCCGATTGCGACGCAGGCTAATGAAAATAAATTCGCACGCAAAACGAATAATAACAAAACGCAAAACGTTAGTAATTTCGTTAATAATAACGAAACGTTATTACGTTATTATAAACGTTATTAATAACGTTAGTAACCTTTCGCAAAACGTTAGTAATTCGATTCCTTTCAAATTCTCTGTCGATCAACCCTTTCACTTTTATTTGAGCTTGTGGAGTTTTTCCAACTGTGGTCAGTGGCGAATCTAGAGGGCGGGGACTCGGAGAGGCGGAGGTCCCGGGACACCCTCCCCCCCCCCCCTTATTTTACAATTAACTAAAGAAGTCCCGATAGCCAGAACATTTGTTTTATTTTGAATCATTTTCCTGGCTCCCACCTTATAAACAATTGTCTATATCCGCCAGTGGTGGTTGTTTTCAATATCTAGAAGGCTTAGCTAGCCGATACAACTTGATCATGCACACATGATCATGCACACATGATCTTGGTTTCATCAAAAATGTTTCTGGACAACTGACAGGGCGACCGTCCCCCCCCCCCCCGGGGGGACCGTTTCTTCTCTATCGACCACGACTGAACCATTTTTTGATCGGTGTTTGATTGTGCGGTGGTGTATTCTTGAATGCAAGAAAAGATAGAGACAAGTAAGCCAGACATTTGTTTTTAAACGCGGAAAATTAATCACGTTTAGTGAATTTATAATCCGCTTTTGCCACCAACATGGCGCGGACCTCCAATTAATCTGAAAGCCACTTCTTATCTTTTAATATAATAGCGTCTGTTTAGGCGCTAAAATGATTTGGCACTTCACAGCTGTTTCATGAACGATATACGTTTTTCATAAAGTAATTTGATGAAGATGTTTTCAAAAGCCATTGACCAGGTCACAGTTTTTTTCTATAGAAAATAAAAGGAAGATTTCAAAATTAAAATAAATTTAATAATTTCGTTCTTGATTGTCAATCCCCTATTAAAACTTGTAAATGTAAGAAACGCAATAAATTATGTCATTCTAATTGAACGATGAAAATTCTATATAATTTCTATTTTTTAAGTTGCGTGATGCGGCTGCGAGAGCCGCCGGAAATTGCGCTGCTCTCAGCTACTGCTGAACTTTCAGTATTTATTATCATTATTTTAACATTTCGTGTATGCCGCAAATAAACTTGACAGAGAACTCTCGAGAAGTCTGTGGTCAGTTTCTCAAGAGTAGACATAAGAATACCGGAACACCATCAACTAGAAACTGGGCAAATATATGGCTGCTTGGGCGTTGAAGGGTTAAGTACTTCAGTGAGCAATTTTGATAATCGCGCCCCATGTGTCCCAATATAACATATGCACGCTATTTTATAGCGTGTTTATTATGGTCATTAAAATCAACTTCCTGGTGCGAGAAGGTTTCCTTTAACCAAGCGGAATGAGGGAAACTGAGTTTATTTTAGATTATTTATTTAATTTAAAGATTCATTTCCTATATAAAGTTAATTTAAACTTAGGCTGTTAAAGTATAATGACCTTTTTATGTCTGGATACAGACTTTCCTGAACATTCGCTCTAGGCGCTTGGCAAATTACGTATATCAATAAACTGACCTAAATTTTAGATTTATTGTGTTTGTCAGACGGAATGAGCGCCAAACCGTCTGCCTTTCCTCACACACTATTTATAACTTCCCTCTTTTTAACGTGGGGCTTGATGGTAGTAATCTAGAACTCAGATCTCACTCGCTCTAATATCAACAATGAATGAGGTCCACCGCGGTCAAACGTCCGAGGCGTTTTTCGTTTTATTTAGTCGGATTTTATTTAATATTAAATGGAAATATGGACAAGGATGTGTAAGAAACAATGTTGACATAACCGTCTTTTAATTTTTCTCGGCAAAATAATGAGCTTCTTTCCGTTGAAAAATGACCAAAACTCTTTGCGCCTGATCAAAATTACGGTTGGCAAATGTCGCAATGGCGCCGACGATTCTGCAGTTCACAGTTTTTAAACGCTTAGAACGTTTTTAGTAAACTTTCACATATATGAAACTTTAAACACTGAAAATGACGACCTTAACTTTTGAATACTTTGAAATTTCTCTCGTTTGTCCGCGGTTAATATATGTGGGCGCTTATGTCGCGATCTATATTACAAGACAAATGTATATCTCGACCCACGAGTTTCGTTTACAACCAAGCCAAGGTGGGTTTATAGCTGTATGATGAGTTTCAAAATAAAAGTACTCAGGCAAAGGACTGCAAACGATAATAAACGATAATAGCTGTCCACGGTCTCACAAAGTCTACTTTTTATGTAGTCAGATCAGCCCTGCAGTCCATTGTGACTTTCGAAAGAGTGATGATGTATCGATCCGGATCCGGGGGGGGGGGGGGGAGGGGGAGGGGTACTCTGTCCATTTTAGGGTGCAGCCGGTGGTGTGCCGCTAGGGCTCTGAAACTTTTACCCTACACGCCAGTCCATGTACAGCTGCATTTTGCAACTCTAACACAATCCCTACCGTTTTTAGACTCGCTATTTTCCAAAAACTCTGTTTACACTGACTGTAATTATATAAGCAAGACTGATACTACGTACATGGGACATTTAACGCGACAACGCGGTTGTATGCTTTCAGTTTAGGCTCTATCATGTCGTCGCGTTAAATGTTCTACTTAGTATCAGCCTTGCTTATTGTTTGTATTACTATTTTTGGCTGATTAGATCTTCTATAGATCCTACGCCATGACTCCAGCAGCCGCGATTTTCGCTCGCGGTCCTTTGCTCCTTGTCACTGACTGTCCACTGATCAGTTTCCCAGTAAATGATACCCCATTCTAGACCAGAAACACTCTTATTTTTTACACCCTATCCCACCAGACTACACTACTCAGTAAACTATATCCTTCACAGCGGCACATACACATATAATTTATATATGGGAGTATCTCAGGATCCCCCCCCGGTACCGGTACCGGTATGACCGGTATGACGGTCTACTGGTATGAGATTTTGGACAGTTACTCGGGGGAATAAATAAACACATGGGAACCGGGATGAACTCGTAACATGAAAGTCATACCGGTGTCTTGTAAACTCCCCCTTTCTTGAAACACTTGAGTTATGGACAAGAATATGACATGAAGCTGTCTGGTGCCTTTTGTTCTCACTCTCGGTTGCATCATTGAGTTGTTTCAGAAAAAGAGGAAGTTGGTAAACCACGAGCCAAATTGTAGATTAAAAATCTTTTATCACTTTTTAATATTTCTAAAGGAGTCATGGAGATTTTAACATGTATTAGAATTTAGTTGTTGTTTAGCATTTTTCTGGTATTTTCTTTAAATAGTTGCGTGCTCGCAACGTATGTATTTTACACCTGGTTGGTTCTTGACCCGAAAAATAACGCATAACGTGAGGTGTGATTTACGTCAGATGGGCAAGGATCTCTTTATAGCTAGAAAATGTTTTGATCCTCCCTAATCTTTTATTGTAATGCTTTTCCGGAACTAGGTTCTTTCGATTCCTTTTGTTCGTTTTCACATCCGTTCCTTACCTACGGGCGTATCTTGTTTTGTTTAAAACGGAAATGGACGAAACAACATTTGCATTTGACTAGTTCCTTTCCATGAAATTAACCCGTGTAATTCAATAAAATCCTAACAGAGTTTCGTGAAGTCTTATATCTCTTTCTTTGCATAATCAGAGTTTCCAGACTATCATTTATTAACCAAACACGAAACGTTTAGTAAAGCTTCCGAAATTGACAGCTTAAACTGAGCACAGCCAATCAGAACAGTGCTGAAAAGGCTAATTAAAAGATGGACAACTTTAACTTCTCTGGGGAGGAGGCGGGATAAACCCGACCATCTTGACGTGATTAAATAACTGTATTTTAAGTTTTACAGAGTTAAAATTCTGTGAATTCTTAACCTGATGAAGTTAAATTTGCAGTTTGAATTGTAAATATACGAAACAGTAGCCTTGTGGCTTACGCATTGACGGTTTATTACCAGCCCCTCCCCTAGACAGTCACGGTTTATGTCCCTTGTGAGAGTAGTCGCGCAATGTGCTGTTTTGGTCGATGGTCATTCACGACATTGAGCGGAGCGTCTGACAGTTTCCCGTTCTTATTTTCCCTTATATCTCTGTTGTTTCTCAATCAGAAGGCTTGGTTGTTAGCCTTAACCCATGGTTCGCAGAAACAGATAGCATTGGCTTCATAAAATGCCTCGAAAACGACGTGGAGTTGGTTGTTTTGGCTCTCGCTCAAATCACCCCGAAATTCGCTATGGCATCGATCATTCACGGGGAATGCAGTTGCTTCAGGACTTCTCGCAACCGATGCCAGAGGAAAGCGAACTCAATGCCAAATTTGCGGAGATTGTGGTAAGTAAAGGACGAAAGAACTTTTATGTTTAGTTTAGGCGACGAAAGATTAAACTACATCGAGTTACACGACTTTCAAGTTCAATACTGGTCTTTGATGCGACCCAAAACGGAGGCGGTGTCGCAAAAATGATTTTGTTGTTTATAATTCAAACACGTGTCTGGTCTGAAAAAAGCCCTCGATTTCTCTTCCTGACGAGAAGAACCGTAGTCCTTCTTATTGGAAAAAATAACGTGAAGGAGGTTTAATTCATACTCAAAAGATTCCGTAAGAATATTCCCAATGGGCTTTTACACTTCGACGATGAGAATTGTGAAATTCCTGTCTTTCATTTCGGTTTAATACTTCCCCAATTGACAATCTAGTGCAATTCGCAGACGAAATTATTTCAAACTGCAATTTTCTAATAGACGTATTGCTTTTCTGTCGTGTCTCATCTGGCCAGGGCGATTTCGCCTTATTACTTTCGGAGTCAAATTTCTCTAACTTTCGGATCTGTAGCCTTATTGTTTTAATAATAAATTTATGCCAGGACTTCATTTCTTTTCATTTCCGACTGTCTTATGACTCCGACTTGTCAATAAAGCTGTGTTACCGTTCATCAATGGTAGAAGCGATTAAATCTTGAGCATTGTCGTCCAAATACGTTTATCGATCGCCAAAATTGTCATTGATCGAACGAGTGTCGTGATCCCCGATTAAGTGATAAAGTAAATATTCGAATGTCCACAACTCGAAGTCGAATATTTCTAATATTTCTAGTCCAGTTGATTTATAAAAAGAATGTAAATACAACAGTGTTAGAATTCTTTGTTATCGTTAGCGAGAGCAGTAGTTGCGGACACAGCCAGGTTCACAATGCTGTGATGAATGTATCACAAACTTTCCAGAATTTACAAGTTGTACAAGCTACACTGTACATTGCATGGAAATCTGCGATAATAAATAGAACTTTAAAACTTATTACATCGCGAAAATGGTCATGAAACAGAAAAAAAGTTATTTGCTACATACGCTGTGGCTATTAACATACAAACACTCTATTCCAGTGTAACTGTAATGTAGAAGAATGTCACTTGAGAATTATTATCAATATTTGTGTGTTTATTGTATTATTTTAGGAAGAGCTTGACCTCACAGCCGTGCATAAAAAAGCTATGTTTGAATTACCACCGGAGAAGAAATGGCAGCTTTATTTATCAAAAAAGAAGGTAAGATGGTCCGAATAGGAATCAAAGGGTTTTTTTTTTTGTAACCTGTTGAATCCCCGCATGATATTGAGTCAGCACTTGTTTACACAATATTAATTCAACCAATGTTAAATTTTAATGGCTGTCTTCCTGTCTAAAATTGCAAATTTAGGCGCTAATAAATACATACACTTATAAGTAAATCTTTCATTTTGGAATTCATTTTTTTATACATTAAAATTCCACAAAAAAAATGTTAAAATTTATAATCTATAAAAGTCCTAAGGGAATGTGGATTTTAGATGTAGAATATTAATTATGTTGGAAGTCGAGTTAGTTATTTGCATTTTGAAAGCTCATTATTTTGTATTGTCTGGTATACAGCTGTTATAGATTTCAAGCAAAGCTAAGATCACTTGTTGAATGATAAAAATTTACAGTTGTGCAATTGCAATAAAAATTATACCAGTACAAATAAATGGAATATGGGAGCATGAATCAATCTGATTTTAACCCAGACAATGCATGGCACCTTATCTGAATTATTCTTGATGATTTACAAAAAAAATACATTAATTATTTTTGTGTTTGAGTGTTAATGGTTTTTCTTGCTGAAATCACCCAAATGTTTGGGACATAGGCCTTCAACAGTAGGATGACTGTTGGAGTTGTTGTGCAATGGTTAAGTTTTTATCCAAGATGCCCAAGATAATAAACATACTTGTACATGTATTTCAAATAAAATGGAAAACACTATTCTGCCCATGTCAGATGTGGCTGAAAGTTCTCAGCTTAAAATTTAGTTCCTTGTTGGATGTTGGTTTAATACTAAGCGTGGCAAGGAATGTTTAATGTTTAAAACCAGAACAAAATTATTATCCTTTAAGGGAATTATTTTCAATTTCAATAAAGATCTTCACATTCTTTGTTTTCTTTGTTGTGGTTAGACAAAACATTGTCTCAGAGTAAACCATCTGCCCTGCCTTAAAATTCACTTTTACATTGTTGTGAAAAACAATTTTCATTCCCCTGGGCTACATGTAGTTTTTTTATAATAATTGCAAGTATTTACAAAAAAGTTTTATTATTTGTGTTTTTAATGTAGTATTTTTAGATACGCTGTTTTATGTATAAACCGTTTATTTTATACACATGCACATTTAGATTTTTTACAGTCATTTTAGTTTTTGTAAACTTTTAATTTGTTTGTCATCCTTATCTTTTATCCTGTTTGTTCTTATACATACATGTACAATCCTCCATTCAAAATAACTCATAGTTTTCATTTTTTCTTTTAATTGCCTGAAGCTGTTTAAATATAACATATTTTTAGACTTTCATTGTGAGTAACTGTTATTAGTAAGAGTTATCAGCCAAAGCTGAAACCAAATCTTATAATTGTTTTATTATTCATTGTTTTAAAGAAAATAACGACAAACGCACTGTCGCATGGAACACAGTTTATAATTTTCCAACAAGAATAGAATTCACCACCCAAGAACTTGAATAAATTGGTCTTGGAAATCATGCATTGCGCGTGCACTCTACATACACACACCTGTATTATTCACCAATCTGCTAGCAGATTATTGAGTAATCTGTAGGGTGAACTGATTTCCAGAATTAACTGTAGGCTCTTAGCCAATGAGAAGACTGATAGTGACTACAACAATGTGCAGTTCCAGAAAATATCCATACTCCCCCACGGAAGGTTTTTTGTTTAGCACCCCGCATCCCCCCCAGGAAATTCCAGTTTAGCTTCATACTTTGCTTCTAAAATGTTGGCTTTTAAGAGCCCCCCCTTCCCCTAAAATTTTCCATTGACCTTCCGTGGGGTGGGTATGGTTTTTTTTTTATGGAACTACACGATGAATAATAATTGCTGTTATTCATACAATGTACCACTTGTGGTTGAAATGTGTTTTTGGTTTGAAAATAAATTATTTCCAAGCCAATTTAATTTTTATTTCCCCTTATCTCTGATTGTGTAAGCATGATCTGTAAACAAAGGAAACTTAAAAAATTAAACTGGGTTTTCAATTTTTAAACCACAAACAAATTTAAACTGCAACAGACTTACATGTGCATGTACATTTAGTAGGGTTTTCAAATTGAAACTAAAAAATAAACTGGTTATTAAAATGTACAATTTCAATCCAAAAATAAATTTAAACCGCAACATACCTTTAAGGGGACTTTGAAGACAAGATGTTCAGGTTTTGTGATTTTGTTTCATTTTTATCCATTTTAAGAGTTGTGTATGTATTGACCTTACAGTACATTTTTGCATGTACTTTGCCTTATTTATTTACCAGTCATTTTATTAATTACTCATGCGCGTAGCGGCATGGGGTAAGGTTTCGGCTCCGTTTTTCTTGTTATTATTTTTATTATTTTTTGTGTCACGATTTTGCATGCAAATTTATGCACGCATATTTTAAATTGTACACTTCCGGTTCATAGCTTTGCCACTACACTTCCTGTAAAAGAGCGTTTCTCAAGTGTCACGACAGCGTCTCCTACAACCCTACTTACATTAGCAATGTTCATGTTTGGTATATATAAGACTTAGAAGAATCATTCCTTTCATTGTGGTACAGCCTTCATTTCCAAAACAATCAATAGTAAACAACGTGGTTGCAGGAGCGATGACTGAATGAAAGGAGTACTCTTCGCCATGTCGGACATCTTCTTATCATGTTTAAAATATATCATAAAACTAACTTACGCATGCGCATGAGTATAGGCTGCTAGGAGCCTCTTGTTTATTTATTCATTCATAATACACTTTTTTTATTTCAGGAGCAACAAGAGTTAAGCTCCACAAGTTACCCAGAGTACTACATAGATCAAATGCAAAGTCTCCATTCTGTAAGTGGCCATCTTATGGGCAAATCTTTGTTAACCATCATTGCCTCATTACCATACAGTAGGTGCCTCATTCTCTAACCTAACTCTGAATATTAAAAGGGCGTAGCACAATTAGCTTTCTCTGGACATTTGAGCCCGATTCACTAGATACACTTCCTGCAATGCTGTTTTAGAAACTCGAAATTTTACAAAGAATGTATGGCTCATTAGCGCTTTTGCCACCCAACAATTTTGCAGTTTTTGATAGCAGATATTTCCTTAAATATTGCATGAAAAAAGCTAAAAAAATGCATAGATTATTAAGTTTAATAAGCTCTTTTAACTTTTGAAGTCAATTCGTATTTAACACAGTACCTTCTCTCCATAAATTAGTATGCTAATAAAGCAAAATGTAAACAATGACATCGCAAAGATTCACCTATAGTACTACATACAAATATGTAGTAGTTTGTTGAAACTTACAGACTACAATTGAGGCATTCTGCAGGAGGATGTCCCCCAGAAACACAGCAGTACATACTACATGTAGCTGTGCAATAGCTTCAGTGGTACATGTGCATGTTATACCGTGAAATATTCTATGCCTAGAGGCTTGTGTGTTTACTAAGAAACAACAAGTCGCAAGTAGGATATTTCATGGCACATGTATATCACAAGATTCAAGCATTGCATTAATTATTTTATTCCATGCCTTTACTTGTATAACTTTTGTACCATTGAAAATAATCCCTGAAAAGATTTCCAACAATTTTTAAAAACTTTTGGATATAGTTACATTACTATATTTGCAAGTTTGTGATCATTGTCTGAATTTTTCCAAAGTTTGCCAAGACTCAAGGTATTCCCAAAGGTGTTCCGAAAATTTCCAATGATTGTCTAAAGGTCATTCATAACATTTTTGATCATTTTGCAAAATTTTGGCTTTCAAGCAACTGGGCCCATGGCTACAAGTACATGTAGTATGAAAAGGTACATGACTCATTGTACAGTGGACAAGGTCAAAGGCTTCATATAAATGTCACTGACTAAATGATGTAAGCTGATAAAAGATGAAAATTTGGCATGGCGGCATGATCTTAGCAGTATTTTAAAGATCAGGTGGTTCAGTCATGATTTGAACTCTCACCTTATTTTGGGATTCGAAAGCTTAAACAACTATCCTGAAAAGGTTTTCTGAGAATGATTATGAATCCTGATGTCATTCATTTCTTTTGAAACAGGTTTTTGTTGTAAAAAGTGAAGGAGAATTAGAGTCCAGAACAAAACTGGTTGATGGACTTAAAACTGCACTTCGGACCCAGCCCTTGAGGTAACAGAACATGACTGGAAGTTTGACATGGTGGAAAAACTTGGGAGTTTCATTATTGACGAAATGCTTTTGGGTGGAGACTTATTCCAAAGAAAACACAAGCCTGCAAATAATTTTCTGTTTTAAGCAAGTCATTTGTCAGTCCATGGACAATATTGACCTGACAAGAATTTAGTCTGGTTGGACAATTTTGTTCCCCATGGTTTATCTTTACTGAAAAGTGCCTGGTGTTCAAAGCTAGCGATGGAAAGTTTTCCATGTTTCACAGAGAGAAAAGATTTTCTGTCTGAATTTAATTGTAGTGGAACTGCCCAGTCCATCTGTCAGGCCAGGTTAAGGTTTCACCAATCAAAATGCCAAATTTACCTGTCCAATGACAGGCTGTTATTTGCAGCCTTGAAACAGGAAAAATGTCAAAATTATGAATGTTTTGGTTCAAATGTTTCTTTTTTAAACATGTTTTTGTTTTCCTTTGTCTCAGATTGTTGTAATGAAAGTATTCACAGTTCGTTTTACAGTTTATTAGATTCTTTGCTTCAATATTGCACAAACCTGTGACTAACAGATTGTCATGATGTTTACAGAACATACTGCTTATACAGCAATGTCTTTTGTTTTGCAGATTTGTTCATAGGTTTATAGAATTAGAAGGTTTAAATTGTTTATTAGATTTCCTAGAAAATATGGACTTTGAGACCAGGTGAGTACAGTTTTGGTTGTCAAATATTCTTCAATTAATTAATTATTAATTTTTCATTTTTTATTTATTAAATTTATCATGATTGCTGTCCAGAACTATTTTAAAGTGAAACTCACTTTTTTTTTCAGCCAAAGTAAAATTCACACTGCAGCAATAGGATGTTTTAAAGCTTTGATGAACAGCTCGGTAAGGATACATGTACTGCACAATGAGTAAATAATTGTCATGGTTTTTATCTTGAGAATACATGAAGCATTGAACGAGATATGGTATTATGGTGCTGTTAAGCCAATTTAATATAACTTAAAGTGAATCCAATCTTTTGTTATGAGAGTTTTTGCGTAATTATGACTTTGAAGTTTTGGCCGCCATGTTGGTGCACTGAAGTGGTACACCAGGATGGCCGCTCAAACAATTAACTAAAAACGGCTAATACTCGTTCGCCTATAACACTTGAACGAAATGCTCTGGTAATGGTATTATGGGGACAAATATGCAAATTTTCACTCCTTTCCACTGTAAACTTTTCTTGGCAATTCCACTTCAAATGCAATAGGTACATGTAAGGGGGGGTGGGGAGTTGGATGCAGAGGATGGGGGGGGGAGGAGATGGAGCAAACCACGTACATAGGAGAGGGGAGGGGAAGGTCAGAAGGTTGTTTACTATTCACAACTTGGCTCATAGGAGCCTTTGATCAGGGTTGGAAACTTGATTTTGCATACACAATCAGCAGCCAGACAAATGACTTTCAGAATGTACTTGCCAAGCTTTGTTTTTACTCCCCCAAAAACAAACTCCCTTCTCAGCCCTCAGTTGATAGATTCACAGTTAATGGGAAGTATTTTGTCCAAAAATTCCATTTAAATTAGGCTTCGCTAACACTCACCAGGAGGTTTTGAAATAACAATATATTTTTTGAAACCATGCAAGTTGTGGTTACACTAAGAATAATATTATTATTATAAACCCAAAAGTGACCTTTTGAATATTGAGGTTTTTCTTTTCTTGTAGCATGGACGAGCACACGTGTTGGCTCACCCATCTTGTATAAATGTCATCGCTCAGAGTATGAGCACAGAGAATATCAAAACTAAAATACAAGGTAGGCCAATAAAACCTGTATTGCATGTGTGTGCATGAATTCTTACTTAGGACTTTGACTTTTGTCAGTGCTAAGTTTTAATTTAGATAAGAGTTCTAAATTTTGTGTTGGAAAATAGTGATAAATTAACAGCATATAAAGAAAGAAAAGCTGTTTAGCTTTCATTTGAATTGTCACACTTTAGGATGTCAGCTTTACCAAACCTTTACTAATTTGAAGTACTGTACATGTACATGTATGTAATTATGAGAAAGATATAATGCTCAACATGTTATGAGCGTCTCGACAGGAATCGAACCTCTGACCTTCCACACATCAGTTGGATGCTCTAACCACTGAGCTACGAGACTCGTCGCAAACTAGGCCATATGCATATCTATCATATTATCCAAGATATCACTCTACAATTGGTACAGTGAACTGCCATCCAAAAAAAATTTGTTAATTCTTTTGATCCATGGCACTAACCCTTTTCAATGGCTTGCTATTTATAATTACAGTGTTAGAAATCTTAGGAGCTGTCTGCCTCGTCCCTGGAGGCCACAAGAAGGCTTTAGATGCCATGACTCACTTTCAGAAGTTTAACGAGGAAAGAACAAGATTTCAGGTTTGTTAGGAATTTTGCTACGTGTACACATGTATGAATAAATACCATTGAATTTTGGAGGAACTGTTTTTTTGTGTGTGTTTAAAGGGACACTATCCTGGCTGAAATATCGTGTTTTCATGATTATGGCCAGGAGCTTGCTTTAAGCTTGCTTTATTATCTTGAAATACGAAGAAAAAATCACCCAAAGTGATGAACAGAAAGAAATATGAACGTAAAAGACAAAATAATGCCTGTCACTAAATCAAAATTGGTGAAAAGAACTAGCTGTAATCCACTTAATTCCATCCTTGTAATCTTGCACTTTTATCTCCAAACTACTGCTTCTGTTTTGCTCTATAGAATCATTTTATTCAATTAAGTTGTATATTTGGTGACATTCGGCGATATAACATGGAAATAAGATAAGCGAAATTTTGTTCTTTCAGTGGGAGAATGTCCATTTAATGCTATCAATAGAGAGCTTAAGCAACGACGACGGCAACGCCAAGGAAAACGTCACTTGAAAAAAGGATTCGCGCTATTTTAAACTACTTTGCAGTTGCTTCAATTTGTTTAGTTTGTCTAATGTGACTGGACTGTCCAGGAGCTGAATTTGAAGGGATGGCTTTCCAGTTCAAATGGAGAAAGGAAAATTAACTGTCGCGTGTTCACGTTCCCCACAAAACCTATAATTTGATCATTTGACGTTGTTTTTTTGTAGGGAATGGCTAAGAAATGTACCAAAATGTAAAACGCATGTGCAGAGGCATTGTTTTCGCTCATTAAACCTCTTGTTTTGTGCCGTTCTCGCTGCCGTTGGTGTCGTGGCTGCTTAAGCTCCCTAATGGCAGATAGAGTTAAACAAAATTAATGTAGAAGATTGTGTGATTGTTAGATAGACTTGCAATGTTAAATTAATCCAAAGTATAATTATTTTAGTGAAAAAAGAGGAGACTTCACCTTCTTGAAAATGTTTCTTCGACTGCTATCAAAAATAGGGTAAACAATTTAGACAAATTTTGAACAACCCCTCTCCTTTCTGCCAATGTAAGTGCCAAGAAAATGTGCTTAGTTATAAACTATAACAATGTTTGATTTCAGACTTTGATAAATGATTTGGATCGCACTACTGGATACCACAGAGAGGAGTTTAACTTGAAAATTGCCATCATGTCATTTATCAATGCAGCACTCAAGTATGGTGCGGGGGCGGTAGGTTTATGCTCAACATCCATTGATTTTAGTTCACATATTTTCACAGTTGACCCTGGCATTGATTAGGCACCTTGAAAGTGAAAGTACATGACTGTACAGTAACACTCAAAAGTATTAGTGCATAGGGACATGGTGAAACCTACATGTAGTCTGCTGCCATTTTGTTTTCTGGGAACTTACAATGTACTGCAGTGGGGCCAAAAACCCAGGGGCGGATCCAGGAATTTCTGAAAGGGGGGGATTTTACCCTCTAAAACACCATTTACGGCATTCCTGAGAGTTGAAAAGCGTTTGTTAAGTCCCAAAAACTTGACAATCAGTCAATTGGTGGAAGTGAAAACAATTTTATTCTATTATTTTTATGAATCATATCATATGAATCATATGGGAGACACAGGTCTGATAGGGGGGGTCCGGCCCTGGATCCGCACTGAAACCGCAACCGCAAAAAGGACAAAAGCAACCAAACACTCGCCAAGGTGAAACCAAGGTTTTTTACAACGTTAGATGCAGTTTTGCCAAAGTCAAACTGCAGCCCAAAACTGCATTTGACCTCTGCAAAACTGCAGCAAAATTTAATGCACTAATACTTTCGAGGAATACTGTAGGGTACTAAATTTAGTGCATGTACAATGTAAACTTCAAATTTCAAGCCAGTTACATTTCCAGAGATCTTGTTACTCCCTGTTGCTGACCATCAGAAAAGGCTCTTTGAACAAAATTGATGTGACATATAGAAGAATTCAGAAAGTAGTGGCCCTGTTAGTTTTGCAATTAATTAAAAGGCAAAAGAGAGAGAGAGGGAAAGAAAGAGAGATGTGTTTCCAATCAAAACCAATGGGTAATTTTGTTTTCATTCTTTTTATACAGGAGCATCTTGAATTTCGTATTCATCTTCGGTTTGAGTTTCTTATGCTTGGGATTGAACCAGTTATTGAGAAATTACGTACTTTGGAAAATGCAACTCTTGATAGGTTTGTAATATCTTTCATTTTCCAATTACTATGTGATGTTGTTTCAATGTACACTTTTATGTTTTGCCAACTTTGCGCTAAAACCAAAATGCGCCATTTTTCCATTGCTGAAATGGGGGAAGGTGAAGTCTATTTTTCATTTGAATTGTCCAAGATTACAATCTTGGGCAGAATAAAATGGAGGGGGGATGGGGGTGTCTTCATTTTTCATTTCAATTGTCCAAGATTGAAGGTACCGCATTGTGGAAGAAACATAATTATGATCATGTTCATCTTTTCATTTCTTTCCAAACTCAAAATTTATCATCTTACATTATTTATTAAGAGAGTGAACTTGTTCCACTTGCAGGCATTTAAACTTTTTTGACATTGTGAGACACGATGATGAAAAGGAACTGTCTAAAAGATTTGGACAGGTAATTATCAATAGCTATTGTTAGGTATAATGTCAATTGTTTTGGTTTATTGTGTGGATCAATAAATAGCATGGGAATTCTTATAAGAAGCTGGGTACTAATAATTATAAACCCAACCAATTGTTGCATTTTTAGTTCCAAGAATTATGAAACCCTATCAGGGCAATATGGTGTAGAAACAGCAAGATCAGCAAAGTGAAATGATGATGAATGACAAGAATATTCCCATGAAATTGCGAACTGTGGCTCTGTAGTGCATAAAACTCCGACAGTGACATGCAAACCACACTAAATTACAAAATGACAGGGTTTGAACATATACACCCCCCCCCCCCTAGAGGAGAAGAGAGAAGGTGTTGAAACTATTAAGCTATTTCCAAATTTAAGATAAATAAATACATATTCTAGTCTAAATTATTGCTCTTGTTTACTTGTAGCCATATATCGATCTGCGGAGTGCCACTTGCATGTTTGAAGTTCTCAGAAGAAAGTTATCCACCACGTCAGCATACTCACACCTTCTGTCCATTCTGCACCATATGCTTCTAGTTCCAAGTGAGATAATGTTCTTTCTTCAACTTTTTAACTCCCAAGAGCACCAAAAATCAAAATACAAGAAAAATCCCAAATTTTGTTTTGTAAAATATTGAAAAACAAATGGTAACTTGCAAAAGTACTGCTGAAGAGGTTTCATTTGAATGATCACACCATGGGATTTTATTGACAGACTCAAAAGTTAGAACTATACTGTCGATTTGGTTCGCTGATTGTATTTTGACATTATTACTTGCCCAGGTGGAGAAAGTTTTGAAAATTAATATATTTCCCAACACTTGTTATTTTGTGTTTTAGATGATCACGGAGTGGCGCGACGACTGTGGCAGTTGATTGACAGGGTTATTCAGCAGATTGCTGTTCAGGAAGATGACGGCAGTGATCCCGATGTTGCTCCATTAGATATCAATGTGAACTACATTCTTGACACGTTAGTAGACCAATCTCTGTTTAATTCATGTTCATGATATAGAAGGAATTAAGTGGGTTCTCTTCGAGTGTTCAATTCGATAAGTGAGTGAGTGAGTGAGTGAGTGAATGAGTGAGATACCAAGAACTTTGAACACAAGTGCATGTAGAGAGGTTTTATATCTCCAAGCAGCAATTTTCTGAAGATGTTTTGAAGGCTTCCAAAGATTTTCGAAAATTCTCTGAATACAGTCGAACCCCCATTAAGAAGACGCTATTGGGACCAGAGAATTGTCCCCTTAATAGAGGTGTCCAGGTGTCTGTTTGATAGAGGTGTTTCCCGTTAATAGAGGTGTCCCCTTAATAGAGGTGTCTCTTTGATAGAGGTGTCCCCGTAAGGTTACAGTGTACCTTCGGGGGTGTCGCCAGTATATCAGCTTTAACGTCTTAAGATTACACTTAATATACCTAAACCCAGATATCAAATTAAAGCTTATAGAGCTGGCTATCTAAATATGGAAACCATTTGGTAATAAAATGAATTGTCGAATTTTTTACGACGTCTAAATTCGAACGTCCGAATCAGCTTTAAAACGCTATAACTCAAAGCGATTATTGTATTTTGCTAATTTGATTTGTTCTCGAGTTTCCGGACACGAAGCGCTAATAAAACGTGTCGGCGATTTCCCATATTCAATTGCAGTGAAAAGTTACAGAATATTTTCTAAAAAGGGAGAAAAAAATTGGAATGATCGCACGGAAATGGCTCTTGACAAAAAAGTTTTCGAAATTAAGAAATTCGCAGACACGTTTTTGTTGATTATATGTTAGCCTAGCTTCTGTCCAAATTTGAGGAAAATCGAACAAATTCCCTTTGAGTTGTAGCTTTTTAAAGTGTCCCCAACAAGCGAAAAATTAACTTTGAGAAAACAGCGCTTAAAAAAACGTATCGCTTAATAAACAAACTCAGCCCACAAAAGTTATACCGTCATTTCTCCGTCAATTTTCACTATTTTTCGATAAATTTTTTTTGGATGAAAGTTCATGCTGTAAACTTTATTTTAACGCCCAAAAAAATTTTTCAATAAATTTTCGATCTGAAGGTACACTGTAACCTTAATAGAGGTGTCCCTGCAATAGAGGTGTCTGTTTGTTAGAGGTGATAATTCTCCTGGGACCAGGAGAAGTGTCCCCTTAATAGAGGTGTCTCTTTGTTAGAGGTGATAATTCTCCTGGAACCAGGAGAAGTGTCCCTTTAGAGGTGCCTTGTGTCCCAAAGTAGAGTTTCCACTGTACTGTCTTGAATTGTATGAACGTTTCTAATCATTTCCGGAAATTTTCCAATGATTGCCAAAGATGTTCAGATATTTCTGGGAGAGATCCAAAGCTGTTTCAGTTGCATGTAGACCAACACTTTTAAGCTTGTTTTTCATTTTAATAAGAGCAAACATGGTTATGAAAGTAAAGATTTTGATATAATTAATATCTTCACATGTGTCGAGATATGATTTTTTTGAAGTGAGAGAATCCTTGTATTTCACTGAAGTTTATATAATAGATTCTTGATGAATGTTGTAAACTAAAATTATAAAAATTAATGTTTATTTAAATATGACAGATTACTCCATGAAGATGAATTACGCAGGGAAGAACTTGGAGAAGATGGTGAGGAGATTAATATTAATCTAGTGCCATTCACCTTAATCACGGTTTTGCTAGTACTTTTTTTGTCTCTCTACCAATTCTTAAAATGAGTGTAATCTCCAAATTTAAAAGTTACATGTACTGTATGTGATGTTTGAGAGCAAAGTAATAAGTCACCAAATTCAAGAATATTTATAGACATTTGAATGGAAGACGAGATGGACAAAGTTGCTAGTTATTTTTAGTCATACAAATTGTCCAAATTTGCAATGTTACAGCACACAGTGTACATCATTGCTCTTACCTGTAAATATCGCATGTCCCTCAAATTTGACGATTTGTCTACTTTTTGATGTGTTCTTTAAGCAGTTAAACAGGTAAGTTTTTTCAAAATTTAACTGTTTGAGAAACTATGATATGGATGAATTATACATGTATTTATGTATTTATTAACCACTGTTGTTTGTTCTTGTAGTTGAAGGTCTTAAAGGCAAGCTTCAAAAGCGTGAAAGGGAGGTGGAAAGCAAGAAACAAGAATTAGTAAGTGATTACGATAACAAAAGCCATCCTTGCATTTCAGGAAACCCCCAAAATATACTTCCCTGAATGAGCTTTGATTCATTTGGCATACAGCTGTACCTGAGATGTGGGAAGATGTTTTATTTGTCGATGTTGCTGTGATTTTTCTCTTACATTGTAGTAGAAAAAAATTCTATTTCTTTTTGGTAGGATGTTTTCCTTTTTTGTAGTGGTTATTGTCATCTTATTATCATTTTTGTTTGCTAAGAAAACATTTTGAATGCAGTCATAATAATTTATCTTAAAGCAGTTTTCAATTGAGTGCCATAAAAACAAAACCAAAGTAATTACTCTGACCAATCACAGCAGTCGTAAACAATCCAATGAACCAATCACAAAGCGTAGCAATGCAAAACCAAAGCAATTGTGTAATTACTTTCAACACTCAATTCAAAACTGCGGCTGTTGACTAACATATTAATCATTATTTTTCATAATATCTTCTGTTAATCATTTTCAGAATTTACCATTTTCTTGATTTTTTTCATCACAGGAAGAGTTAAAGGAAGCATTTGATAAAATGTCCGTCAAACTTGAAAGAGAAGCTCAAGAAAGGGAAGAAGCAATGCGTCAAATCCGCGAACAAGAAGATAAACTGAATGAAGCTAACTCCAGGGTAGGTAGACATAAAATTGTCAGAACCGAACTGTTAGGTACATTCGCACAACAAACTGAAGTTAGCAAACTTGTGTTGGTAAACTCTAAAAAGTTGGCAATCTTGTGTTTTCACACAACAACCTTCCACAAAGCTCACCTTAGTTCTATTGAGTTCTTTCTTCTCAAGGGGGGAAGACAGAAGACCCTGTGAAACAAGATTGCACATACTGAAGTTGCAAACATTAAATGCAAACATTAAATGCAAGTTTGACAACTTAAAAAAAGTTGACAAAAAAGCTGGCAACAGAAACAAGTTCTATTGTTACCAACAATTTGCTAACAAGTTTGCAAACAGTTGATTTGAAATTCACACACTCTAACTTAAGTTTGACAACTCAGAAAGCACCTTAAACCTTTGTCTGCAGCTTATCCTCACAGCGCATGCTCAGTTTTTGTGTCTCATGCTGTAATTGCATCAATTCTCAGTAAGCTGACTGCTTGTAATGTCTTCATCCTTTTTTCTTATAGATCGAGCTTGAAGGTCAACAAAGACTCAAACTAGAGGAAATCTTGAAGGGAGTCGGAGGATCAATACCAGACGATGCTAAGATTTCCAATCTCACCAGTGCTGCTGCAGCTCTTAGGAACTCCCCAATGACCGGTGTAGCACCCCCACCCCCGCCTCCCCCACCACCTGGAGGACCTGCACCTCCCCCACCCCCACCTCCTCCAGGAGGAGCTCCCCCACCACCACCTCCCCCACCAGGTGGAGCACCAAGTGGTCCTGCTCCACCCCCTCCCCCTGGAGGCAAGTCAGATGGTGGATTTTTTGGCTTCGCTAAGCAACCGAACAGAAAAGCACCCAAGCCATCTCAACCGCTGAAGTCATTCAACTGGGCTAAATTACCTGATGTAAGTATAGTGTGATTAATATAAAATTTATCCTTGTAATATCAGTGCTTAATGAATCAGAGCTGTCTGAGATTTTAAGAATATAATCTCCCAAAATGAACTGCCTTAACCCTTTAAGCCCTAATATCAAAATTTAAATTCTCATTTCTTGTCCCTATATATTTCCTATAGAAGTAGTGGGGAGAAATTGTTTAGATATCAAGTTAGAGAATTCATCTTGTGTGATCATGGCCTTAATTCTCATAACTTTTTTATTGATAAGGCATTGATATTACAAGGAGAAATTTGATGCTGATCACTTGTAGGGCTTAAAGGAATAACATAAATTTTAAATAACTTATCCCATCAAGGGACCACTTGTCTATGACATATTTTGGTCCCTCGTACATGCACACAGTGGTTCAGTGGTTCCGGCTCATTGCACTTCAAATCTGACAGTTGGTTGTGATGGTTCACGGCCTGGTCTCTGTTGTCATGTCGTTTCCTCAGACAAGAAACTTGAGTCTGTTTTCTTCTGCATTGTCTCTTTCCACCCAGGTTTATAAATAAGTTCCGGTGACGTGATGTTGGGGAAATCCCTGTGATGACACCTTTTGTCAATGAGAAATGCTTGAATTCTATTTTGTTTCTTTTTGTAGTCTAAAATAAAAGGCACAGTTTGGACAGACATTGACGACGCAAAGGTGAGACTTTCTATTGTTATTGTTAATTAATACATCAATTTTGTTAGAATCTCTGCTTTTAAAACTCATAATTCTCAGGTTTATTGCTATATTTGGTAGTGAACAGTTCTGTTTAATATTTTAGGTGTTCGCAGTCATGGATTTTGAAGACTTTGATAGAATGTTCTCAGCTTACCAAAGAAAAGAGGTATGGTTATTGTCATTTTACTCTTAAGGTAACTTTGAGAAGGTAAATCTTATTTAAACCACAGGAGACCCGACAATGTTGGCTTGATTTTGAAAAACAGTACTTGTGAAATGACAAGAGGTGTGGATGGTTTATGGTGATGAGGGTGGGGAGGGTAGATAATGGATTGAGTTGGATTTTTGTTTTTCCAACAGAAAGATAACAAGGATGGTGCCGATAGTGTATCAAGACCAAAAGAAATGTCGCTGATTGATAGCAGACGAGCTCAGGTATGTATCCCAGTACTGGTTGTAATTCATTTACAGTGTAAAGCAGTTTTCAAATGAATGTTGATAAACCAAAACCGAACTAATCACTATAGCCAATCACAGCAGATGCAGAAAATAGGTCCGCAATGCGAACGTGTGGGGGCTTCTATCAGAATCATTGATAAAAAATTCATTGTTCAAATAACTGGAATTGCTTTTTGCAAATTCATTTAGTAAAACAGGCCTTTTATCTCTAACGCAAACGCACCAAGATTTACAACGCATGAAAGGAAATTGATACGATATAGTACACCAGAACAAGCAATAACTTACCTTGAAACTACAACGAAAGTAAACGCCATCAAGTTCTATGAAAACAGACCAAACGCTTCATCAACGAAACCCACGCCAATGCGACAAGCCAACATGGCCGATTTCCACTCGACACAAGCCCACACAACCTCGTTCCAGGCTCTCTCTACAAACGCCTCCCAGAAGACCATGCGACACGCGATCACGTAAACCCACAAATCTGTCGATAGCATAGTGGGCGGCAAGCCCCCACAAAAAAACAATGAACCAATCAGGTCTAGAAGGAAATACATGTAGCAAGCGCTAAGCATGGGAAATTGCATTTGAGTAATACACGATTGGTTTTGGTTTATTGCTCAATAGCTTTGAGCTATGGTCTCGCTTTGGGATTTCATCCTCAGACTCAAAAGTTTGAACCACCTTGTAGAGCATAACAAACAGTACCACAGGAAAGTGCTGCTCAGTAGCTTTAATATGAATGGTCACACTGTAGGATTTCATCCACAGACTCAAAAGTTAGAACCACCTTGTACAACATAATAAACAGTATTACAGGAAAGTACAGCTCAGTAGCTTTCATTTGAATGGTCACACTTTAGGATTTAATCCACAGACTCAAAAGTTACTACCACCTTGTACAGCATAATAAACAGTACCACAGGAAAGTACTGCTTAATAGCTTTTATTTGAATGATCCTCATGCTCAAAGTTAGATTTCCATCACTCGAGTCCGTCAATGCTTTACTGGGGAACGAAAAGGTAAAGTAATGTTGTGCGAATTTATGTGTCGTAAATAACTATTATCATCGTGTTCTTTTAGAATTGTGGTATTCTGCTTACGAAGCTGAAGATGACAGATGAGGAAATAACAAAAGCCATTCTTTCTGTTGATGAAAATGACGAGCTATCAAAAGATATGGTCGAACAGGTATTACCTTGTTTTCAGTGCTGTGTGACCTGCAGGTACATGTATTTAAACGTTTACAGCTAAGCTCGTAAGAGGCTTATGCCAACCTCATCTAGTTAGCGCAAGTTGCACACAGGTGGCCCACTATTTCTATAGCATTATACAACAAGGAGTATTACTACTCCCTCCTGGATAGGATGCTATCACAGGACTACCCAACATTCTGTTAGGTTTTTCTCATAGTCTATGAGTGCGCCATACCCTTTCATACACATGCACTGAGAGAGAGAGAATGTGGAACGAAGTGTTATAGAAACAACACGATAGCGGATCGCTGACTACTAGAACACCGTGCTGTCATATCTAGTACAGGAGGAGTTTATTTAAGATAAATGGTAACAATTGGAAAGTAATGTGGTTGCAAGAGATGCTGCAAGATTTCGCCGGAGAGTGGTCTACAAATAAATCTATTTGTACAGAGATTTGCCGGGCATTGTAGATGCTTTATAGCAAGAGTACTGCGTGTAGGTAAGGAAAGACATAACTATGACAAATTTCCCGCCGCTTGTCTGCTGAGCGGGAGGTCGCGGGTTCGATCCCCTGCAAGACCAACACTCAGAGTCTTAAAATAACTGAGGACTACAGTGCTACCTTTGCCATGATATCTGCAAATGGTTAGACCTTCACCTGACTCGGATGACCACATAGGAATGGCGGCCCCATCTCCAGTAAGGGACGTAAAAACAGTGTCTTCAATAGGCCATTTCCGAGTTGCCTTTAGCCTCTCCATCAAAGCGAGGCTAAGTGCGAAACCTTTCATATGAAAATGAGTTTTCATTCACATGCAAAAAACTTATTTGCGCACCTAGCCTCGCTTTGATAGAGAGGCTAAAGGCAACTCGGAAATGGCCTATTAGTATTTTCGTGCTGAATACATTGACCATCCAATAAAGTGATCTTTTGTAATCTACTGAAAGCTTCACTGCTGAGTTTTGACCCCATCTGCCATGATTGTTAATTGTTATTAAATAGCTGTCTAATGTGACCATCGTTTGTTAATGCTTTTTGCTGTTTGTTTGTTTGTAGCTTCTGAAGTATGTCCCAACATCAGACGAGAAGAATCTCCTGAATACACACAACAAAAATATCGAGCAGTTTGCTCGGGCTGATAGGTTTTTATACGATATGTCCAGGTAAGGATAAAATATATCACCAAAAAGTGCATTTAGGACAAGGATGTCATTTAGTCAATATATTCATGTGTAGATGTATTTGCAGTCTTAGTAACGCTATTTGTTGGCTTTCGACATGTACGTAAACTTTGCCTGCTATTGCTGATCAATTTTTTTGTACACCGTTGTAAATACAGTTGTATTGATTGACTTTGCAGAATTGTTCATTATGAGCAAAGACTCAAGTCCCTCTTTTACAAGAAAAGATTTCCCGAGAGAATGGGTGAAGTGAAGCCACGAGTCCAAGGTTTGTTGTTGTAGTTTGTGTAATGTTTTCTAAAGGTATTTCTCCGCACACTACGTTTCAAACGCTTACAGAATTAAAAGCAGCAATGTCACGAGAATTTGGTCAAAACTGTGCTACAATAATATTATTAGTAAGTTCCTTCGACCATGCACAAAACTGTCTTTGAACCTAAAAATGAAGACATAAGAACAAACCATCGATTTATCGACACGGAGGAAGAACTTGAAGAATTTAGCCTAAAATTTTCAAGCTGCAATCCGTTTTCATCCTGGCCATCCGCTGCTATAAACACACATTAATAGTTTTAGTGCACTAATATAGCAATAATTGTTAACAAAACTAGACCGTTATTTTTAGATTTTCTCTGATCAAAATATGTCTTGGATTTTCAAACTGGTGACATACATTGTACGTACAGTTCCGTAACGATTCTTTCCCAACAATTCGATCGTTAAGGCCCGTTTACACATGCGATTTTTGATGCGACTTTTGTCGCGCTCTCCAGTGCAACTTTTGTCGCATGTGTAAACTGGGGGCGATTTCCTGTGCGATTCGGGTGCGACATTTGCTGTGATTTGTTGTGATTTCCCAAAAATCGCCGCCAAGTTGCATCAGGTTTCGAACATGTTCGAAACCTCTGCGACATCGCGCAACAAATCGCGCCCAAATCGCACTGAAATCGCCGCTCGTTTACATATGCGATTTGAAGATGCAACTTGCGCGCGACAAAAATTGCATCGACGAGTCCGACAAAAATTGCACAAAAAATCGCCTGTGTAAACGAGCCTTTAGAGAGATCGGTCATATAAAAAGGAGCTTTAAGGCCCGTTAACACAGGCGATTTTTTGTGCAATTTTTGTCGCACTTTTCGGTGCAATTTTTGTCGCGCGCAACTTGCATCTTCAAATCGCGTGTAAACGGGCGGCGATTTCAGTGCGATTTGGAAGCGATTTGTCGCGCGATGTTGCAGACGTTTCGAACATGTTCGAAACCTGATGCAACTTTGCGGCGATTTTTGGGAAATCACAGCAAATGTCGCACTCGAATCGCACATGAAATCGCCGCTAGTTTACACTTGCGACAAAAGTTGCACTGGAGAGCGCGACAAAAATCGCATCAAAAATCGCATGTGTAAACGGGCCTTTATAAAGATTATGTAAGTTATATGGAAGTTTGTAAAATGTATTAATGGCGTTTCCTGTTCTTGACAGCTGTATTAGAAGCATCCAAAGAACTTCAGAGAAGTCCCAGAGTGAGAATTTTACTAGAAGTTGTTCTCGCTTTTGGCAACTACATGAACAGAGGAGCGAGAGGCAACGCTTCTGGTGAGAATTTGGTTTTTACAAAATATTTACTATTTTTAACTCGTCATTACGCGAGAGAGGTGAACGAGTTGTGATAGCAGTGGGACAAAATTCCACTCGATCGGTCGAGCCCACAATGTGTATTGGTCACCTGCCTTACCCATGGGGAGGGAGGGGAGGGGGTAGACACAGGGGGAGGGGGTGGAGAGGTCGGTAAAGCATAACGTCAAGGAGATGGAAGAGTCCGAACGTTTCTAATCCATGAGTTGGCTCACATGAGCCTTTGATTATTTATTGTGTATGAAGAATATTGTAAATTCTTAGAAGTACCAGACAAAGCGTGAAAGTAAGTTCTCTGCGATAAAAAAGAACTTACTTGAATGCTGTAGAAGAAGTCGTGATGATTTTCTCCAATGTTGCTCTGCTATTATTGGTTTTGACTTTCCGTTTTTTTAGGTTTCAAGCTGGCCAGTTTAAACAGGATAATCGACACCAAATCCAGCTCAAATTCTAAAATTACTCTTCTTCATTACCTCATTATGGTCTTGGAAAGAAAGGTAAATCCCTTTGTAGATAAGGATTACTAGATATTACATAGAACTACTAAGATCTTGAACCAAAAAAATTCAACCGGTGCCAAAGTAATCAAAACAAAGCCAATCACAACAGAGGCAGACAATCCAATGAACCAATCAGAACTCGAAGCAAATACATGTAGCCGGCGCCAAGCGCGGGAAAACGAGTGCGAGCAAGTTACGATTTTACTTCTGATTGGCTAAGAAAGTGGCACGTGATTTTTTAAACAAGGCAAACACAAAACCAAATTAAACACGGAAATACTGTTGGTGTTTTTTTTTAAAGAAAACTTTCTTCCATCTTTTTAACTTTCTATTCTCAGTACCCCGACGTCCTTAAGCTGGAAGACGAGCTGGCGCACGTAAGAACGGCTGCTAAAGTCAAGTGAGTTTACAGTAAAATAAATAAATAAATAAATAAATAAATAAATAAACTTTGTTTAACGAGGGTGACACTTAACAGTCATGTGACAGACAAACCTGTGGCCCTCGATTTTCACAGATACCACGCAGCTCTTTACAACCATTAATTTCACTGGACCTGTATATCATGCAGCTCTATTGTTTTTAGGTCTAGGGTCTATTGTTAGCCATTGTTGTGTTGTTTGTTCTATTGTTTTCTCAACAAATCAGAGTAGACCTTGTAAGAGCTGCGTACTGCCCCGATTTTCAGGTCGAATAGGCCATTTGCACGATGACGTCATTTGACTACTACTACCAGAATCCTTCAGTTTTTTGTTTTGTAGTGCAAATTAGGGCTATTGTTATTTAAACCGCACTGGGATTACAAAATTTAAACAAGAAAGGAAAAACGAAATGAATTCTGGTAGTAGTAGTAGTCAATTGACGTCATCGTGCAAATGACCTATTGGAATTTAGAAATGTTAGTTTTTAAGGAGGGAAAAAAAACCGGAGGACTTGGAGAAAAAACCCTCGAAGCAAGGATGAGAACTAACAACAAACTCAACCCCACATATGACGCTGAGTCCGGGAATCGAACCCCGGGACGCATTGGTGGGAGGCGAGTGCTCCACTGCCACCACTGCACCACCCCTGCTCCCCATAACGCGCACCTAAGTTTATTAGTCATCATGGACTCTCACTACTGATGGCTTGTGACCATTATCTCCTGACCAATATCTCTAACTTTAGCCATCCAAGCTATCCTTTAGGGCTTAATTCGTGTTGTTTGTGTAGAGAGTTTGGGAGGAAGGGGTGTGGGGTGGGTGGCGGAGTGATAGGGGTGAAGAGCACTCCCAGTTTTTATAGGCGTGGCACCGTTCACGGTGTATACGGGATACAGTTTTTGAGCTTGCAACTCTGCCTTTTCTGCACTACTTTCTTTTTAGCTCCATTGCTTTCTCATCTTTTTCATGCATCAAAAAAAAAAAATCTGTGACTCATAAAACTGCATTGAGACTTCTTGTCTAATAAATTGTCCTAATCTTGATGCTTGGTTCTCTCTCGTTTCAGTTTAAACGATTTAGAGACCGAAATAAGCGCAGTCAAGAAAGAACTCAAAGAAGTGGAAAAGGTAAGCGGAGAGTTGGATATCGAGGATCTAACATTAGATTAGATCGAGATGAATTAACTGTATGATTTCCATATTTTGTAGGAGTTGGAATTCCAACATAAAAAGAAGGAACGAGTTCACGGAGACAAGTTTGCGGATTCTGTTGGTTCCTTTGTGAAAGTTGCGCAGTTCTCACTATCTGAACTGGACGAGTCATGGAAAGATATGAAGCAAAAGGTAACGGGAAAAAGTGATTTTAGTCTTTTTTAAAGCTGCCTCTGTTTGTCCGTCTGTTGTTGAATTGTTGAATGTTTCAACGGTTTAGATTTCGAAACTGCCATAGTAGAGTAGCAAAGCTCCATGTCTGGACTCGACAAGCTACCATCTGGCCTGTTGAATACGGACTTTACTTTTTCTTTTATACTCATAGTTAACTGTTGTTGTTGTTGTTTAGTACGCCAAGGCAGTGGCCATGTTTGGAGAGGATCCCAAACAGCTCCAATCAGACGAGTTCTTCGGGCTGTTTTCTGCATTCTTGGTTTCGTTCGCGGTAAGACAACTTTTATATTTGATACAGTCGAACCTCTCCTTACGGACACCTCATAATACAGACACTTCTCTATTACGGACAGTTCTCTCAGTCCTGAAGATACCAAATTTCATACAATCCCTACCTCTATAATACAGACACTTAGAACTGTTCCTCTGGTGCCCGTATTAAGGTGGTTCGGCTGTAGTTCTGTTCATCAAATGTTGTCTGGCAACTGGGGAAAAAAGTCTGAGGAAACCGCTTACTCAGTCATGATTCTTTGTTTTTGTTTTTCTATTCATAGGAAGCGAAACATCAAAACGAAGAAACGAAGAAAAAGAAGGAGCAAGAGGAACGAAAAGCACAAGCAATGGCTGAGGTGAAATAAAATGATTAGCCTGATTTATTTCCCGACTTACATCGCAGTTGATAATTTGCGTTCTGCTTCTTCATTTGGAGCGGTTTTCAATTGAGTGTCGTAAAACCAAAACCAAAGTAATTACTTTGGCCAATCACAACAGTCGCAGACAATCCAATGAACCAATCAGAACTCGAAGAAAATACATGTAGCCGGCGCCAAGCGCGGGAAAACGTGTGCGAGCAAGACACGATTGGTTTTGGTTTTACTTCTGATTGGTTGAGAAAGTGGCGCGAGATTTTTTTAGCCAATCACAAAGCGTAGCAATGCAAAACCACAGCAATTTCGAGATTACTTTGGACACTCAATAGGCCATTTCCGAGTTGCCTTTAGCCTCTCTATCAAAGCGAGGCTAGGTGCGAAACCTTTCATATAAAAATGAGTTTTCATTCACATGCAAATAAATGTGCAAATATGGCCTCAAACGCACCACATTGGCGCAGATGACTTCCAAACAGCCAATGTTTACCTACATTTTATTTTATCTTGCAGCAAAAAGAACGAGATAGACAAAGATCCGCTGCCAAGAAACTTATTCATAATAATTCAGCGCCAGAAAAGAAAAACAACAAAAGAGTTAGTGTGGATAACCGAGGCGAATTTGATGACTTAATATCCGCTCTTCGGACGGGAGATGTGTTTGGTGACGAGCTGAGTAAAATGAAAGGTCGGAGACGGACGGCGGCGCCGAAGCAAGCTCGGCGAGTCGAGAATGTTTCCGAACGCGAACGAGCTTCACCGAAGCTTGCAACAAAATTTTAAGCCTTAGTCAGTTAAGTAATAAATATCGAAAGAGTGAAAATAGAGAAGGAAGAGGTAGTAGGAGCGACATGGATGGAATTAAGTACGCCAGATAAATAGGAGAAAATGCAATGCTTAATGATAACCTTCAGAGAACATTTGTAGAAATATTATAATTAAGTTAAACAGTGAATGAGATGATGTGGTATTGTAATGTCTGATGAAGGTGAGTTTTGTCCGGCTGACCTAGGATTCCATTAACCATTACTTGAATTAGGTCTATGCAATAGGCATATTTAGTGCAAATTGTTACATATAGAGGTAGTAAGTGAGAATATTCACATTATTTTTTCACTATGTGATTGCAAGTGGTGAGTAAGCTTGTTTTTACTAGCGACGGAGTCGGAGTCGGTCTGAGTAAGGTAAAGGACGCTAGCAACATTGTGAAAATCAAACAGCCGAGTCGTAAGCCGAGTCGTAAACCGAGTCGTAAGCTAGACGGAATCGGAGTCGGAAAATCAGGTTTTCATTTCTTGATTGCATTTGTGACTCCATCGCTTACGATCTAATGAAAACTAGATTGTCTGCGTCGCAAGCGAATAAACCAATCACAATGCCCATTCCCTGCTTACAAATCCGACAGTCTAGTTTTCATTAGATCCGTCGTAAGCAACGGAATCATAAACGCAATCGGAACTATGCTTACGGCTCTGTTGTGTTCGATTTTCACAAGATACGCTTCTGATTAGGACTCCGACTTCGTCGCTAGTGAAAACCAGCGTTTAAGACAAAAAAAACTAACCAAATGTTTGGTTGAAGGGGGGAGGGGGGGGGGGGGGGGGGCTGTAAAGGGGGTAACCCTGCAATGGTCCAGAAGAAGTGATCCTATTCCTACCGGTAATCACTTTATCCTACGGAAAAGGGAAACCGGACTGAAGCGTCGGCCAGGTGACCGTCTAAGCACGAAGGCAGACCACGCCCAACTTTGCAATTATGTAGTGACATTGACTGTAATTAATGTATTATTTTCCTCATAGGAGACTTGGTTTCAAATGTTTTGATGGTTGGTTGATTTGTCGATCGCGTGTCGATCAGCAAATTCGTAGAACTATATAGCATTTATTTTAGTTTCCCATTTTACTGGGAAAAATCGCCTCAGTTTAAAGTATCGAGTGCGGCTCAAAATTCAGCAAATGACGCATTAACTTAAAAGAAAAAAATAATTGTGAAATGCTTATCCAGGCAGCGACATAACAGAGAGCTGTTTGACTAAACGAATTTGGCAAGCCAGTAAAACGGCTGATATTAAAATGCTCTGTTATAAAATTACCACAAAAATTACAGAGTTGAAAAAGAAATAGTTATTGTTGACCAAAATCCCACGGCGGTCAGATGTTTTTTTTTTGTTTCATTGCCCAGTTTAGTTCCATTTTCCTACCGGAGTAAAAAGGACTGTACCAGCTTTTTTAGTTACATTTTTAAACTATGAGATTCATTTTTTTCCATTTCAAACCTTTAAATGTTTCAGTTTTGTTCAAACCTATGAAACTGTTAATAAATGTCTTTGGCCCTGGTATTTACTGAGCACAGTATAGAAGTTGACAACTTCAGCGAAATCTGAGAAACAGTCCTATTAATACCTGGTAGGAATCTCTACAAGAAACACTTGTTAGCAATTGAGTTTTCTATTTGTCGTTTCTATTTTTGGTACGTTTTAACACGATAATTTTTTGTAAGCTTGCGCACTTAATTGCGGAATTGCTTGCGCTATGTTTATTTACCAGTATTAGGCTATTTTAAATGGCAACGTATTTAGCTTAGTAATAATAATAATAATAAATTGCTGCAAGTATTTTGCAGCTTTAATTGAGCCGCTTCTGTTTTCGTCAGCGGACGACATCCATCTAAGCGTGCGCATCATGGTTTTGAACCAGTTCTTTCAACTTGTCAAACCAGTTTGAAGCGTAACAACGCAAACGTGTGACTCAACAGTCTGTTTGACTGTGCAAAATCAGATTTGCTTGAACCGATACAGGTTTAATCTTGTTTCCTCTAAACGTGAATTCGTACATGTCATAAAATATTAAACCCTAAATCGCGATAACAGATGAATATATAAATATAAATCATATTATTATAAGTTAAATTAATTGATAGTTTTGTTGATCCTTTAGTTTGAATACTAAATTTTGACATCTTCTGAAAGGATGCTATTAGTACTTAGTTGAATTCAGTGAAGGTAGTGTGTAATTGTGTTTGGTACATTTAATTTTTGTACGAAAAACAGCTACTGAAATTATTCCCATCCTGTAGATATTTTTTATTTGCGTATTCTTTTCGCCTTCTCTTCAATGCAGGCGTTTTAGAAATTGTATGTAAGCTTTTTTTGGAAATTTATTAGGACATGAAAACGTTTACTCATTTGTAAATTAAAAGAATAAAACAATTAAATAGCAACCTAAATAAAGTGTGGCTTGGAATAATGAGGAATTCTCGATTTTTACTGTGATAATTTTCTATGGGGTAAGTGTTTAAAGCCAAACCCGCGATATAACAGGCGGCTGGACTGTCCAACTCATGCTCATTCGCATTGGCATTGCATGTTCTTGCTCATTTAGATTAGATTCGGCGTGGGGCTTTGCCCTTTTATACCGCAGGTTCGTCTTTAATTATAGGGTAGGGTGGGGTGGATGTTAACAAGGCTTTTTATACTCAGCTTCTGTGGTGAGTTACGAAAGCCAGAAATGTCTAGAGAAGGATTTGTGTTAACAGCTAGACGGAGGTACGGTGGTCTACCGGACAAGAGCGTCTGACTTTCCATTTAATGGTCATTTTCTCGAGTCTTGACTATTTCCTGATACAAAACATTTCTCTCCATTGTTTCGCTCCACCCAATGGGCCATTTCCGAGTTACGCTATGCCTCGTTGTCAAAACGAGGCTAGGTGCACAACCTTTCATATGAAAATGAGTTTTTATTCAAATGCAAATACTCATTTTCATATGAAAGGTTGTGCACCTACCCTCGCTTTGACAACGAGGCATAACGTAACTCGGAAATGGCCTATTCCAGGTTGTTTTAAATCAGGTTTAACGTGAACACTGAGGTCAGGTTTGTAGCTAAACAATGAGAACACTTGTGAATGTTTTTTTTTTCTTTTAGTTTTGACTTACGTTAATCGCAGACTATAACTTACTAGTAACGCTTTGGTTAAATCTGATTCAATCCTGGGTTAGCAACAACCAACTGAGATAAACGAACGACCGAGCAACAAGATCATAGGTACATATTTTACATCTTTATTCTTATACTTGTTATCCAATACATCATCGTTTAACCGTTCATGCACACCAAGAAAACGCCAAAATAAGAGTTGTATCTTTTCCGCCAGCCTGATAGCGATGTTACGATTGTTTATAATTTAGTATTGTTGTGTCGATCACTGATGCGGTGGAGTGAGGCGAATTGTTTGCAAACTGCAGCTGTGTTGGGGGGCCTGCCCCTGATCACTGATCTTGGTCCCTCGAATGTAACAACCAGTTCCTACCGATGACCTGGAAAAAAGTATTAAGTTTTAGATTACTCTTGACGAGCATACAGAAAAACGAAACAAAACGGCGTATTAATGCTGACTTGGGTGGCGGGGGGGGGGGGGGGGGGGGGGTGAGAAAGGGGTGGAGAGATGGAAAGGGGGATAACTCAAGGGTAAAAGCTACAGGGAAGTGGGGCATACAGAATATAACGAGAAACAAAACAAAACGGCGTGTTCATGCTAACATTGGCGGGGGGGGGGGAGGAAGGGACGGAGAGATGGGAGGGGAGTTAACTCGAGGGTAAACGCTACAGTGAAGAGGTAAGGGTCTTTTTGCAATCGTACGCATGCAGCGGACGGTTTGGGTTTTTAGAACACATCTCTGATTCCGGTTATTGCCGTTACGGGAGACTAAATCTTATTACAAAAGACAGAAGCATAGAAGACTGAAATCCAGAGCTGGCAGAGCTAGGATTGAGGAGGCAAAATCTGAAGTTAATTCAAAGGTGTCGGGCAACGTTACCTCGTTGTTGCAATAGGTTTTGCCTCGCTTTGATGAAAGCCATGATGTCGGCATCTGCTCGGCTGTCACCTGTCAGCTTCACTGATCCCGAACCGGAATTGACGTCACTGGCGGAACTAAAAAAGTTTTAAGAAAATGCATTTTACTGGTTAGACTGTCTTCAAAAATGACAACAAACGTAAATGACACGATGAACCAATCAGAAAACGAGGCAAAAACATGCAACTGGTGCAAGCGCGGGAAACATGCAACAGGCGCCAAGCGCGGGAAAACAAGCAACCGGTGTCAAGCGCGGGAAACGTGCGCAAGACAACGCATGTTGCAAGGCTTTTTAAATCAATTGAAGAGCTCAGTAAAGCAAAACCAACATAAACACACGATTACTTAAGTTAGACCTATGCTATGGACAAAAGAATCACAAAATATGTTCTACTTGTTCTTCTGTTAACGAGGCAGCGGTAACAAACTCTTTGCTAGTGACCTCGCCTGGAAGATGTTGTGGTGTCTACCTCGAAGCGAAACTTCTTAAGTCAATTTAAATCACTCTTTTTTGCAGTATACACGCACCCTGATTTGCTACGTCCCGAGCTTCCTTGATCACCTGCGGGTGTCACTGCCGATGCAGGCCAGCTGCTCAGACCGCTGTCTGAACTGGAGGCGTGAAGCGGCCGGCTGACAGATGTTCCTCCTGAGGAAGCCAGTTGTGCTTCCGCTCGCAGCTTGGATACAAATTTCCCGGATCTTGTACTGCGAGAGGACTCGTCCCCACGGGGATTTAACGCACCACCCGGGTCTGGATCGCGTCTCCTAGGTGCAGAAGGCGGTCGGACGGGGGATATCGGTGGGGTTTTCCACGCGGCTCGGACTTCGTCTGGTGGCTAAGTACAATAGTAATAAGTAATGTTTACTACATGAGTGGGAGTGTTATATCGGCCTATACAATCACGAGCCGAAGGCGAGTTAATGTATAGTGCCGATACAACACGGACGCGAATGTAGTAAACAACTTGTGAAATTCACATTCACATATAAATTAGATACAACCACTCGTGAGTTGTATCTGGAATGCAAATCAGATACGACCACTCGTGAGTTGTATCAAGATTGTATCGGCCTATACAGGGTAATCATGTGATTGGAATGGCTCATTCTATTTGTTTGTACCCTTATGAATTATTAATGAATTTTACAAGTCAAATTATTTAGTTAGTTTTAATTTTGGGCAGTTTGACCCCAAAACCTCAAAGAGACCATGACATAGCTCCTTCAAACTTGGGTAGTCTAGGTAGTAAAACAGTTTTCATGGATACCTGGTTGAAAGCTGCCTGCTCCGCCCACCAGATCTCGAAATCCTTCTGCATCTTGACCTTGGCCTTCTCCAGCAGATGTTGAAGATGCTCTATCTCGGTTTTAAGAGATCGGAGACGAGTGAAACTCTCTTTGTAACTATTCAGGGAAACACAAGAAATGTTTAGTTTCTAGCGGACGATGTCGACGCTCTGCAATGAACCCACAAAGAGCCAATCAAAATCCAAATACAGGTCATTGATACCAAGCTCAGAAAAACACGTAACGGATGTCAAGCGCGGGAAAATAATTAACGGGTACCAAGGGCGGGAAAATAATTAACGGGTGCCAAGGGCGGGAAAATAATTAACGAGTACCAAGCGCGGGAAAATAATTAACGGGTACCAAGGGCGGGAAAATAATTAACGGGTGCCAAGGGCGGGAAATCATGTGACGGACTGACGGATGCTAAGGGCGAGAAAACACGTATCTAGTGTCAAGCGCGGATAAAAAATTAACTTGTTCCAAACGCAGGAAAATAGTCAACCAGTATCAAATGCGAGTAAACATGTAACGGATGCCAAGCGTGCGAAGAAATGTAAGGGGTACCTAGCGCGGGATATCCAACGGGTTGTAAATGCGGGAAAACAGGTAACCAGTGACAATCACGGGATGACAAGTAAACAGAGCAAAACACGAAAAAAGTCGCGTAACTTTGATTTGTTTTGGTTTGACACGCCATTAAACACCTGATTGGCCAAGAGGACAATATGTTTGCTTAGAACTGCTTTTACCACAAACTACAAACAGTTTCTTTGACAAAACTGAGAGAGAGTGCTTGCATAACTCACTTTGATTTTTCCTCCTCGATAGCCTGTCTTAATTTCTGTTCTACTGGGTCAACGTCCTCCACTTCCTCGGTTCCGTTAACAAAACCTGACAAATACAAACATCAGGAACCCAAGGTTACAAAAAACATTCATCACTGTCCCGGCAAATATATCGTTTTTTCAGGCCTTACCAGGAGCTTGCTTTAAACTTGCTTTATTATCTTAAAATAGGAAGAAAAACTCGCCAAAAATGATGAAAGAAAAGAACTATGAGCTAAAAAGACAAAATAACGGATAGAAAAGTGAAAATTCCACAAGAATGGCAACTTAAATTTCTTACCCGCCCGTCACGAAATCAAATTTGACGAACTATAATCCACTTCAATCCTTGCAATCCTGCACTTAATCTCCGAACTACTGCTTCTGTTTTGCTCTATAGAATCTTTTTATCCAATTAAGCTGTGTATTTGGTGGCATTTAGCGATAAAACATGGAAATAAACTGAATGACATTTTATTATTTCGACGGGACAGTGTCCCTGAAAACAGCACGTGGCAGGCGTTCAAAGGAGAAGGGGAAGGGGGAGAATTCAGGCGCGCAAGAACGCGAAGGACGCGCGAGGAAGGGGGAAAGGGAACGCTCGCGCGTGAATTCTCCCCCTTCCCCTTCGAACGCCTGCCACGCCAGCTAATAGTACCTTGCATTGACCGACGAACTCTGTGTTGTTCTATTTGACTTTTAATTGAATCTGTAACAAAAAATAAAATAATAACAAACAAGTAAACAAATGTGATCTACGGTAAATATTACAAATCAGCCGGATATTAACTTACTTATTTTCTGTCGTGACGTGTTCACTTGTTCGCCAAGTCTCTTGGCTTCCGCGTATCTGAAGACAAAATGAGACGCGTTAAATATTAGGCATCTTGCCACTTCAGCTGTTCTTTTGGACTGTACTGTGATACGAACACTGACCTTTGCTTGAGCGTGTGTTTATTCTCCTCTATCGTGTCATTATGCGGGTAGTCTCGCCGGAAAGTTTCAAAAGCTTCTTTTCGTCCAACGGACATCTCATCTGAAAGGCAGCGCAGTGATGTACGAAAATTTAAACGGAAAAATATTTAGAATTTCGTTTTGCAAAGCTTGTTTTAAATTGTTACACTTAAGGATATAATCCACTGACTCAAAAGATAGAACCAACTTCTACAGCAAAATAAACATCACCACAGGAAAGTACTGCACAGAAGCTTTCATTTGAATGGTCACACTGTAGGATTTCATCCACAGACTCAAAAGTTCGAACCACCTTGTACAGCAGAATAAACATCATCGCAGGAAAGTACTGCTCAATAGCTTTCATTTAAATGGTTAAAAGTCCAGATTTCATACAGGAACTAGACTACATGGCATGACTCAGGGTCTGACTATTGGCGTGAAAGGATAAAATCTTGGGTACCGTGTGAGCTCAAACCTAGACAATTAGCCAATGCCCAGTGGGCCCACCTACCAAGCTTTCTTCTGTAAGCTGATGAAGGTCTGTGGTGGTTTGAATCTTCCCCAGGCGCTTGTGGATGTTGACGACTCTGCAAGAAAAACATTACACAGCTTAATCAAAGGGTACTATGAGCCGACTCGTGAATACTCTTCTTGACGTTTTGATTCACCCCTTTCGTCCAACTCCCCACCCACCAACGCCATCCCGGTGGTGACCATTACATATCGCTCACTGTTATAATAAAGTTGAAGTTGAAGTTTTTCTCAGTACAACGCGTGCGTTGATTGGTTGATTCATGGTCACATGCATGACATCTAACAAACAAACTGTTTCCCGCCAATTGTCATAAACGGGGAACATTTGCGAAAGCGGACAACAATTTTGACGTCAGAGGGTAACATTGCACTGTTGCCCGCTAGCGCACGTGATCAGAGCGTGACAAAAGGTGGCATGACTATGATGTGATTGATGTTTACCTCGAGTGCTCGGCGCGTTTTTCAAACTGTGTTGTGTTGTGGTTTTTGCGTTGCTATTATAACAAATCACTTAATGACCGATCCCTCGGGAAACATAGAGATTCTCGGGAAACAAAATTCACTGTTTCCCTCGGGACGTTCAACACTTCGCGTATTCACCAGTAAAAAACTGACTACACGGATGACAGAGGTGAAGTAACTAGGGCTATTAAATCTAAACAGATACACTATTCTTCGTACACACCTCAGTTGTATCAGAAGAGGGTCTTTCTTTCACTCTTGCTCTGCTTGAAGACCTGAGGTTGGACAGTTCACTCTCTGAATCATCACTCAAAGGCTGGCTCGTGCTCCGCCTTACCCCGTCATGTGCCACGCCCATCCCATCTTGGAATCTGCCCCCTCCTTGTCGTGCAGACATCTCTAAATCAGCGGTGCGCTTTTTTTCTTTCTTCAGCATGCCGACCAAGATGTCTGAGCCGTAGTTAAGGCGTAATATTACATATTACAGTTAAAGTGTTCTTGGCGACTTGAAAAATACCTAAACTGGAACAAATCTTCGAACAGTCGAGCGCTACGAGGCAAGTTCGTAATTTTTACTCTTTTTACTTTCTGTTCATTGTATAAAACAAATAGATTCCATTTGGCCGTGTGTCTGTTCAGTTATAGATCACAGAAGACGTCAAAATGTGGTAAGAATATCAGTGACACACTCGCCTGCGGCTCATATGCCACTTTTTTGTTCTTACCACATTTTGACGTCATCTGTGATCTATAACTGAACAGACACACGGCCAAATGGAATCTATTTGTTAAATATATATATATATATATAAAATAACCCCATTAAGTGTTTCTCCATACCCGACATTACAAACGTTTAACTTTTATTGAGAAAGAACAGATTGTTTGGCCCAAATCGAAAATAGTTATTGCAGATTAATCCCGATACATTAAACATCGCATTTAATCCAAACAAGTGTCTTCCAACTTTGAACCTTCCTGCTATCAAAGATGATCTTCCATGGATCCAAACACGATCACGTGAGTCAAGCAAAGTCCCGTGAATAACATCGCTCAGACGGGTAAAGTCCAATAATGCGTGTAATCTGATTCAGATGCTACACCATAACAACCGGACAAACTGGTTATAACAAACACCAATGTGAACAAGCGCTTTCTACAAAAATACCGCGAGGAAAGTTGGCAGTCGGGAAGAATCCAAAGTAAATTGTCGAACACTGTTTACAATGGTGTAATTTTTTAAATTTAGGTAATTAGCTGTCAGTAACCGACACTTGTTACTATAAGTGTTGTTAGAAGTATGTTGTTTCAGCTATAAAGAACGACCCTCCCGTCCCTAACACTGTTTAAATCTTGTTAACGCGTGACTGGTGACCAACTTGTACCAGTTTCAACCTCACTGGTTTTTCACGTAAATAATTAAATGTACTTCTGTTCTGTTATTTATTAATAGTTTTTGCGAGGAATTCTATTGCCTTGAACCAATCACAACTCAAAGTTAAAACATGCAACCGGTGCCAAGCGCGGGAAAACAAGTAGCAGGTGCCAAGGGCGGGAAAATATGTAACGGGCTGCCAAGGGCGGGAAAACGATTGGTTTGGATTTCCCCCTGATTGATTTTAAGACTGATCAGTATCTAACTTCCCCTTAACAATACGAAACTTAGTGAAACAGCAAGGTGACGAGAAAATAGCAAAAAATAATCTATGGATGGATCTTGATGTGCCATTAAATTCTCACAACTATAACAACCAAGAACTAGGGGAGGGGGGATGGAAGATGGAAGATTGCCAGCACAAAGGCAAATCACGGGTGGAAGTATTTTAATGATGAAGGGAATCTCTTTCTAATCAAATTCTTTCAAAATATAATCCAGCCGGCTAAGAAAGCAAAATTCTCTTAACCATTTCACATCTTCGCTTATTGTGACCATTCACTAAAAAAAAAGAGCAAAACAGCAGTTTTTAATTGAGTGTCGAAAGTAATTTATCAGTTGGTTTGGTTTTGTATTGCCAGGCTTCGTGATTGGCCAAAAAAATCTCACGCCACTTTCTCAACCAATCAGAAGTTAAACCACAAGCAATCGTGACCTGCCTGCACGCAGTTTCCCGCGCTTCGCGATGCCTACATGTATTTGCTACGAGTTCTGATTGGTTGATAGGATTCTCTGCGTCTGCTGTGATTTGCCACAGTGACTGCTTTGGTTTTGGTTTTACAATTAAAAATTGCTCTATTTTACAAAGGAAAAGTTGGTACTAATTCACTTCTTTCGATATTGGAAACTTTTCGAAGTGAGAGGGATAAGGAGAATTTAAAGAAAAAGTGCCGTAAACAGTACGGAAATTTTAATCACAATCCTAAGGGTACACAGCAGAATGCAGTTTTTGTGACAAACATTTTGTTATATGGCTATTTTTATTCGGGTATCCATTTACAATGTAGATACAAAAACAGAGTTTAAATGTTTAACCATGTTAACTTTATTATTTTTAGCTTTATTTTGCATTTATTTTAGATTCTGTCAGCAATCGTAATATTTTTTCGCTTAATCGTTTCCTTTATTTCCCTATTTACTTTTACAAAAAAGAATTGTGATTTATAAAATTTATTAAAAATGGGTTATCTTTGTCAGTTCACGTCTGTGTATGCTTGGCGCTTTTTGATGGTAGCTGATTTATTCAATATATTTTTGGTTTATCATTCAAATACTATATTATTATTTTTACATAATGATAATAATGAAACGCCTTGTAACTTATGTAAACAACTCTGAAATGAGAGAGATACGAGAGCACGAACATTCCATGGCGATGACGTAATGTTACCTTGTTCAAGGAATTGCTTTCAATTTGAATCAGTGATGAGCAAATAGGGGAATTTTACCTCATTAGCATTTGCGCCTCGTTCTTTAACCTACCTACAAAATAATAAACTCTGAATATATGAAAGGGCATAGCACAATTAGCTTTCTCTGAAAATTTGAGCCCGATATACAAGATACACTTCATGCAATGCTGTATTTAATAAAAACTCAAAATTTTACAAAGAATGTATGGCTCATTAACGCTTTTGCCACCCAACAATTTTGTAGTTTTTGATAGCAGATATTTCCTTAAATATTGCATGAAAAAAGCTGAAAATTGCCTAGATTACTAAGTTTAACAAGCTCTATAATGCCTTCTCTATGCAGATTCGTATGCTAATGAAGCAAAATGTAGACAATCACGTCAGGAAAGATTCCCCAATCAGAGACGTTTCCCATATCTGAGTTCTTTATCACCAATGAATTTTTGTCGACGTTTTCAGACGTCTTTCATTTCGTGGGGAAACATCAGACCTGCAATTTGGTTTTGACTTTTGAGTCCGCGTATGATATTCTAGGTACTGTGTGTTCATTTAAATGAAAGCCACGGAGCAGAACGTTGCTGCGGTGATGTTAATTATGCTGCACAAAATGGTTCTTGGTTTTGAGTCTGTTTAAAAAAACCTAAACTATGAGCATTAAAATGATAAAATATTAATATTGGTTAGGAAATTCCTATGGTGCTTTTCGTTTCACACTTTTTCCCAAAGTGGAAATTTGATAAAAAGAAATGTTTTTGGGTAAACCACTGTTTTACATAGAACTTGTCCTTCTTCGTTGTCCCCCACTAAGTTGATTTTCAATCACGGAAACAACCTTCTTTTTTTCTTGCTCAGCTCTGTTCAGCTCCATCATAGCATCGACATACTCCTCTTCTGCCTTCAGTCTCTGGTTTTCAGCATCTCTAAGCTTGTCATGCGTTCTTGAACAACGCTCCAAAGCCGCCTTATAGTTCGCCATCGCTTCTTTACGAGCGACTTCTAATCTGCGTATTCTTTGCTGCTCCGTATCAAACACAATGTGATGTTCTAACAGCTTCATAATCCGCTTATGAATGTGCAAATTGTTAGTCATTCCGGCTTCAATAGCCACTCGAGAACGCCGGTGAATTTGTTTTAATTCCCGCAGCGTGAAACACTCGATATCAGCTGATAGTTTGGCGAGAGTAAGCATAGCTTCGTGGTCCATTTGTCCGATAAACGCCGCATCGTCTCCTGGTGAAGTTGCCGTAAAGGTCCACTGGTCAAGATCTTCCGTGGTAAATTTTAAAGTCTCATCCAGTTTAAACAGGTTTGTCCCGCTCGCTAGTAAAGTGTAGCGACTAGACAGTCCGGTTGTTTCCCAGTTTAGCCTGAGAAACACAGGGTTGTCACGTTAGAGTTGTTTGCAATGACTGCCGTAAAACTCAGCCCAAAGAAACCATATCTAGCCAATCATAACAAACTAAATAACGCAACGAACCAATACAGGAGCATGGCACCGAGGTTGTGGGCTCCTGACCAATCAGAACGCAAATAAAAACATGCAACCGGTGTCAAGCGCGGGAAAACAGGAAACCAGGGTCAAGCGCGGGGAAACACGAGGTGTTGAGCGCGGGAAAACATGAAACCGGTGTCAAGTGCGGGAAAACATACAACTAGTGCCAAGCGCGGGAAAACGTATGGAAGCCAAATGAGAACTGCTTTCATTCTATCTTTCTAATTAGTTTAACAGTGTTTGTTTTGATTGGTAAGAACATGTTACACGAGTTTCTTAAACCAATTACGAAGCACGTAAATGCAGTACAACAGCGAAAAAGTTTAATTTCAACTTTAATTTTAATTCTTGAAAGATGTTAATGAGAACAGGAAAACACTTTTGCTTTCATTCTCGACCAATTTCAGTTCATTTTATATTTTTAATAATTGAAACGTTTAATACAGTTATAGTTATGTTTGGTTATATTTATATGGATCAAACAACCTAGATGTTTAAATCTTTAACTTTTAGTTAAAATTATTAAAACAAAACTAATATTTTAATTTGTTACTCAACAGTTATTTTACTTCCACGATGAATGCAACAATTATACATTTAGTTAGTGATTAGTACATTAACTAAATTAAACAGAGTGCAATTCAAGTTAAAGTTACTTTAAGAACGGCTTAAATCAGAACTGACCATTCAAATGAAAGCTACCGAGCAGTACTTTTTCTGTGGTGCTGTTTATTATGCTGTACAAGGTGGTTCTAACGTTTGAGTGTGGTAAAAATCCTGAAGTGTGACCATTCAAATAAAAGCTACTGAGCAGTCCTTTTCTGTGGTACTGTTTTTTATGCTGTCAAGGTGGTTCTAACCTTTGAGTCTGAGAATGAAATCCTGAAGTGTAGTGTGACCATTCAAATGAAAGCTCTTGAGCAGTATTTTCCAGTGGTGTTGTTTTTTATGCTGTACAAGGTGGTTCTAGCCTTTCAGTCTGTGAATGAAATCCTAAAGTGTGCCCGTTTAAACGAACGCTCTCGAGCAGTTCCTTTCTGTGTCGCTGTTCTCAGTATCTTGCAACACAAAATTTGCTACTTTTATTTCAGGTTTTAACTTTAGCCTGTTTTACACTATAACAAAATGACAATGAAAATATTAAGATTCTAGCAAAACATAACCCTTTGTTAGCCAGTTCATGCAGCCACAACACAGCCAGTTGTTAAACCAGTACCTCTTTTCAAACCGATGGTAAAGGATATTGATTTCGTTATCGCGCTGTCGGATCAGCTCTTTCAGCTTGTTAAGTTCAGTGTGGTTGCCAAGGTAACTGCTATCAAGTCCGCCATCAATCGCTGGGGTCCTATCAAAGTGAGAAAAGGAGAAAACGGGGGACTCAGAATTTTTTTCTTTGTCACACGCTCGCTCATTTATCTCATTTCATTACTGAGCTTAAAATTTATCATCTTTTTTCAGTTATTTATCACCTCACATGACATGGTGGTGACTAGAATGGATACTCCAAAATCAGGTTGGACCACCTCGGACGCCTTATTTGGACTTATATAACGGAGTAACCGGTTAGCTTTCAGTTGAGGTTGGGATTAGCAGTTCATATAGTTAAATTTAGGACTAAGCAGCCCGAGAAGCTAGGTGGTACAGTGGTACGGTAGGCTATGTAATCCTAATCCTAGCTGAAGTCACAGGTTCAATCCTGAGTCATTTTAGATTAAAAATTTATTGAAAATAAATTCTAAGTGTCGACATTACGTTATATAACTCTCAATAAGTGTCCGAGGTGGTCCAACCTAATTTTGGAGTATCCATTCTAGTCACGACGCACATGACATTGCTGATCCTAGCAGTAGGCAGGAAGCATGTCATATATGGACCTAGAACAGTGGCATCTCGATTTAACGAAGTGCGAAGGGACTGGGGAAATTGGTTCGTTATATCGAGGGTTCGTTATATCGAAAACCTCGTTATAACGAATTTGCGAAAAAACAACCAAAATGTTCGTTATATCGAGGTATAATTAATAATTGTTTTGTAACGGTGTTACGTATTTCCGGATCTTAACAAATAGCATTTGAACTTTGATGCCTGTATGAAGCTACAGTACACTGTACACCAAACAACGACACTGGAAAACTGTACAGGTTATACCTTTGCCCTATAGAACACACTGTTGGTCTGTTCCGCATTTATCTTTTGTCGCGCGTTGACATTTATTCGTTATATCGGGGCAGATTTTACGTTTGGGCTGCCGGATTGTGTTCGTTATAACGAGGATTTCGTTATATCGAGGTTCTTTTCCATACAACTAACTTGTAGTTTTGCCGGGCTGAAGAATATCGTTCGTTTTACCGAGGACTTCGTTATATAGAGGTTCGTTAAATCGAGGTTCCACTGTATATGGCCTAGCTCGCCACGAGTCTCTCGTAGCTCAGTGGTTAGAGCATCCAACCGGTGTGTGGAAATCCTGTCGGATTCCTGTCAAGGAGAAAGTAGTTCCGAATTGCAACACACAGAACTTTCACGGTTACATCAACGTTGCTACAAAATAAGCTTGGACGGGAGGAATCTCTTTCTTTATTTATTTAAGTCCGCCAGAAGACGAACAAATCGAGCGAAAAAGCCGCGAGAAGTCCGCCATTCCCTCCTCGTTTTACCGTTAATTTGCATAAATGGAAATCACCTAGAGCGCTTCAGATCTGAGAAAATAAAAGGTAGCTGCTCGCAAATTATCCTGTCTTGAACAAGTAAACAAATGAAATATAGACTTCGTTTTCTTGAAAACAACTTTACTAGCTTTACGCCGCCTATTTTAACATTTCATATTGAATCTGAAATGTTGGTGAGTGTGTTTAACAGTTTAATGTTTAACAAAAATAGTAGTTTTGCACGTGCGTTAAAATAGTTTAATTAACAAAACAACACTTTCGCACGTGCTATAAAATAGTTTAATTAGCAAAACAACACTTTCGCACGAGTGCTAAAATAGTTTAATTTGCAACACTATGCTTTCGCAGTGTGTTAAAATCGTTTAATCAGCACTTTCGCAAGTGCGTTAAAAAAATTTTAATTAGCAAAACAACACTTTCGCACGTGCGTTAAAATTGTTTAATTAGCAAAACAACACTTTCGCGCAAGTGCGCTAAAATTGTTTAAGCCTGGTTTTCATATGTCGGGAAAATCCCAGACGATCGAGGATTTCGCTGTTTCCCGACCGTCCCAGATTTGGCCGACTTATAAAAACACGAAATCGTAGACATCCCGATCATCTGGGATGGTCGGGGACAAATCGGGAGCGTTTCTATTTCCCGATGCGTCCCAGACTTCTGCGATGATCGGCGATTTTCCCGACATATCGACAAAATCTGGGACGATCGCGAACAGCCAAATCCCCGATCGTCTGGGATTTTCCCGACACATGAAAACCAGGCTATAATTAGCTTTAAACAACACTTTCGCACGTGCGTTAATTAGCAAAACAATTTTTGCACGTGCAATGAGACAGTCAGTTTGAATCGCTCATTTTTAATTCAAACTACTCGAGAGGACCTTCATTTTACATGTAATTTTAAAGATGGCGTTTAAGGATAATTCAGTACAAACCTAGCTTTTTCATTAGGTTTAGATAATACCCAAGAAACAAGGTGAAAGTTTACCTTTGCGGGGGAGGGGATGGGTTCTTTTTGCTCTTGTCCAAAACGTGACTCTGAAATCAGGAGAAAAGCACAAGAAAGAAAACTTAGCTGGAGATAAGCAAAAAAAAAATAAGACATAAAGGTATCATTTATATCTTGAAAACAAAATTTCGTTTTCTTTATTTCCATGTTATATCGCCAAATACCATCATCAAATATACAACACAATTGAATAAAAATATTGTATGGAGAAAAACAGAAGCAGTAGTTTGGAGATAAATTGCAGGCCTCGTTGTTCAAAAGCCGGTTAACGCTAACCCAGGATTAAAACTTAACCGAAGATTTAATTTCTTTTGTTAGAAGTGTTTTCAAAAGCTAATTATAAGTGACATGCGAAGACAAGTCAGAGACGAAATTTACTGAAGGGCAAAAATACTTCGGAAAAATCTCCATTGAATTATTATTTAACTGGAATCACAATTGATGCTAACCCTGGGCTAGCTTAACCGCGCTTTGAGCAACCCGGCCCAGGATTACAAGGATGGAAGTGGATTACAATTCATCAAATTTGATTTTGTGACAGTCGGCCATTCTTGTGGAATTCTGACTTTTTAAGCCGTTAGTTTGACTCTTTAGTTAATAACTATTTTATTTCATCACTTTTTAGCGATTTTTCTTTCCTGTTTCAAGAAGCAAGCCTAAAGCAAGCTCCTGGCCATAATCATGAAAACACGATATATCAGCCGGGAAATTTACGCCAGTATGAGTTGGTCAGGTGAATTGATATTTTGATCTGATAGAAATGAAAATACTAACACTACAGTAGCGCTAGAAATTGGCTCTCATGTATATTGATGTCAAGGTCATTGGAAAAGCGCATATTAACCAAAAAATTAGCCAAAATTAGTCAAAGGATAACAACGCTCCAAACTTGCCCAATGTTTCCATGCGCTGCGGTCTTGCAGCAAGCCCTTCAATTTAGAAGACTATAATATCATGCTGTTGGTTACAGACCTTGAGGAGTTGAAAGCAGTAATTGATTTTTCTCATATCAGCTCCAACAATTAGTGATGCCTCAGGATCACTGTCTTCAATGTAACTTTTCACCATTCTGCGCAGTCTACAGAAAACAGTTTGATATACAGCATTTGAGAAGGAGTGCGTTAGTCAAGGTTCAACTGTACAATTGAGCGGTTTTCAATTAAGTGTTGAAAGTCATCTAGCGAATGCTTTAGTGATGCAATGCTACGCTTTGTGATTGGCTAAAAAATCTCGCGCATCTTTCTCAACGAATCACAAGTAAAACCAAAACCAATAGGCCATTTAGCCTCTCCATCAAAGCGAGGCTAGGTGCGAAACCTTTCATATGAAAATGAGTTTCATTCACATGCAAATAAAAGTTATTTGCATATGAATGAAAACTCATTTTCATATGAAAGGTTTCGCACCTAGCCTCGCTTTGAAAGAGAGGATAAAGGCAACTCGGAAATGGCCTATTGTCAGTTGTCCGCACGCGTTTTCCCGCGCTTGGCGCGGCTACTTGTATTCGATTTGAGTTCTGATTGGTCCATTGGATTGTCAGCGTCTGCTGTGATTGGCCTCTAAGTATCAAAAGTAATTTTACAATTCCTTTAGTTTTGCATTGCTACGCTTTGTGATTGGCTAAAAAATCTCGCGCCACTTTTTCAACCAATCAGAAGTAAAACCAAAACCAATCGTCACTTGCTCGCACGCGTTTACTCGCGCTTGGCGCTGGCTACATGCATTTGCTTCGAGTTTTGATTGGTTCATTGAACTTTCTGTAACTGTTTGACTTTGGTTTAACGACATTTGACTGAAAACTGCTCCACAATGTACCTTATAATAATAAGAAAATTCTTAGTAAATAGAAGATGAGGCCACTTGTCACTGATCTTTGCCGCCAATGACTGGAACACTTGAAATTTCCCTGAGGGAGGCTCCTTCTTTGTCAGTATTTAAGCGTAGCATTATTATTATATTCTTGTCGTTTTCCCACTGTACAGCTCCCATTCTACTTCTAAAATCTCTCGGTGTTGCTTTACTAGCATTGCAAGCTTCATACACACAGAAAATGTAAGTCTCATCTCAAATTTTCAGGTCAATAAATTTTGTCCATTAGGCTCATCAGAGTCATGCATCTAAAGTATAACCTTGATGGCAGGTGGTAGAAAGGGGATGATGAGGTGAGTTAGAGCACATGCAAAGTACACTTAAGGTGCTGTTACTGTACACAAACAAATGATTGTTTTGCAACTTGCAACACAATGCTGGTGACAGCATTGCAACACAAGTTGCAGATTACATGTTACATGCTTGCAACGTTGCGAAAGTAGACAAGTGTTCAACTTTTTCTGCAGCTCGCAATGCAATTTTTAGTTGCAAGACAAGTTGCGATGTGAGGGTGTTACATGCATAATTTCATCAGCAACTTGTCTCACAATGGCTTTTGACAGTATTGCATTGTAAGGTGCAGCAAAACATTGCCTCGTGTAACAGCAGTCAGCACCTTTAGGCTGCTGAATGGTTGAATCTCAGTACCTATCCATTTCATCTTCTGTTAATTCCCCCGTGTACTCTTGTCCTGTGGCCATTGCTAGTTCATCTTTGAGCCTCTGTACTTCCGTCTTGAGTTGTGCAATCAGCTAGAGGAAAATAATTAACTTATGAATTAATTAACCCTTAAATGTGGTTTTAACGTTTTTAGTCTGGATAAAGACTACAAGTTTGACCATTCCGATTAACTAGAGCTCTTTAGCAGTACTTTACTATACTACTGTTGTTTTTTAGGTCTACCTACCACCCTCACAAAACTCTGTTTCAATTCTCAGTTAACTCTGTAATTAAAAGCTCTTTTAAGCGACCTCCTTTGGGACTTTTCTTTCTTTCTTTTCTTTGTAGTTATGACCACCATTTTCAAAGTCTGAAGGTGGTCGCTTACCAGAGCTTCAACTGTATTACTAACCAAGGAATCAGAGAATTAACTGTGTGTGTAAATTATAGTGCTAAGATAAGATAAGATGGGTTTATCTTAGCACTATAATTCACACACAGTTAATTCTCTGATTCCTTGTTTGTATCACCAGTGCTACGTGGCTCAACATTTATTTGTACCCTTCACATTATCATTGCCACGAATTACCACCTTATTACCCACGATCTGCTCCTGTACGGCCTCGTGGCTCAAGCGGTAGAGCGACAGAAGATCTAATCCGGAGGCCGTGGGTTCGAATCCCACCGAGGTCATTTTTTCTTTCCCTTGTGTGGTCCCTCATTTCCTTACTAGGGCTAATGCTCAGTACAGGGAAATTTATGGGTTTATCTTAGCACTATAATTTACACACAGAGTTAATTCTCTGATTCCTTGTTTGTATCACCAGTGCTACGTGGCTCAACATATATTTGTATAACTAACCAGTTTAGGATCAATCTCTTCATTCAGCAGGACATCATTCTTGATCATGGCTACTCGCTGAGCAAATCTACATGTTGAAATCGATTCCTACCAAATTAAATACAAATCAAATAAGTATACCTACAAATAATTTGTAAACACCTTTTTAATAAATCAAACAACAGATGTCAAAAGTTTTAATAATAATAATAATAATTTTAACAACAATAATAATAATAAAAATTTATACAGTGCAAATTTCATGTACATGATCAAATGCACTTTACAAAGATAAAAAACATTAAAATTAATAAATAAAAATGGTACTTAAATATATGAAAAATTTACAAGCATAGAAAAGTTCTCATCTTAATAATTAAGTCTCACATCAATGTTTTTCTTTTCAAGGGAACATGTCGCTATCATTGTGGTCATACAATTTCCTCCAAGACTGAAATTTAAAAAAATATAAATGTTATAAGTTAAATTTTGAGAGTTTAAATTTTAACACTTCCAAAGCCATGGTGATGTTTCCATCTGTTTTTTAAATATGATTTTGAAGAAATGTTTATAAGTCACTAAATATTCATGTTTCCATTCAAATCATAAAAAACAAAAACTTTATTTTACCTGTCTCTTAGAACTGAGGTCATCATGGAGTTCCTATAAGGAATATGACTTCTTGATTTGTCTGATAACGCCACTATCACCTACCACGGTTTAGAAAAAGATCAATGTTACTTTTGATCATAGACATCCTTTGAAATGGCTTAAAAATCAGCACACTTCGTGCACTTTTGGTTTCGCTCCGTAGTTTGCATTGAGCACAGTGTACACTGACAAAGTAATGAACATTTTTTATCTTCTTTTGAAGATATTTAAAATTTTGGTTATGTATGCAAGGAACTCAACAAATTGCCATGGGAAATTTTCAACCAATCCGAGGCTGGCATTTGAGAAAGCAATACACTTCTTACCTGCTCCAGGTAGTGAAGTGATAAATTAATATACTTGGCTTCTGTGAGTAAAGTGCCACCCACATTGGTCTTTCCAACTCGTTCAGATCTGTAAGTAAAATGTAAAATGTGCCAACACAAATTAAGAAGAAATAGAGCGTTTTCACTCACGTGACCAGCGGCCATATTGGTTTACTGAAACAAAAGAAAATGTTTGCATAAAAATAGAGTTCAATTCCCGGAGGATTGGTTTGGTACACCAATATGGCCGCCGTTTCTTTGTTTTGGAACACCTATATGGCCGCCGTGATGTCAGATGAAAACGCTCTATTAAGAAGAGCAGTGGTAAAGTTTTAAGCGTCTTGAACAATCAATCCGAAGGACAGTGCAGGGCTTGTCATTAAGCTTTGAGGTTTGCCTGCTGCACAAGAAAAATGGGCAATCCTAAACTCAAGATGGCCTTCCATGGTTGTTCTCTTTAATTGGTCATTTTCAAACTCTGAGTTGCTGGTCATCATGATAGCCATGTCAGTGGTCCCATGGTTCAACATCTAAGGGGAAGTAGATAGTAATACTCCAAGGGGTAATGTGATGTAATAAACACTTAATAACTGGTCCCAAGGGAAACAGTGAATTTTGTTTCCCGATAATCTCGACATCAAGATTCAAGGGAAACAAAATTCACTGTTTCCCAAGGATCAGTCATTAAGTGATTTGTTATTTAGCAACACAAACACAGAACAAAACACAACACAACACAGTTGAGGTAAACAATGATCGTATCATCAGGGCTGTCACTAAGATTTCATGTTGCTGGGTAAATGCAATTAGTAGGCAGGGGAATCAAACAGCTAAGGAGTTCTTTTGGTTCCATGTTCCTTCTATTTTCCTATAAAAGTACCTGGGGGTGACGCTCATAGTAGCCAGGGGAAATTCCCGGCCCCCGGCCCTTAGTGATAGCCCTGCATCATAATCATACCACCTTTTGTCACGGTATGATCATGTGCACTAGCAGGCAACAGTGAAAATGTTGCCCACTTTCGCAAATGTTGCTCACTCATGGATGTTTGGCAGGAAACAGTTTGTTTGTTAGACATTATGTGATCATGAATCAACCAATGAACACATGCGTTGCATTGAGAAAAACTCCAGCTATGTACTAACAAACAGTACTCTGTTGAGTCCCATTTTACTTTTGTTTGCATTAAACACTATTTATTAGTGAACAATATTGGCTGTAAAGCTAATTGCCTAACAAACATGGCAGGCTATTACAAGACAATGTCACATGGCATTTTAAGTAGGTCACATGATGTGACAATATTAACACAGGAAACCCAAGCTGTGACACTGGTCATTTCAAGCTACAGTGGTGACAATGAAAGTTTCAACAGGCAATTTAAGTGTTACCCTGCAAGGTCAACCAGGTGCAGTTTGGCCCGTCGTATGGTCGCAGATCCAGGATCACGGGATGAGATGTGGATTGTGAAAATACAGTGGGATCTGGTTGATGCCTGATTCATGGGTGTCTGTGAATTAAAACATTACCAGCCAGGTTAATTTTTAAGCTGATTTTTATTGTGTTCAAAATGACAGAATGCAAAATTTGCATATTGATTTCATAAATATACAATAAATTAACATAAATCGACATAAATTAGCATATATCATCATACATTTGCATAAATCAACATAAATTATTCAGTGAATAATTTGCAGAAATTTGCATAAAAGCCTCGGAGCCAAGTAAGAGTTTTAATATTAAACATCAAAATTGGCCTGTTTAAATTATTATTAAGAGTATTACCTCAGCTATCATCCTGTTTGTATCTCCAAGAAACAAAAGATTAAGAGCTGAAAAACAGAGATGGAAAATATTTAAGAACCAAGACAGTTAAGCAGCAGCTTATATGAACGTTTGTCCACCCAATGGCCTAGGAAGAGTTTTTAAAAGCTGATAAACTTAATAACAACATTTTGTAAAACATTTCTTACCTTCCTCTTCATTGCTGGCTTGATGCAGAGATAGATTTTTCAGATGGACATTGTTATCGCTGTCTTCAAACAGGGTCACTTTTCTGCAGGAAAATCAATGACTTTCAGTCATGAACAAGAAACCATCAGCTACAGACTTAAAATTAATGCGAGAGTCAAAGCGGTACTTTTCCCTTAAAACCAGCCATTTAAAACTTGATTGGTTAGCATATACCCCCCCCCCCCCCCACAAGCTCTATGGGTAAGTGCTACTGTGAAGGGTATGGTTTTCAAGCAGTTTAGTCTAGGATAGGGTATAGAAATCAGAGAGTTTTGGTCTAGAAAAGGGTGTCTCATTTACCAAGTACTAGGAAACTGATCAGTGGTACAAACTTTAAGATTGTTTTCTTTCATTTCACAATAATAAGCTTACACTACTTACAAATCAATACATATACTACTTACAGAACTACAAACTAGTTTCTGGATAATCGCACATCTGGGTCCAACAGGGGAAGGATTTTTGCTGAACATGGTCCAGTATTGTATAGGGCAAGGGTTTCAGAGTGACAGTCCCAACGACACACCACCACCCAAAAATAAAAAGAGTACCCCCACCCCCACTACGGGATGTAACACCAGATTAGTGCAAATAGATGTACCGTACCGGACAAAAGTAACCTAATAAGAGAACTTGGAGCAGAATGCAATAACTGCAGGCAAACTACAAAATGAATTCTAGATTGCACATGTACCTAAACTTCATTTTGTGAATCTGGAGTTTTTGACAGGTTTGTGCAAGGTTCACCTGCAAATGCATTCTGCTCTAAGTTCTCTGAACACATTACATTGTATGTTATTTCTGTCCGGGACTGTAGGCTTTCAAGCAACCAGGTAATAAGTCAAGCACAATTTTTTGGCACTACACCAAACTTACGGTAGATCTTCCAGCTTAGAAGCTTCATGCTTGGGGTCCAAGAGGTCATAACCATTTTCATTGTAAATCTCAAGGTAGGAAATATGAGCAGTAAAGACTGTCCCTGGATGCTGAAAGAGAATATATAATTATTAAATTGTGATCACAATCAAAATGTTCAGATCAAAATTCCAAGTTGTATGAACATTTGATCATTTTCCAAAATTTTCCAAAGATTGCCAAAGATTTCCAAGGAAGATCCAAAGATGTTTTGATTGCCGACCAACACCTTTTAGCTCATTTGACATTTAAGAAGTAAAGCAAACATGGTAGCAAATGTGACGATTTCGATATCTTCACTCTTCACAGTGAAGATCAAATTGACAACTTCACATGTGTCGAGACTAGATAATTATGTCATTTTTTCCGGTGTGGGAGAAATCCTAGTACATGTATTTCACTGATGTTTAGTAGCAGGGGTTATTCAAGGGCTCTTAACCCTTATGGTCAAGACAAGTGTATTTCTTATCTAACTTTTTTCATCTCTCAGCAAAATCCTATGGTACCATTCAAATGAAACCTCTTCAGCAGTACTTTTGCATGGTACATGTACCGCATTGTTTTTCAATATTTTAAAAATAAAATTTGGGATTTTTCTTTAATTTTGATTTTTGGCACTCTTGGAAGTTAAAGGGTTACTTGAGGGAGAGCACTTCTTCAAGGAAGTAATAACATTGTATCAAATCCACTCACTTACTTGCTCAAAGAACTCAAAGATGTAAGATAATGATCTTGGAATTAAGCCTCTGTCAACATACTTCTCAGCACCACCTGTAATTGTGAATGTCTTACCAGATCCTGTCTGTAAACAAATAATTAAAATTGTTGTTGTTATTATTATTACATTGTAAATTTGTTATACACTGTAAATATTATAGTTCTTTCATTTGAACAAGCAGAATTTTGCAGAAAATTATATTTCATTTCATTTATCATTGATTACTCTTCCACACAGTCCAAAAAAATAAAAATTGAGTGGTAGTAAAATTTCTGTGAAAGACAACTATTAACATAATTAACAATTTAAAAATTTTATGCCAATGTGCATGCAAATTTGAGCTCAATTGAAGTGGTTGTACTTCAGTCACTGCAAGTAAATTCAAGACTTCACAATAAGTGTAAACTTACATCAACATTGATTAAGTGAAAAAATTCTTACATGTTCCAGTTTTAAGAATAATATGACAAACTATACTATAATGTCCATTGAAAGGTTAATAAATGTAGAACTTTTGTAATAAAAACAAATTTTAGTGACTTTTTTCTTTTACAAATGGCCAAGAGCCAATAAACCGCCAAGCAACCGAGGGTTGTTCAATTGAATTTATCAGGTATCAAATGCTATGGCAAGACTGAAATAGCTGTACAGTGTTATTCACAGTGGATCAATCAACAAAATGGTGTCAGGCTTTTTTGATATTCTGATTGGTTAGCAACATATCTGCATCTAAAGTTGGAATAGCTTAAAACATGCAAGGCATGTTGCATAAATGGTCATCATGGGAAAATATTTTAAATATCAAAATTTCCTGACATGGTTTTGTTTGTCAGTTTCTCAGAAATGTTTTGGCCAAACTTCACAAAAATCCTTCAAATCTACATACAGGTATCATATAAATTCAATTTAACAACCATCAGTTTTTTGGCAGTTTATTGGTTCCTGCCTGTTTGTAAAAGAAAAAGTTGCTAAAATTATATTTTTATCAAAAACTACTATTGATATACAATCATATATAGTTTGCCATATTACTCTTGAAACTGGGGCCTTTACCATTTTTTTTCCAAAGGATGCCTGTGAAGGTTTATATTAGGCCAGTACCCTTACATGTCATATTGATTGTAATAGACGATAAAGTACCTGGCCATAAGCAAAGATTGTTCCATTGTAACCTGTCAAAACACTGAAATAAAAAAAATTAAACACCACATATCAGTGGGATGTTTCAGCATGGGGCAAAGTATATGTACTGTAGATACCCTGTCATTTTTACAACCCTCACTCTTTTTCTGAACACCCTGTGGTTTTGTGATTCTCATCAGAGGCCAGTTTTAAACTTCTGATGTAATATCAAACAGAAGAAATAGTGCTTCATCAGGATTTCCCAACATCAAGAAGTGGGTTGAAAAAACGAGGCACAGCCAAGTATTTTTTAGCCCTTCTAACCTTTTAACCACTACCGCCAGCCTGAGTAAGGATTATTAACCATTTTAAGAATTTTGAAAAAACTCCCTACTAGATGTAATGGAGGTTTTTTTTGTTTGGATCCCCCCCCCCCCGACCCCCTCCTTCCCTCCCCCCTCTGCCATACCTCTCTGAAAACTTCTCTCCCTCAGAATTTACAATAACCTTCCATGCCCGAGTGGGGTATGGATATTTTCTAAGCAAGTTTAAAGTCTTAGCTAGAACATTTAAGTTGGACCTACTTGTCTATTACTCCTTGTGCAACTTCCTCAAAAACTTCATCTTGTTTACAGTCTTGATCAAACACTTTGTTAAACCTTTATTGCCAAAAAAATTATAAAACCATTTTATTGTAACTTCTCTCTCTTTAACCTATGATTTGGCTCTATTTTCGTTTCACTTAGTATTTAACCATTCCCTGCAGGAAACACAAAATGAAGTATAGCCTGATCCAAACCTTCTATGCAACATTTGCCGCCCACTTCTTTTGATTGATTCACATTTGTCGAATCGGCCAATCAATCTCCTAACAGAGCGTGTGCATACTTAATGAATGAGGCCTTAATTCTTTTAGCCAAACCAAAGGAATGATACACTGTTTTTGCGCACAAGGCTGTAAAGTTGAATCTTACAATATAACTACAACAGAACTATTGACACAGTAGCACATGAATGATCAAAGAAAATGAGTCACATTCTGTTACAGTTACATGTACTGATCAGGCAGTAAAATCTTGTGACTGTATTTGTTCTATATGAACTCATGTGAAACATTTTCCAATCTATAATTATTTATATATAAACTAGTATATTATTGGTAACTGCTGTTCAAACCTAAATTTATAAACTTCCTTCTTGTTATTGATGTAGCCATCAGCTAGATCTTTGGGGACAGTAAAGGCAATAACAGACCCAGCTTCGCTGTCATCTTCATAAGCTTCATAAAGCTAAAAAAAAACAAAGACAGGCAGGGGTTTCAGTAAGAATTGAAGTAGGTGGCTGGCCAAGGTATAATAGGTAACTGTGACAGGTAAGGGCCGTAAGGCCCTGTCCCACTAGAAGGGTCTGGTAACCGGTAGCGAGAGGTGAAGTAGGCGGCGGTACACTGCCGGTAGCCCTGTCACTTTTACATTGGAGTCTCCCCAAGGACTAAATGTCTGGGGCTAAATGGCGGAGTGATTTTATAATACCCGGCCACTTATTTACATATCTCTGAACGTTTTATAGAACAAAGCATATGAAAACAAAAGGATCCATTCTTAATCAATGAGATGCAAATAAGTGGCCGGGTATTCTACAATTTAGCCTACACTGTAAATTGCTAGGGGGTTTAAAATAACCAGTTACTGGTAATTAATATTTAACTGAATGACACAGGCAACATGATCAGGTCCTTGTCTGCTGGTTGACTTCAGCTCATTGAATTCTTATAAACTCACAGATCTATTTATTTTCCACAGTGTAAATCTGACACCTTTAATATTAAAGTACTTCTCAGAACTTTCACCTGAATTGAATGGTCAAACTCTAGGATTTCACAGTCCATGGACATAAAAGTTAAGATCAAGGTATATGAATCAGGATGTCACCCCATGGTGTTTTAAAGAGTAAGACCAAGGAATAACAAGATAAATAAAACAAATTTTAACAGATGTTTGTTAATTATATTAAGCGAAATCCAAACAAACTAATATAAACTTAAGCCTAATTTTAAAAAATTTCGACAAAGGGAATAGCAGTTTAATGTAATGTAACTTTAATACACGTTAATTAGACTTTCAAGCACTGTATAAGTATAAAAGTTTGTTGAAAGTACCAAACATTTTCCTTAAATTTTTATATTTAAACCGATATTATAAGCTTAAATGAACTGCTTTTGACGCTTGATTTCTTGTAGACCTGCTACCCGTAGCTAGACAAATAATATTCCAGCTTTTGTCTGTTACTGTGACCTTTCCTCGTTTCACTCTTGTCCTTCAGTGAAGTATTCAACATCCACTAAATAAGCTTATTAAAACTTAACAGCCTCGCCAAAAGTAACGAATCCTAAACATTCACAGGAAATAATACTTTGCTTTTCGCCATATTATTAGCTTACCCCAGTTAACTTTTGTTTCGTTGGCTTTGCCCTGGCATAAATCTGGATTCCTTGTTTTACCATCCTTCATGACGACACAAGGACAACTCCTATAACACAGTGACAATTCTGAAATCCAGAGGCATGGTAAATGGCAATTTTACAGCTTAAGTTTACAAGCCATTTAGCGTTGCCGTGGTGGTTTACAAGTTGAAAATTTATGAAAGGTGATCAGATGGAGAATTGGGAACGAGTTTTGAAAATACCGCTGACATTAAAAACTTCAGTCGTGGAATGAGAGAGGCTGTCGTTCCCAGTTTATTACAGCCAACGATATCAGGGGCGATCAGGGGCCAGTTGTATAGATTTGACTGGGCTGAACATCCGAAATCAAAGTATACAGCAAGGCTGATACTACGTAGAACATTTAACGCGACAACAACATGATAGAGCCCCAAAAGAGAACCATGGTTGGGTCTCGTCAGCACGGTGTAGCAGCAAAAAGATACAAAAACTAACGCGAACGCCAATTCCCTTCCCAATTCCGAATTCTCCAATTCCCTCAAGTCTCTTTTTAGGATTATTTTGAGCAATAAATGCCCTTTTGCCTTTTGAAAACGTTTTTACAGCAGGCATTTTGAACGCAATAAGAAAACAGATACAAAGAAATTTGCACAACGAGCGTACATTGCAATGCTTCAATTAAGTTTTGGCCGGTTCGTGCGTCGTCTTCATCTATAAATTTAACGGCGTTCCAGTGAATCAATGTCATTGAAACTTCACATACATTAATTTTTATTCCTGAATTAGATTCGGCAAGAACATCGATACTCTGATAGTAAATGATCATTTAATGGGTGCATCAGATCTTCGCTCCAAACTAAAATTTAATTTGTATCGGAGACTGACCAGTACTCATCTGTAATCATAAAGAAGGATTGAAGATTGCAAATTAAGGCTGCTCGGTCAGGTTTAGCATCGAGAAAAACTAAACACAGTTTACTTCAGCTCAAGAAGAACTTTATTTTTAAATTGGTAACATTACATTTTAGTTTTCTTTTTTTAGCGAGGATCCCCAATAGCATGGCTGTCTTTTAAGAAAAAAAAAAACTACGTACCAAATGAGGAAAGCATTCATTAATTCATTCGAGACAGTACAAGTAAACTTGCAATCAAGAACAAGGCAGCCAGAAAATTTGGACTTACTCCAGAAGACATCTTTCAAATTTATGATGACGGCCATGAAGTAGAGGATAACTTTAGACTGAATGACTATCTACATAGAATAAATGGCACACGAGGACGTATCCGTGCACGCGACCGATTGTTTGTCATTTTAAACGAGGAGAAGAAACGTAAGTTTATGCAATATATTTCCAGAGTATCTAGGTGGCTTTACAGCCTCCTTCGATGTCCTCAAGCTAACTAATAAGAAATAACATGCTAGAAGTGAAATTACAAGGACCTTAATTGCTATTTGGTTTCTTTTTTATTTATTTATTTCGTTTTCTGCGCTTTTCCTTTCCCTTGCTAATCCACAGCCGTTCACTGTAGTTGTTCCGCAACTCGAAAAGTTGTGGCTCGCGCTTTTAAATAATATAATTTGCAAAAAAATTCTGGGAGCAGTGGCGGATCCAGGGGGAGGGGTGGCGGATCCAGGGGGAGGGGTGGCGGATCCGGACCCCCCCCCCCCCCCCCCCAAATCAGACCTGTGTCTCCCATGTGGTTCATAAAAATAACAGAATAAAATTGTTTTATACGCAGTTGTTTCACTTATCAACTGACTGATTGCCAAGTTTTTGACTTACTGCAAACGCTTTTTGACTCTCAGGAATGCCGGAACAACCCCCCCCCCCCCCCCCCTTTTCAGAAATTCCCGGATCCGCCCCTGGGGAGAATGACCATTGCTTGTATGTAGGCTGGCGAGAGTGGTGTGCAAATTAGACGAGCGCGAACAATTGTAAGAGTAATTTCGAGACGGAGGGGCTGCTACAGTGGAGACATCCCCGTAGGTATACTGTAACCTTAATATGCTTTCTCATCGATTGTCTCTCTAATTACAGAATTCGATAGGGAAAACAAGGGAGAGAACTATAGAGGTAAGCCCGTGAATTGGAAGAAAACGCTCTTCGTGCTTTCATACATGCAGTACATTTATGGTAACATCAAATCACAGTGGAGGTTCAAGAAAATAATACAACCTTGCCACTCTTATCAGCTGAAGCCCATTTCGCTTCTTTAGGTGAAATTTGAATATGTTGGCTTTGGAATTTGGGGATTGGATAAAACTGAACAGGATTAAAGAAAAGGGTACACTCTTTTTATGATAAGAATCTTTTTATAAGAATAACGAGGCTGAACTTGGCGAAATTTTTAAGGTTGAGATTTTGTTAAGAACAATTTTTGCGTGTCGATGAAAAATATGATAAATTATTTCCTTTTTCTAACAAAACTAGCTAACAAAACGATACAAACTAGCTGGCTATAAGGTAAAGCGGTAAATCACGCGCGCATGTAACACGATACAGACACCATGCAGTGCTACTTGATACAGTCGAACCTGTATTAAGCGGTCACCCTCGGGGAATGGCTAAGTGACCGCTTAATACAGGACAGAACACAGTGAAAATGCCATTTTATATCACAGTTAATGACGTAGTGTATAGCTTTTGCATAAAAGCGCACAAAAATATGCTAGCCCTGAATTTTAAATTTTCTCATTCACTAAAATGTTTTTTTTTTTCCTTAAAGACGCCTAAAGTATGCAGTTCAATCTGCTTGGAAAATGAAAAGACCATGGCTGTAAGAACTCACTCAGGTCCTATGTGTTCCTATAAATTAGAGGTCTGAAGAATTGCGTCAGTGGTATCTGTTGACAGCCTTGGGGTTGAGAATATCATTACTTCCTACCAGGTGATCTTGTACAGTAGCTTACAGTTGATCTTAAACGGGGAGATCCCGAAATATCAAAAGAATATAGGTTTAGTTAACTGTACAATCAAAGGGAGCCTATTTGTTTTTACTTAGATGAATATACAATTCAAATGTTGAGGCCTGGTTTATAAAAAAAAAATGTTATGTTGCTGGCCCTGAATTTTCAATTTTCTCATTCACTAAAATGTTTTTTCCTCCTTGAAGACGCCCAAAGTATGCAGTTCTAGGTGTTTGGTAAATGAAGAGACTATGGCAGTAAGTACTCACTCAGGTCCTATATGTTCCAAGAGGATGTGAAGAGCTGTGTGGTATCTGTTGACAGCCTTGGGGTTGAGAATATCATTACTTCCTAGCAGGCGATCTCGTACAGTTTGTCTTAAACGGGAAGATCCCGAAATATCAAAAGAATATAGGTCAGTTTAGTTAACTGTGCCACTTGGTTGCTCAGTTCACTTTTATTTGACTTTATTGCCATACAAATTTACTTTAGAGCTTTTTTACACTTCTATAAAACGCAGTTCGAGCTATTGTTCATTGGTCTGGTTAATTTCGCAGCCGATTAAAAATTGATAATCAGTTTAAAATCTTGTGATTATCGACTTTTAACCTGAAATTAAACTTTTCGATTGACAATTATCGAGTACTACCGACTTATCGACTACGTTTTCGATGATTGATTTCGATCGACATGTTACGCCCTGGCGATGGTGGCCACTTTTGAACACCCTTCTTCAGCTGGGTTGATCTATAAGAATGACCCAAGCTTGGAGAGATTTCAGAATACCCAGCAACTTAGGGCGGGATTCAACCTAAATTTGAATGAAATTTGAAGAGGGTTTAAGGAAGGGATAGAAGAAAGAAAATGATTTTTGGAACACCAACAGACAGTTGATACCCACGCAAGAGCACTCCAGGTTGCTAGTGGAGTAACTTGGGTGTCCGTCTATTAATTAACTACAAATTATCATTTTAAAACTTCACTTAATCTTCATTATTTCTTATTTCTCTTAATTTTACCAATTCGTCTAGAAAAACTATCTCCTCCCAAACATACCCACAAATTCACAAAACACCCCACAACAAAGATTCACGGGATGAGCATAGAGTTTTTGGATTGCTTGAAACGTGAACGAGATATTTCCATTAAAGCCATGCCAAGTAGCGGAAAATGGCGTTTAGGTTAAGTCCCGCCTTAAATACATATCGCGAAACAGTGAACGTTTAAAAGGAGCCATTGTTATTCAAAATAGGTGGCAGGGTATTCTTTAGTTTAGCCTTATTTATCAGAAAACTCTTCAATTACGAGGGGAGAAACTCTTCATTCACGTGGAAACACTTGCTATACAGGCTACATTAATTATTTTTTTATTTTTCGTTTACTACTGTTAGATACACATCTTATATCTTGAATTGTCGACATGACCTGATAGACAGATGTATGTACTATACGTTTGTGAACATCGTGTGACCCACTTGATGGTTTTGTGGGGCACTTTTTTGTTCTAACTACACTTTGACATCTGTGACATCTATTACATTTATTACTGAACATTTTGACATCTATTACATTTATTACTGAACAACAAGTGGCTAAAGAAAACGCCACAAATTCCTCATTTTAAATTAAGCCGACATGTATGTTCACCATTTTTAATCCTCTCTTTATAACAGGACCATGGTTATTCCCCATTCAACATTTGACACTAAGAGAAAATTCCAGGAAATCACCTCGAAACGTTTTGGGGGTGGGATATTTAGTTTGTGAATACCCAGTGGGAGGACACTACAGTATTACTACATTTTCCTTAAAAAGGAGTATCACAAACTTTATGTGAAAAACAAAACATGACCAAGTACTTTGCTGCAAAAATATTGGACTTCAATGGAAAGTACATGTAGAGAATTATTGGTGCTTATCAAGTGAGGTGGGTTTATAATTCTACAATCATGGCTTTCTGTTATCAGTTTTTTAGTTTATAGGGCAATAAACTAAACTACATTCTCTTTTTTCTTTCCGTAACCTTAACTTTCTCTCTCATTAAGGTTCCTTCTATATTGCTGGTAAAAAGAGATGCGAGATGTTTTATGAAATTGTTGCATTATGCATTATCGATCAGATTGGTTCCAAATTATTTTGATAGCAAAGTGTCTACAAATTGTTCTCAAACTCATTAATAATTCATGACGAGAACACAAAGGAAATCACTACCGTGAAGGAGGTTTTCAAATCGTTTCTTAATTTGCATAGATTTTGGCGATTTTATTCCTTCGTTTTCTCCGCATTTAACGATCAGTTTGAGAAGCTATATCAAACACTCGAAACAGTGTTTCATCAGATTTCCAAACACCTTGAAGTGGTTTAAAAAAACTCGGCTGCGCCTCGTTTTTCCAATCCACTTCTCGGTGTTTGGAAATCTGATGAAACACTGTTCCTCGTGTTTGATATATTACTTACAATTTGTAGGTACTTCCAAGCAACCAGCCAACCAACCAACCAACCAACCAGCAAACCAGCTGCCAACCAGCCAAGCCATCTTAAATTTTTTCATATAACTACAAGTTTTATTGTTTTATTGTTTTTTGTTTTTGTTTTGGTCTTAAGCCATTAACCTTCCCCTTGCCCTCCTCACTTTCTTTTTCCCATACCCCATCTTTTGTGCAGCCAAAATGCAGAAAACTCTTCGTTGACTACTGTTAGATACACATCTTATATCTTGAATTGTGGACATGACCTGATAGACAGGTGTATGTTTGTGAACATCGTGTGACCCACTTGGTGGTTTTGTGGGGCACTTTTGTGTTCTAACTACACTTTTACATCATGTGTGATCTATTACTAAACAACACGTGGCTAAACAAAAAGCCACGAATTCCTCATTTTCAATTAAGTCGACATGTATGTTCACCATTTTTAATCCTCTGTTTATAACAGGACCATGGTTATTCCTCATTCAACATTTGAAACCAAGAGAAAATTCCAGGAAATCACCTCAAAACGATTTGGGGGTGGGGTGTGCAGTTTGTTGACATCCAGTGGGAGGACGCTCCAACATTTTTACATGTTCCTTAAAAAGGAGCACTACAAACGTAATGGAAAAAAGAGCATGGCCAAGTACTTTGGTGCCACAAATATTGGCATTCAATGGAAAGCAGAAGTAGAAATTATTGGTGCCTATCTAGTGAGGTAGGTTTATTATTGTACAATTATGGCTTTCTGTTTTCAACAGGTGTGATTGTTAGTCTAGATTTTTTATTTTTTATTTATCATTTTTTATAAAATTTCGAGGCTTTTGTGCTCTACGTTTACAATATAGGGCAATAAACTAAACTTGATTTTCTTTTTCTTTCCCACAGGGGATTGTTTTGAGAAGATTCCATTAAAGGGTGCGCCCATTGTTCGGCGCTTTTCGAATGTGATTCAAAGCAGAGTTCTCCGAATAGCTCGATAGAAACATTTGGCAAAACGTTTGATAGTACAAGCAAAAAAACACGAACAAAATAAGATAAGATAAGTGCTGAGGGTTTAGATGCTGCAGGGGTCTGGAGATGATTAATCATATGTACAATGAACAGTATTTTTTATCAAATTAATAGCACATACATTTATATATTTGTTGCTTTTGCTTATTTAATGTTCATTATATTTTTGCATCCAACAGATTTATTGAAGATAGTAGTGCTTTTAAGCACAACAGCGACTCTTTCAAACTGGCCACAGCCTTTGTTTTACATAGACTGTTGAATGTACACAATGAAGATTCCTGGAGTAAGTGCAAAATAATTAAACCTGAGTTAAAGGGGTGATGTTGCAAGGTTTCACCTAATTTTAGTAACTTAAATAATTTTACACTTTTAATAATTTTCTTAACAACATTCTAACTTAGTTATTCTTTTCTTTATAATATTCTAACATAATCATCAATAATTTTTCATGACAATTATTTTAAATGTAATGTGTCAGGATGTTGAAGTTTTGCTGCACTAAATTTAAATTCTTATGAATTTGTGATCCTCAGAGATGGACAGTTTGTAGTTTCAACAAACCAAACCATTTTCACATGGTTTTGTTTGTTTCAATTTTCTTTTGAGAAGAAATTGTGTAACTGTTAGTTTGAATTATGTACACCATCTCATTTGAAGAAATATGCAGTTTTGCAACTGTCATAAATGACAACAATAATACTGTTTTAGATTTAATTGTCAATTCAAACTGACTTATGAAAAACTATGAATTTGGGTTTGTTACACGACTTATTGTGAGATGACTTTAGTTGTTACCCCTATGTACTTGTGTAGCAGCCTAGAATGGCAACATGGTATCCAACAGTTACTTATTTGCTATCATGTGAAACACTGTCATTATCAGTTTCTTTTTTTGTGTGGTATACTATTTGTACTATTTTTCCATTCTGCGACAAATGAAAATCGACATTTTCCAGTAAAGATATCCTTTTCTAGGAACGTTAATAGAGGCTTTGGAAAAACAGTCGGCAAGTATCCCTTCCCATCTTTTTCCAAGTTCAAATTGACAGTCCCCTTAAAGGGGATAGGAGATATAGTCAAACCTCGTTAATATGAACACCCAAGGAACCATGGAAACTGTCAGGATGATTAACAGGGTGTCCGTATTAAGCGGGTTCTTATGAATGACGCAAGGCATTAACGGAAGGAACGAACGCTGGGTGTTGTCCAATATTATTAGCAAAGAAGAACTGATCGAGTCTCTCAGAATATACAGTAAAGGTCTCCGTAGTAGGATCAAATTCGCCGATCGTTCCCAACAGCGGCGACGCCATGGCGGCGACAACAACCACTTGGATGAAAACACGAAACAGTCAAACCAAGTTAGAATAAATCATATGTTGAACGAAGTAATTCAGGAAATAATTGAAGTAAACTTATCCCATCCTCGTCGCCATTTGTTATGTCCTGGTAAATGGAGCGAAAGATAACTAAGGACGGAGAAAGTACAAGTAGACGAACGACAACAACATAACACACTTTAATCCACGTGCTCGTGCTCGGACTTGCGCAATACAACAATGACGTAACAAAAGCCGATTATATAACAAGGACCATGGTGATCAGTCCACATTCTACGTTCGAGACGAAGAACAAGTTTCAACAACTCACCTCAAAATGTTTTGGGGGTGGGACTTTCAGTTTGTTGATACCCAGTGGGAGGACAGTGCAAAGTTACTACATTTTCCTTAAAAAGGAGTATCACAAACAGTATAGGAAAAAAAACACATGGCCAAGGAGTACTTTGCTGCAAAAAGTATTGGCCTTCAATGTAAAGAACAGGATTATGGGTGCCAGTTTTAGTTTTGGGGGTGGGACTTTCAGTTTGTTGATACCCAGTGGGAGGACAGTGTAAAGTTACTACATTTTCCTTAAAAAGGAGTATCACAAACAGTATAGGAAAAAAAACATGGCCAAGGAATACTTTGCTGCAAAAAGTATTGGCCTTCAATGCAAAGAACAGGATTTTGGGTGCCAGTTTTAGGTTATGTTACATTGTATGAAAACAAATGAATCAAAGTGGATGGTTTTTGTTGATTGCACAACATGATTCAAGTAGTATGTACTTTAGGGATTTTGGGAATGCGTAAAATGGCAAATTTTGTTTGACAGGTTCATGTGCACAATGGAAACATACTGCCAAAGAAGGACCACAGATTCTTAATTTTAGACGACAGCTGCAAACACTATGAAGTCTCCATAAGTGCAAACATACTTGAAAAAATAACAGACGTAACTGATGTTTGTAAAAAGTAAGTTGCAATTTACATTCTTGCTTTTTATTGACTTATAATATTTTATTTTTAACTAGTGAATGCACGTAGTTACACAAAGAAAAAAAGATGTTTTGCAGTGTGATGCTGTGCACTCCACGGTTTGATAATTTGTGAACAGTTTATAATAAATGTAAGTGAAATTAAATTGAAATAGTCTACCTAGTGCATGTAATTTTATTTACATGTATGTATACATGTATGTTTTTGTAATGTATTGGTATGTTTCTCACACAAAAAATAAATTAATAACCTTAACTTAATTACTCTATCATTAAGGTTCCTTCTGTATATTGCTGGTAAAAAGAGATATACAAAGTCATGTAAATAATATTTGGATTTTTTAGTGCGAGATGTTTTATGAAATTGTTGCACCATACATTATCGATCAGATTGGTTCCAAATTACTTTGATAGCAAAAGTGTCAACAAATTGTTACAATATGTAGGTACTTCCAAGCAACCAGCCAAACAACCAACCAACCAACCAGCCTTGCCATGTTGAATTTCTTCATATAACTACAACTTTTGCTGTTGTTTTTTTGTTTTGGTCTTAAGCCATTACCGTTCCCCTTATCCTCCTCACTTTCTTTTTCCCATACCTCATCTTTTGTGCAGCCAAAATGCAGAAAACTCTTCAATTATGAGGGGAAGGAACTCTTCAGTCATATGGAAACACTTGCTATACAGGTTACGTTAATTATTTTTCGCTGTTCGTTGACTACTGTTAGAGATACACATCCAATATCTTGAATTGTGGATATGCCCTGATAAACCAGATGTTTGTGAACATCGTGTGACCGACTTGATGGTTTTGTGGGGCACTTTTTTGTTGTAACTACACTTTGACGTCGTCTGCAATCTATTACCAATTACAACACATGGCTAAACAAAAAGCCATGAATTCCTCGTTTTAATTTAAGTTGACCTGATGTATGTTCGCCATTTTTAATCCTCTCTTTATAACAGGACCATGGTTATTCCCTATTCAACGTTTGATACTAAGAGAAAATTCCAGCAACTCACCTCAAAATGTTTTGGGGTTGGACTTTCAGTTTGTTGATACCCAGTGGGAGGACACTGCAAAGTTAATACTTTTTCCTTAAAAAGGAATACGAGAGGTAGTGCAGGAAAAAAACATGGCCAAGGAGTTAGGAGTACTTTGCGGCAAAAGGTATTGGCCCTCAATGGAAAGAAAAGAATTATTGGTGCCTGTCTGGTGAGGCGGGTTTGTGTTTTCAACAGGTGTGACTGTAAGTCTAGATTTTTTATTTATTTTTTTTATAAAATTTAGAGGCTAACGTGCTCTACGTTTACAATATAGAGCAATAAACTTGATTCTCTTTTTTCTTTCCCACAGGGGATTGTTTTCAGAAGATTCCATTGAAAAGTGTGCCCATTGTTCGGCGCTTTTCGAATGTGATTCAAAGCAGAGTTCTCCGAAAAGCTCGATAGAAACATTTATTTGGCGGAAATTGTAATAGTAAAGCATAAAATGTTTTGTAATTTGCATAGTGTTGTGACTCGAACATGCCGTTTTCCTACGTTTGAGCTACAGACAGTTTGACCTGAGAGCGTGTTATGATTCTTTGAGTCACTGCAAATGTTCAACAAAGAGTCAAATTCTCTGTGATTTGCGCTCTCTGATTGGCTAAATTGTAAAAAATGTTTGTTGGGTGCGCTTTAATTATTAGATGGGTGACCATTTGAAATGGATCGTTTTAAATTTGAAAAATATAAATAATATTGAATGTCATTTAATGTGTGTTTATGTCTTTGATTTTGGGCTGAAGGTCGAGTACTTGTCTTCAAGTACTTGAGGGGTGAATTCTCAGAAGAAGACGAAAAAAAGTTAAAGGAGTTTAAGAACTTTACCTATGCAAACGCTGTAAGTCAATGATATGTACTAACCCTTGCTTGAATGTGAAAAATCCCATTTTTAACTCGTGTGTTGTCAGAGACAGATATGCAAATGTTCACTTTTTTTCACTCCCTCCATCACTCGGCTGTAAACTTTTCTTGGCAATTCCGCCAGCCAGTGCATAAGACTTGTGGCAAACAGAGTTAAAACCGATCTGCAGACTTCAAATGGATTTTTCAACAGAGACATGCAGTGTAACGAGTATCAACGTTGAAATATTACAACTTAAGGTTACAGTGTACCTTCGGGGGTGTCTCCAGTATAACAGCTCTAGCGTCTTAAGATTACACTTATTATACCTAAACCCAGATATCAAATTAAAGCTTATAGAGCTGGCTATCTAAATATGGAAACCATTTGGTAATAAAATGAATTGTCGAATTTTTTACGACGTCTAAATTCGAACGTCCGAATCAGCTTTAAAACGCTATAACTCAAAGCGGTTATTATATTTTGTAATTTGCATAGTGTTGTGACTCGAACATGCCGTTTTCCTACGTTTGAGCTACAGACAGTTTGACCTGAGAGCGTGTTATGATTCTTTGAGTCACTGCAAATGTTCAACAAGGAGTCAAATTCCCTGTGATTTACCTTGTTAAGTTAGTGTAACTAATATTTACATTAACATTTAGTGCCTTGCAACTTCACATAGTGACATAAGTGCAAGCTTCCAAAACAAGAATTTAACTAAAAGTTAAATACAGAAATAAATAGGAAAAAGCTTAAATAAAATGGAATAAAATTACAACGAATAAATGTGGTCAGAGATTGTGGTCTTCAATTTTGTGACAGAGTCAGCTTATCATTTTAGTAAAATTCTTCAAGCATAATACTTTACGGTCTTCTGCCAGTAAAAGATTCCATAAAATATTAATTGCCCTTCTGTAGGATATACATTGTAGAAAACTTCACGATATTTGCTTTAAATGTTGGGATGTCTACATGTACATGTACAATGTATGTTAAGCATGGTCTAACAAGTAGCATAACCATATGTCATGAAACAGTTTGAGGTTTTTATGTTATAAAAAAAATGAATCATAGTGGTTGCTTTTTGTTGATTGCACAACATGATTCAAGTAGCATGTACAGAAATGTACCTTTACTGTTAGGGATTCTGGTAATTGACCATTCCACACAAAGAATCTTTTTTTTTTTTTGGACAGGTTCATGTGCACAATGGAGTTATCTTAGAAAATAATCATAGATACACTGTACTTTTTCTTAGATGACGAGACGTACAAACATTTCGAAGTCTCCATTACAGAGTCTGGCTCATCTAATGTTTGTAAAAAGTAAGTTGCAATTACATTCTTGCTTTTTATTGGTTTACAGTATTTTATTTTTAACTAGTAAATGCATGTACAGTAGTTACACAAAGAAAAAAAAAGGGCGATGCTGTGCACCCCATGGTTTAATAATTTGTGAACTTTATAATAAATGTAGTTGAAATTAAATTGAAATAGTCTACCTAGTACATGTAATTTTTATTCACAGATGTTTGTATATACATGTATGTATATATATATTTTTGCATCCAACAGATTTATTGAAGATAGTAGAGCTTTTAAGCACAACAGCGACTCCTTCAAACTGGCCATAGCCTTTGTTTTACATAGACTGTTGAATGTACACAATGAAGATTCCTGGAGTAAGTGCAAAATAATTAAACCTGAGTTAAAGGGGTGATGTTGCAAGGTTTCACCTAATTTTAGTAACTTAAATAATTTTACACTTTTAATAATTTTCTTAATAATATTCTAACTTAGTTATTCTTTTCTTTATAATATTCTAACATAATCATCAATAATTTTTCATGACAATTATTTTAAATGTTATGTGTCAGGATGTTGAAGTTTTGCTGCACTAAATTTAAATTCTTATGAATTTGTGATCCTCAGAGATGGACAGTTTGTAGTTTCAACAAACCAAACCATTTTTACATGGTTTTGTTTGTTTCAATTTTCTTTTGACAAGAAATTGTGTAACTGTTAGTTTGAATTATGTACACCATCTCATTTGAAGAAATATGCAGTTTTGCAACTGTCATAAATGACAACAATAATACTGTTTTAGATTTAATTGTCAATTCAAACTGACTTATGAAAAACTATGAATTTGGGTTTGTTACACGACTTATTGTGAGATGACTTTAGTTGTTACCCCTATGTACTTGTGTAGCAGCCTAGAATGGCAACATGGTATCCAACAGTTACTTATTTGCTGTCATGTGAAACACTGTCATTATCAGTTTCTTTTTTTGTGTGGTATACTATTTGTACTATTTTTCCATTCTGCGACAAATGAAAATCGACATTTTCCAGTAAAGATATCCTTTTCTAGGAACATTAATAGAGGCTTTGGAAAAACAGTCGGCAAGTATCCCTTCCCATCTTTTTCCAAGTTCAAATTGACAGTCCCCTTAAAGGGGATAGGAGATGTAGTCAAACCTCGTTAATATGAACACCCAAGGAACCATGGAAACTGTCAGGGTGTCCGTATTAAGCGGGTTCTTATGAATGACGCAAGGCATTAACGGAAGGAACGAACGCTGGGTGTTGTCCAATATTATTAGCAAAGAAGAACTGATCGAGTCTCTCAGAATATACAGTAAAGGTCTCCGTAGTAGGATCAAATTCGCCGATCGTTCCCAACAGCGGCGGCGCCATGGCGGCGACAACAACCACTTGGATGAAAACACGAAATAGAATAAATCATATGTTGAACGAAGTAATTCAGGAAATAATTGAAGTAAACTTATCCCATCCTCGTCGCCATTTGTTATGTCCTGGTAAATGGAGCGAAAGATAACTAAGGACGGAGAAAGTACAAGTAGACGAACGACAACAACATAACACATTTTAATCCACGTGCTCGTGCTCGGACATGCGCAATACAACAATGACGTAACAAAAGCCGATTATATAACAGTGATCAGTCCACATTCTACGTTCGAGACGAAGAACAAGTTTCAACAACTCACCTCAAAATGTTTTGGGGGTGGGACTTTCAGTTTCTTGATACCCAGTGGGAGGACAGTGTAAAGTTACTACATTTTCCTTAAAAAGGAGTATCACAAACAGTATGGGAAAAAAAAAAACATGGCCAAGGAGTACTTTGCTGCAAAAAGTATTGGCCTTCAATGCAAAGAACAGGATTTTGGGTGCCAGTTTTAGGTTATGTTACATTGTATGAAAACAAATGAATCAAAGTGGATGGTTTTTGTTGATTGCACAACATGATTCAAGTAGTATGTACTTTAGGGATTTTGGGAATGCGTAAAATGGCAAATTTTGTTTGACAGGTTCATGTGCACAATGGAAACATACTGCCAAGGAAGGACCACAGATTCTTATTTTTAGACGACAGCTGCAAACACTATGAAGTCTCCATAAATGCAAACATACTTGAAAAATAACAGGCTTAACTGATGTTTGTAAAAAGTTGCAATTTACATTCTTGCTTTTTATTGATTTATAATATTTTATTTTTAACTAGTGAATGCACGTAGTTACACAAAGAAAAAAGATGTTTTGCAGTGTGATGCTGTGCACTCCACGGTTTGAAAATTGGAAAACTTTATAATAAATGTAACTGGAATTAAATTGAAATAGTCTACCTAGTGCATGTAATTTTTATTTATGTATGTATACATGTATGTATGTTTTTGTACATGTATGGTTATGTTTCTCACACAAAAAATAAATTAATAACCATAACTTAATTACTCTCAGTCATTAAGGTTCCTTCTGTATATTGCTGGTAAAAAGATATATACATGTAAATAATATTTGGATTTTTTAGTGTGAGATGTTTTATGAAATTGTTGCACCATACATTATTGATCAGATTGGTTCCAAATTAGTTTGATAGCAAAGTGTCTACAAATTGTTACAATATGTAGGTACTTCCAAGCAACCAGCCAAACAACCAACCAACCAGCCTTGCCATGTTGAATTTCTTCATATAAGCACAACTTTTGCTGTTGTTTTTTTGTTTTGGTCTTAAGCCATTACCGTTCCCCCTTATCCTCCTCACTTTCTTTTTCCCATACCTCATCTTTTGTGCAGCCAAAATGCAGAAAACTCTTCAATTATGAGGGGAAGGAACTCTTCAGTCATATGGAAACACTTGCTATACAGGTTACGTTAATTATTTTTCGCTGTTCGTTGACTACTGTTAGAGATACACATCCAATATCTTGAATTGTGGATATGCCCTGATAAACCAGATGTTTGTGAACATCGTGTGACCGACTTGATGGTTTTGTGGGGCACTTTTTTGTTGTAACTACACTTTGACGTCGTCTGCAATCTATTACTAATTACAACACATGGCTAAACAAAAAGCCATGAATTCCTCGTTTTAATTTAAGTTGACCTGATGTATGTTCGCCATTTTTAATCCTCTCTTTATAACAGGACCATGGTTATTCCCCATTCAACGTTTGATACTAAGAGAAAATTCCAGCAACTCACCTCAAAATGTTTTGGGGTTGGACTTTCAGTTTGTTGATACCCAGTGGGAGGACACTGCAAAGTTACTACTTTTTCCTTAAAAAGGAATACGAGAGGTAGTACAGGAAAAAAACATGGCCAAGGAGTTAGGAGTACTTTGCAGCAAAAGGTATTGGCCCTCAATGGAAAGAAAAGAATTATTGGTGCCTGTCTGGTGAGGTGGGTTTGTGTTTTCAACAGGTGTGACTGTAAGTCTAGATTTTTTATTTATTTTTTTATAAAATTTAGAGGCTAACGTGCTCTACGTTTACAATATAGAGCAATAAACTTGATTCTCTTTTTTCTTTCCCACAGGGGATTGTTTTCAGAAGATTCCATTGAAAAGTGTGCCCATTGTTCGGCGCTTTTCGAATGTGATTCAAAGCAGAGTTCTCCGAAAAGCTCGATAGAAACATTTATTTGGCGGAAATTGTAATAGTAAAGCATAAAATGTTTTGTAATTTGCATAGTGTTGTGACTCGAACATGCCGTTTTCCTACGTTTGAGCTACAGACAGTTTGACCTGAGAGCGTGTTATGATTCTTTGAGTCACTGCAAATGTTCAACAAAGAGTCAAATTCTCTGTGATTTGCGCTCTCTGATTGGCTAAATTGTAAAAAATGTTTGTTGGGTGCGCTTTAATTATTAGATGGGTGACCATTTGAAATGGATCGTTTTAAATTTGAAAAATATAAATAATATTGAATGTCATTTAATGTGTGTTTATGTCTTTGATTTTAGGGCTGAAGGTCGAGTACTTGTCTTCAAGTACTTGAGGGGTGAATTCTCAGAAGAAGACGAAAAAAAGTTAAAGGAGTTTAAGAACTTTACCTATGCAAACGCTGTAAGTCAATGATATGTACTAACCCTTGCTTGAATGTGAAAAATCCCATTTTTAACTCGTGTGTTGTCAGAGACAGATATGCAAATGTTCACTTTTTTTCACTCCCTCCATCACTCGGCTGTAAACTTTTCTTGGCAATTCCGCAAGCCAGTGCATAAGACTTGTGGCAAACAGAGTTAAAACCGATCTGCAGACTTCAAATGGATTTTTCAACAGAGACATGCAGTGTAACGAGTATCAACGTTGAAATATTACAACTTAAGGTTACAGTGTACCTTCGGGGGTGTCTCCAGTATAACAGCTCTAGCGTCTTAAGATTACACTTATTATACCTAAACCCAGATATCAAATTAAAGCTTATAGAGCTGGCTATCTAAATATGGAAACCATTTGGTAATAAAATGAATTGTCGAATTTTTTACGACGTCTAAATTCGAACGTCCGAATCAGCTTTAAAACGCTATAACTCAAAGCGGTTATTATATTTTGCTAATTTGCATAGTGTTGTGACTCGAACATGCCGTTTTCCTACGTTTGAGCTACAGACAGTTTGACCTGAGAGCGTGTTATGATTCTTTGAGTCACTGCAAATGTTCAACAAGGAGTCAAATTCCCTGTGATTTACCTTGTTAAGTTAGTGTAACTAATATTTACATTAACATTTAGTGCCTTGCAACTTCACATGGTGACATAAGTGCAAGCTTCCAAAATAAAAGAATTTAACTACAAGTTAAATACAGAAATAAATAGGAAAAGGCTTAAATAAAATGGAATAAAATTACAACGAATAAATGTGGTCAGAGATTGTGGTCTTCAATTTTGTGACAGAGTCAGCTTATCATTTTAGTAAAACTCTTTAAGCATAATACTTTACGGCCTTCTGCCAGTAAAAGATTCCATAAAATATTAATTGCCCTTCTGTAGGATATACATTGTAGAAAACTTCACGATATTTGCTTTAAATGTTGGGATGACTACATGTACATGTACAATGTATGTTAAGCATGGTCTAACAAGTAGCATAACCATATGTCATGAAACAGTTTGAGGTTTTTATGTTATAAAAAAAATGAATCATAGTGGTTGCTTTTTGTTGATTGCACAACATGATTCAAGTAGCATGTACAGAAATGTACCTTTACTGTTAGGGATTCTGGTAATTGAACATTCCACACAAAGAATCTTTTTTTTTTGGACAGGTTCATGTGCACAATGGAGTTATCTTAGAAAATAATCATAGATACACTGTACTTTTTCTTAGATGACGAGACGTACAAACATTTTGAAGTCTCCATTACAGAGTCTGACTCATCTAATGTTTGTAAAAAGTAAGTTGCAATTACATTCTTGCTTTTTATTGGTTTACAGTATTTTATTTTTAACTAGTAAATGCATGTACAGTAGTTACACAAAGAAAAAGAAAGGGTGATGCTGTGCACTCCATGGTTTGATAATTTGTGAACTTTATAATAAATGTAGTTGAAATTAAATTGAAATAGTCTACCTAGTACATGTAATTTTTATTCACATGTTTGTATATACATGTATGTATATTGTTATACATGTATGGTTATGTTTCTCGCACAAAAAATAAATTAATAACCTTAACTTAATTACTCCATCGTTAAGGTTCCTTCATATTGCTGGTAAAAAGAGATTTACATGTTAATTATATTTGGATATTCGTGTGAGATGTTTTATGGAATTGTTGCACTACACATTATCGATCAGATTTGTTCCAAATTACTTTGAAATATGGAAACCTGGTTTTATAAACAGAGTTGGTATGGTAAATTGGCCATCGTAAAGAAATTCTAAAGCTGACGTTTAGAGCACTAGCCCTTAGGTAAATGAATGTATATATCATAAGCAACCATTTCATGTATGTTAAGCATGGTCTGATAAGTAGCATAACCATGTCATGAAACAGTTTTAGGTTTTTATGTTACATTGTATGAACAAAAAACGAAAAAATGATTAAAGTGGTTGGTTTTTGTTTATTGCACAACATGATTTAAGTAGTATGTACCTTAGGGATTCTGGAATTCATGTGGAAAATATTGCCAAAGATGGACCATGAATTCTTATTTTCAGACGACTCATGCCAGCAATATGAAGTATCCATGAGTGCAAACGTCCTTGAACATACCAGACTTAACTGATGTTTGTAAAAAGTAAGATGCAATTTACATTCTTGCTTTGTATTGGTTTACAATATTTTATTTTTAATTAGGGAATGCACGTACACTAAGAAAAACGTTATTTGCAGTGTGATGCTGTGCACTCCATGCTTGTATAATTTCGATACTTTATATAAATGAAATTAAAATTAAATTAAATAGTCTACCCAGTACATGTTATTATTATTTACATGTATGTACATGTATGTTTTTGTACATGTATGGGTATGTTTCTTGCAGAAAAAATAATAACCTTAACTTACTCTATCATTAAGGTTCCTTCTCTATCGCCGGTGAAAAGAGATACTTTATTATTCCTTTGTTCCAGTCTTTGTACCATGCGTTATTCCTTTGTACCAGTCTTCGTAATTTTAAAACACTTAACTGACTTTAATCTGCATTTTATTACCGCTTCTCCTTAATTGATTTATTTATTTCTATTATTAATTAATTTAATTGTTGTCGTAACTAATCATAAATTATCCATTCCTTATTTTCTTATGTATTGTAATTCATTTATTTTATAGTGAGCTTCTGTAACTGTTTAGTGCGCAGCAACCGGCCTCGATTAACTCTAGTTATTTGCGGGTTGCTACTATATTGTTTGACTATTTGAAAAATAAATTGTTGTTGTTGTTGTCGTTGTAAATGATATTGTATTTCTTGTTGTGAGATGTTTTATGAAATTGTTGCATTATGCGTTATCGATCAGATTGGTTCCAAATTACTTTGATAGCAAGGTGTCTACATATTGTTACAATATGTAGGTACTTCCAAGCCGGCAACCAGCCAAACAACCAACCAACCAGCCAATCAGCCAACTAACCAACAAGCCACCCAATAAACCAACCAACCAACCAGCCAAGGGTGGGGTTATTATCTACAACTTGAGGTAAACAAAACAAATATAGAGCAGCTGGAGGGATTCTTGCACTGCCAACTTGGAAAAGGGAAAACAACCCCGCGAGAAAAAAAAGGAAGACAGGCTGACAGCGCTGGTCGTGAGATGCAAAATTACCAACAAATAAATCTACTGGCCATGACGGCCTAAGCGCAAGAGTTTTGAAATTGATTGCACCAGCTTTAAAAATCCCTTTGGTGGAAATGATGAACATCTCAATTGACAGCAGTGTTTTTCCAAGTGTGTGGAAAACTGCGCTAGTTGCACCGTTGCACAAAGATGAACCTCGAGATGATGTCAATAATTATCGACCCATTGCAGTTCTGCCAGTGCTTTCCAAGATTCTTGAAAGACACGCAACGAAGTCACTCACAAATTATTTAAATGAAAACAATCTCATCTTTAAGTATCAATCTACATTCCGAGAAAATCACTCTACAGAAACAGCCCTTATAAAGTTAACAGATGAACTGCTCTTTAACATGGATAATGATAAGGTAACTGGGATGATTTCAATCGACATCAAAAAGGCTTTTGACCTCATAAATCACGAAATTTTGCTGCAGAAACTTCAGATGTACGGCCTTAGTGACTCAGCAGTGAAATGGTTTCACTCCTACCTGTCAGAGAGACAACAATGTGTGAAAGTGAATGGATGTACATCTTCTCTGTTCCCAATCAACCAAGGTAAGTATTCCACAGGGAACCATCGTTGGTCCCATGCTTTTTCTTATCTTCATAAATGATGCCCCACTTTACGTCCAAAATTCAAATATGAATATCTACGCCGATGATGCAACATTAATATCAAGTTCAAGATGGGATAACATCTCACCAATGAATAACAATATTCAAAAAGACTTAGATAGTATCCAACAGTGGGCAATAATGAACAAAATGATCATCAACGAGAAGAAAACGAAATCAATGCTTATTAGAGGCACGAGATTGAGAAAACGCATGGAAAAGCAACATCTAGCACAAAACAGCAGTGCAGATCAACTGTCTATAACTCTCAACAATTCACCAATCGAGAATGTCCATTCACATAAATTCCTGGGAATCGAGGTCGATGAAATCCTTGCTAGAAAGATCTCAAAACGAATTGGCCTGCTGAAACATATTAGCCCATTTTTGAAGAGAAATCAAAGAGAAATTTACTATAAAGCAGTGATTAAGCCTGTTATTCTCTATGGTGCTAATATATGGACATCAACATCAAAAGGAAATATAGATAGCACCTTTAAGTTACAGAAAAGAGCAGCTAGAATCATCTTAGACGCCGGACCCCGTTCTCGTTCTGTTCCATTGTTCAACTTATTAAACTGGATACCCTTTTATCATGAATCTTATGCAATTAGATGTTCTTTACTCCTTAAGGTGATTCCCTGGTTTTGCACTGCGCATCCCTACTGCGCATAAACATTGCGACATCAGATTGAAAAAAATGGCGGCTTTTGTGAGGAAAGCCGGCCTTTCCCACGATAGAAAAGGACTCTGTGAGCGCTAGCGCAAAATCGAGCACGGTGACCCCCATTTTATACTGCATAAATTCAATCAGGGCAGTGTTCCCAACGCAAATTTAAAAAGTGAGCAAAAATCTATGATCAGATTTTGCACAGTTTATAGAAATCCTACGAAGAAAGCCATTTTGGGTAGAGGACCGCACACCAAGCAACCGTCTACTGTTCGAGTGTTCAGTAAATTTGAAGCTTTTTGGACACGTTTTCTATGATACAGACGATTATACATATGTATAAAGTCAACTTATAGGCGGAATATCAATATGCAGTGGAAATATTGAGCATATTAGCTTCACGCGGTTATTGCCTGAAAATGCCTTTAAACACTGTATTCGTCAGCAGTATACCACTAAAACGAGCACGGTGATCCCTCATTTTTGTTGCAATTTTGGAACCTTCATGACTTGTTCAATATTTGTGCCAAGTTTCATTACAAATCTATGACAGATTCTTTTTCCAGGGAATTACCTTAAGAGAATCTTAGGAAAGACGCCGGTCTACCTGAAGGAAATGCTACTGAAAGATGAACTCTGACACCCACAATAGAAGTACCCGCTTTAGTAACTTAAATTTTAATTGTCCGCGTTCAAGATGAAACAGAAGGTGGGCGAACATTTGCTGTACGATCAATTAAAGAATGGAATAACCTGAATAAAGACCTCAAAGAATTAAAGAGTGCCAAAGCTTTGAAAAAGAAAGTTATAAACAATTTACTTAGTAAACAAAATAGTAATATAAATTTTCTATAATTTGGATAATGTAATTTTTCTTTTTTTGCATGTTTTTATTATCAAGAATTTTTAGTATGATATACATATGTGCTCTTTCAATATGTTTTTAACTTATATATATATATATATATATATATATATATATATATATATATATCAAATTATTATTACTTTTATTAATGTAAATTTTATGTGTTGACTAGATTACTTTATAGAGGGCCACAAGGTCATCAGTTGTACTTTAACTGTTACGTGCTACCCTCTTAAAATAAAGTCATTAAAGTTAAAGTAAAATTAAATTTCACTAGCACGACGTATGGCACTGAAGGTTTCCTGAGAACCAAGCTCTTTGCATAAACAGCTGGTGCTATTCGTAGTGAGGAAAACTTTACTTACAACAAAAGTAGAAAACCTACACGCGGTATCTCATTTTAAGCATGAGACATTTAGTGCCCTTCAATATGCCACAGACTTCGGCACTATATCAAAGGAATCTTTCAAGCGAATAACCAAATGGAGCGCCAAATACTACACTCACCCATCTACATACTACCCAGTACCACAGAGGAGGATGTCATTCCGGGATGTATAGTTCAAGACTCCACTTCCTTCTGAGGTGCTTTCCAAAAAGGATGAAGAGACAATGAAGGATTGGTTAATTGGAGAATTACCGTCCGGTAAGGCAAAGAACCGTGAGGAGCGAGACGACGAAAGATAAGGCAGGAGCTTTACCCCGGCAGGGTATGCAAAACAAAGACCTGTGCTGCTGCGAGGGTATGCTTTCCATCTGACCAAGTCGAACGAGCGTCCACTGCCTCCCCTATGCCATGCTCCGAAAGGTCATTAAGTTTCATAAGAGATAACAACATTCCGCAAGTCACACTCGCGTTCGCTGCTCGCTGCTGATTTCAACCAGGTTGAGGAGTACGAAAGCGTTTCGGATGACAGCGATAGCGATATGGATGCTGATTCAGAGCAACTGATCATTAGTAAGCCATTGTTAACAAGGTCTGGAAGACAAGTCAAGGCGTGGACACAGTTTGATGTCCAAGCACAAAAAGGTAAGCCACGTCATAAATAGAAATTGAAGCATTTTACGCTCGTTTACAACGAGACATTTATATGACGTTGTTTAATAGAGTATTTCAAAGAATATATGCTATGATATCTATCATATACCTTATATTTGTATAAGTATTAGGTCTATTAGTAATATTAGATATAGTAAACTACAGTAGTATGGTATGTTCAATAGTCTAACACAATTCTTATAATAATTACCATTTTTTCATTCATCCCGGAATGGTCTTAAGACCTCAAATGTGTTTTGCAACGATGTAAATTAATTTTCAACTTTTTTAAACAATGAAAAATATGTTTAACTTTTAAAACAATGAAAAAAAATTAATCTTTCTGTTAACCGTAACGGAAAAAAAAACAAACCGACAAACCAACAAGCCAACAATCTTTTAACCGTTAACCGTAAAAGCCACCGCCCCATTGAGACCCTCATAGCATAGTCGCCAAACATTACCAAAATGTGTCTCAAGGATAAACGAACAGCTACTAAAGACGGCTTGTGCTAATCGTAAATGGTCTTGATAATATCGGAGAAAACCTTAAAGGGGATAGGAGATATAGTCAAACCTCGTTAATATGAACACCGAAGGAACCATGGAAACTGTTAGGATGATTAACAGGGTGTCCGTACCAAGCGGGTTCTTATGAATGACGCAAGGCATTAACGGAAGGAACGAACGCTGAACTCAGTTTTGTATCATAGCTATATATTATTTTTATCTTATGTTTACAAGTGCGCTGTCTACATGTCATGTATTATAGACAATCATTTATAACCATGTATTTTTCAAATTTTAGGAGCCGTTAGAATGTTTTCTTTCAGTATAGCCCTGGCCCTGAGGAAGACTAGTTCTATAAGTCGAAATATTGGCCATTTAATAAATCTGTCGTTTGCCGTAGTGCCAGCCTTGCATTCAGTTTTGTATTTCCACGTAATTTAAGCTAAATGTTTAGTATATGCCTATGCATTTGAGAAAATATTTAAAGGCCCATCGTCATTATATTGAAGCGATTTAAGCGATTTGAAGGGTTTTGAATCGGACGTTCATATGAGCGTATAGTAGAGAGACAAACTATTGTTGGTTAGTTAGTCTGATTGTGGGGAAACGATGGATAGACGGCGCGGAGAAGAAAAAATATCGCGAGTGCTAACGGAGGGGGTTATTTTACTTTACGTCATTTGGTGATCACCAACTTGAAACTGCCATAATTGCTGTGCATACATTTTAATAGTTTTTAATGCTGTGATCACATCAGCAGCGAAACATTTTTAGATTAAACATGTTATATATCAAACACAGGGGCGGATCCAGGATTTTTCTTAGGAGGGGGTGCACCTCTAAGGAATGACGTAACTAAAGGGTGACGTAAACAAATTTTAAAAGCGAACAACGCAGACTAGGTCATCTCAGGGCGGGGTGCGCACCCCCTGCACCCTCCCCCTAGATCCGCCCCTGAAACACGAGGAACAGTGTTTGATCAGGTATCCAACCACCTTGAAGCTAAGTGGGTTAAAAAAAACTCGGCTAGGTCTCGTTTTTCAACCCACGACGCGGTGTTTGGATGATGGTGGTGATGAAACACTGTTCCTCGCGATCGTGTTTGATATCGTAAACTATTTTCACCGGTCTCACCTACACTTGTATAATCAGAATGGGAGCCTTGGCGTCCTTAGACCTGTGCCATCGGTGATATGAAGCACGCAGGGGGGAAATGTACGAGACAGACGAGATTGGAATAATCCATATCCCAAAACGAGGTGTCCACACTCGGAACCAAATCGCCCGTACTGAAAAAATAAATGGTTGAAAGGGAAAAGGGGTGAGTGGAAAAAAGGGAAAAACTACGAAAAAGAAAATGGGAAACAGTAGAGAAAACTTGATGTATGAGGGGAAACAGAAACAATAAAAAGGAAAAACTGTACAGAATGGCAATATGGACCGCCATTAGCGGGGTAGAAAAAAAAAAAGCTGACAAAAATAGAGGCTAATAACTAAGAGAAATCCCCCCGGGGAATGGCGGCCCCAGTGCCCTGTAATCCGAGAGGGTGCAAGTCACCCCTCTAGGCACTGCCGTATATAGTACCAGGGAACAAAAGAATAGCTGGGAAATGTAAAGCTTAAAATAAATATCGATCTATGGGAAGTAAAACACAACTAAACCAACCTCGTTCTCAGGATCTTCTCCTTCCTGCCTTCCTTCCGTTCTTTTTGGTCGTTTTAATTTAACTTTCATCTTGTCCTTCCCGTCCCCTGGGGCGAGAGAGAGAAAGACCCTGGCACAGGCTGGTCACGTGTCTCCCAGAATCTGGGAGATTACAAAAGAAAACATTGAGGGAGGGGCTGCCAAGTCGGGAGTCTTGCACTCAGCCTACCAGGGAACGGAGAGTATTTGCATGAAAATAACAGACTCCGCGAAGTAAATGTACCCGCGAGAGGTCAAATGTCGAATATTCAGACATCAAATTGCATAAAAGATTTATGCGGCTTCTAGTCACGTATTAAATACAAATTGCTGTAGGCTTTGCAAGTTTTGGAATTTTTTATTCTGGGAGACACGTGAACAGCTTTTGCCAGGGTCTTTCTCTCTCTCGCTCCAGGGTACGAGAAGGAGAAGACCCTGGGAACGAGGTTGAAACAAAACAAGACCTGATGATAACCCGTGACAGTGGCGGATCCAGGGGAGGGTCGGGGGGGGGGGGGGGGGGAGGGGTTCTGGACCCCCCCATCAGATCTGTGTCTCCCATGTGGTTCATAAAAATAATAGAATAAAATTGTTTTATACGTAGTTGTTTCACTTCCACCAATTGACTGATTGTCAATTTTTTGACTTATCAAACGCTTTTCGACTCTCAGGAACGCCGGAAATGGCGTTTTAGAAGGTAAAATCGGAAAATTTTTTCGGGGCACATGCACCCGGACCCCCCCCCCCCCCCCCTTTTAGAAATTCCTGGATCCGCCCCTGCGTGAAAGTAAAAAATCCAATAAATAAACGGGACCTTTATATAAACGCGCGAAATAAAGAGTAATAAACAAGATTTTAATAAACCCGGCATAGTAAATCGAATGTTCGGAAATCGAACTCAATCCGTGGATTGAGTTCGATTGAGTTCGGCAATCGAACGAAATCGAACACCGGACTTTCAGTGAGTTCGATTTCCGAACAACTTCAAGTTCAAGTTCATTTTATTCACACTTATTCAATTACAATATACCAACATTAAAGAAATAAAAAAAAGTAAGAACAAATCGAATTCAATCGAACAAACCGAACTCAATCCATCTGATTGTGTTCGACTGAGTTCGGAAAGCGAACTCAATCGGACGCAATTAAATGGATTGCGTTCGATTGGCTCTGGTAAACCTATACAAAGCAAGCCCAAAGAAAGCCCATCAAAGCAGGTTTTTCTTGTGCTTTTTTACAATTTATTCAATAACAGAAACCCCATTTATAAACTGTCCACGGCAGTCAAGAGAACAGAACAGAACAGCTAGAGCAAAGCTATCATTAAACCCACGGGCGTATTCCGAAATTGTTGTACCCTTTCCTTTTTTAGCTAACTTACAATTGCGGCAAAACAACTCGAAGGGTTACTTTTATGCAAAAATACAAGCAAATTACTAACCGCGACACACGCAACAGTATACAGTAGATGGATGAAGGTGACCCAATTGTCCGCGCTCGTTTTCAATTCGGAATGCATGGCCTTTCTCGCCTATTTTCTTTAAAACCTTGAAAACTTAGTCATCCTTCAAGTCAAAGCGGCATTCCTGATAGCCTTTTACTACGCATTTGAAGCTTACAATCCACAGCGCATCTGAAGCCATTTCTGCGGAATTTCTTCGTTTACGAAAAACACGTGCGCTACACTCCGGGCTGAAGTAACTCGAGCTTCCAAGATCTGGTTATGGATTTTCAACACCTGTTTTACACAAATCACGAGTTCGAAAATCGAAAGTTCGATTGATTTTTTTCTTTTCAGTGAGTTCTATTTCGTTCGATTGCCGAACTCAATCAAACTCAATCCATGAATTGAGTTCGATTGAAATTTAGTTCGATTGGGTTCGATTTACTATGCCGGGAATAAACAAACGGGACCTTCTGTTAACCCGCAAAAAATAACACGCCAGTAAACAAGCGGGACCTTTTGTTAACCCGCGAAAAATAACACGCCAGTAGGAGGCGGGACCTACTGTTGAGGCGAAAATAGCGCTTCAATGAACAAGCGGGACCTAATGTTCACCCGCGAAAATTAAAACTACAATAAAAAGCGGGGCCTATTCAGCCTATTGATAACCGACAAAATAACATTGCAATAAACAAGCGGAAAAGAAATGAGAACTAAACTGTACAAAACTAAAAATGGCAAAAGCTAAGGGCGAGCGAAAAATAAAATAAAGGGACAACGTGTGGAAACACGTGAGAAAGCGTGGCATGCCAAAATGAATAAGACCAAAAAAAAAATACGAATGACCAAACACAGAAAACTAGCAAAGAAAAACGGGCGAAAACCAGTAGAAACGCGTACATGCGAACATAAGATAAAATACGGGAATAAACAGATAGAAAGAAATACCTCAAGTTGTTCGGCCGGAGGATTTGGATCGCCCGGTTGTGGAGTAGCTAGAGCAGGTCGGCTTCTGGCGGCGGTTCAACTTGCAGGACAACTGCTTGAGCGACATTGACGGCGTCTTTAGTCTTGGCCTTTGAACATCAGGCTGTGGAGCGTCAGCCATAGCGAAGAAAGGCACACAGAGTAGTTTCGCAAGTCTTATAACAGTAGAACAACAAGACGTGTGCAGTGCACGGGTGTGCGAGAAAATAGAGAGAGAGAGTTAATAATGCGATTCTTCTTATATACGCCTCGGTTAGACCGCTGATAATATTACATGAAACACGTTCCCCTAACAAAACTGACATTTTTGCAATAGCTCAAAATTCACCACCAAACCTCGTTTGTACGAAATTCCTTGCAAACCTTTGACAAGTTCATGTTGTTTTTAGGTGGGTATTCTTTTCAACTTTGCTCCTGTGAGAATACATTGATGACATTGTCACAGGTTTACACTTCGAAAGCGAGGTAGATAGTCTGACGTAAACATGCATTAGCTAGCTGTCAAGCTCTTTCTACACTAAGCTCTTCGGGAACGAAGGGTGACAACATTTGCAACATTTACATTTGCTAGTTTCAATCATGCTCCCAGAGTAAACACGTTTCGATCATGATTCGCGCAATGCGCCGCTTGATGTTAACACTTTTTATAGGAAAACATGTTTCTTTTTTAAAATCATTCGTGTTTCGTCCTAGTGTGAACACAGCATAAAACGTAACGGCCAATGAAAATATAAAATTATTGGTCGTAACCAGAGCCCCCTTAAAAAATCACGCACGCGCAGTCGTTTGTCAGTTCTGTGAAAGCGGGGAATTCCTTTTTACCGCAATCACAAGACCGGAATCACGAGTGCTCCAGCACGTACCAAAACCACATTGGGCTGTTACTTCTTCGTAGGAAGGCTTGTTCTTCAGAGGTTTTCTATTTTTTTGAAAATTTTGGAAAAGATGTTAGCGGAGACGTTTATTCTGTGCCTCTCGCTTCTCGCGGTGACAGGAGAGAGTGACAAAAATTCCGAAAGCAAGCACTGGGGTTTGATAGTTGCGGGATCCAATGGATGGTGGAATTACCGACATCAGGTATTAAATTTTCAATATCATTTGCTTTCGTATATTAGAGTCCATAAGTTTGATGCTTTGTGTAAGCCTTAAAGAATTCAATTAAAAGCTTTATTTTGCTTACAAAGAACACATAATAATGTCAATGCCCTGCTCACAATTTAATAGATGTACCCTCAGTTACGTGACTCAGGTAAGGAGTTTACTCAAAGGCTTTGTTTGAGCGGCATGATAATGTGTCTTGGACATGAAAAATAGATGAAATTAGCGGTAAACGCGATCTAAACGTTTTGTGACCTTCAAGTACTAATAAATAAAAGGCAATGTTACATAATTAGGGAATGAAAAACTGCAGATGTTGGCTTTGATCTATTGTAGATTCAAACAAAGGAACTCATAAGGAGATATATTGTATTGGCTAGCGTTGTAAAATAAAGTGTATGTTGTTGCTGTTGTATATTTTTTCTTATCTAGCAAGTGTTTAATTCTATTTATTTGGATAAGTTTACCTGTCTACATAAACTTATCCAAATAAATAGAATTAAACACTTGCTAGATAAGAAAACAATACTTCTCCTTATGTCTCAGTTCCTTTGTTTTCAGTTGGTTATATTACTGTTCAACTGTCTGGTCAAACTAATTTTTTTTAATGTGTAGTTATTACCTTAGTCATTTAGTTTATTTATTTGTTATTTTAGCAATTTTTATAATTTTGTAACTGAAAAACCCTTGCAGGGAGTTACAATAAAGTATGTATGTATGTATTCAATAATGACAAGGCCAGCTGGTGAAATCCGATCGTCGGCCGACTCTCGTGATCATGAAGCTGGTTTAGCGACATAATTAATCGGAAGCATGAGAATTTGCATCAACTGAAAACGTACATTGACATAAGGACCATACGCAAAATTAGCGCTGTCATGTTTCCCTTTATATGCTGTCATGTTGCAAATGACAACCAAGGGTTAACAAAACATTTCGGACTTTTAACATTAATGTGGCCAAAAATATGCCTGAGAGAAAAGTCAGTAAATTATTAAATTAATCTTTTATGACTAAGATGAGTGCTTCGCTAGCCTGGGATAAAACTTGAAAATGATCCAGAATATGTATTTCACACAAGTACTGTTTTATAGGAGCCAGAACAGATGGTGACCTAGTCGGTCCTGAGGAGACATGACGCAAATTTGTTTTTGCACAAAAATCTTGATATTTTCAGCCTTTAAGTGTACTCGAGAGCAAGCAGCTCTTTGATTTATCAAATAGTGTAAATGAATTATTCATTCCCAAGGCTTTCCAGTATTTGGCCACATATATATACTATGAACCACAGTTTTACGAAAATGCCATGAATTTCTTGTGATTATCCCATAAAAATCTCTTCATGGCCCATGAATGCTGAAAACTGAAGTTTTGTGGTTTTATTTGTGGCCAATCTGTGGTTTTTAGTGTCCTTCATTTTTCTGAGAAATTGAAAAATGACGATTTCACTTTACAAACAAATTTTTCAATTAAAAAAAAATCATTTTCCATTTCTCTTACAAAAATGAAAAAGAAATTTTTACTTTTCAATTTTCCAGAAAACGAAAATTAAGTAATAATTTTTTCCAAATCCATTTTTAAATTTTGCAAAAAAAAAAAATGAAAAATAACTTTGTGAAATTCATTTTTCAATTTTCAAAAAACACAAAAATATAATTTAAAAATACTTTCCTCATGGTGCCAGGCAGACTGGCCACACAATAATTTTAAGTTTCACTTTCAGATAAATTTATTAACTTTTCTGTATACCCAGTAGTTAGTTCGCAGTTCAAGGTAATACAATTATTACAAGTATTAATGTACAGACTAACAGAGCATGCAAGTATCAGTTTCTTTGACAAAATCGAAGTTGAGACAATTGTCATTGATGTATCAACGATCTAGAATTAACTAAAGTAACAATTTGGACCGGACCCCCCCCCCCCCCCCCCTTCCAGACCTGTGTCTCCCTTGTAGTTTTTAAAAATAATACAATAAAATTGTTTTATACATAGTTGTTGCACTTCCACCAATTGTCTGATTGTCAATTTTTTGACTTAACAAAGGCTTTTCGAGTTTCAGGAATGCTGGAAATGGCGTTTCAGAGGGGTAAAATCGGAAAAATTTTCCGGGAGGCGTGCACCCGGACCCCCCCCCCCCCCCCCCCCTTCGGAAATTCCTGGATCCGCCCCAGCAAGAAAGCAATTTGAGGCAGGGGCAAATATAATTTTTATTACAAGTTAAATATACACTCGGACTGTAATCGTATAACATAACAATACAGAAACTTATCAGAAAGCTTATAGTTGTTATTAAGTAATGCTCCACATAAGAACGATAACAAACTTCATTGTTCTGCGGTATTGGCTCTTTTCCACATAGAATATCTTTGATTTCAAGAATAGAGGAGGAGCTGATGGTTAATAAATACCTCTTACTAACCGAGTTCGAGGGCCGTACTGTAAATTACCGCCCGCGTTTTTCCCTTTCGATTTATGGCCCAAGCGCGAAGCGCGCGGGCCATAAATCGAAGGGGAAAAACAAGGGCCGTAATTTACAGTACGGACCGAGAAAACGAGGTTAGTAAGATAATTATTATATCTCTAATCGGAGATAAAGGAAAACCTTTCAAGTCAAAAGATAGATGGCTTCATTTGACTGACGTACGTCACAAGAAAGCAAAGAGCAAATGTTATTGGCTTTCAAAAAAAGTGTGATCGGTCCTCGATTCGGCTTGAACTTGCGTGGCTCTTGAATGAAAACTCTATAAACGAATTAATTTAATCTTCCATGTGTTCGGTAGGACGATGGAAACCTGACATAAGGTAGTTTTCTTTGAAAAGGATTCTTAGTTACTGGCGAAGACAAGCGAGGAAAGAAGAATGAAAACGCCGCGATAAAGTCGCCAAAACAAACGTGTTTGTCAAACGGGAAAATGTGGCAGCACTTCGGTCTACAGCGGTCGGTGAACGAAGAAACTCTCAAACTTCTAAAAGGACACTGAAAATATCTCGTCATCAAATACTGCAAGTTGTTTTTGGCTTTTTGTGTGCTTTAGTGGCTTCATGCCGAACTTTGTGCGTGGATGAGTTTGAATTTCAATCGCACCTGACAAATTTTCAGCGTGAGCTGCATCAGCAAGAGCGTATTTGCGAATACGCAAAATTGTTTTCATGGACTCCACTACAAGGACAAAAATTTCGCTGAGGAATCAAGGTACACTTTTAGCGTAATTTTGTAGCTTCAAGTCTGTTCTTATTAGAGCCACTGCCACAAACGATAACTCTGAACTTAAGTTTATAACCAGACAAAAACTTGATCAAACTAAGTTAAGCTTAATTTAAGTTTTGCCGATGGAAGTCGTTTCAAGTTGTTTTGCAGCTTTATGTTTTCATTGAGACATTTTCTTACGAAGAAATGCTTAATTAAATTGTAAGAGTTAAACGAATTTGCCGTGTTACTCGAGTTTTTATAACTTACAGCCTAAAAGCTAAATACCAAAACAAAAAAGCTTACTCGAGAAAATTGTCAATGCTTTTTGATTCGCAGCTAATCAGCTTTTTGCTAAAGTTATATTTTAATTAATTTTCATCGGAGAGTTTTTGTAACCTGGCATGTTAACCCACTTATAGCTCCAAACGTTTCCTCTGGATAATTTTTAATGTAGAAAACAACTTTTGTAAGCGTGTGTTAGGCCTGATGCTGAGACTCTCAAATTTAGCGGGCCGTACTGTAAAATACGGCCCGCTAAATTGACCAATCACAGCGCGCGTACTAACTAAGAGATATAATAATTTATTATATTTCATTATAAAAATAAACAAAATCCATTTGCGTCAAATAAATTTTAGGAAATGTTTGTGCGTAACCAATCAGAATAGCAGAAGACAATAGTTAATAATTTTGCTTCTTTGATGAAGTTCCCCAAATACAATAATTTTATCTTCTAAAAGTTGCATGTTGTGCGACTGGGTCTCAAATTACTTGAAACCTTAAAAAATTTAGACAAAATGCACCTTGAACCTTAACTTTTTAGCGGTTTTTGAGTCTAGGCCAATGAGTTCACTAGTTGTAACAATGAAAAAAGTTGACATTCCATCGTACATTGCCGTTCAGCGCTATTCTTTTTATGTGGATCATTACTTAATTCTTTAAATTAAAACTGACATAATTCAAATGGATTTGTGATGATCGCATGTAAAATAAAGATAGAAATGTAAATTTTGTACTGAGTTAAATAAATCTTTAGTTTTAGTTGAAACCAAACTTTCAGTACATTGATCAATCATTTGTAACTGTACCTGCTTCTAAAAAGTAGGTGATCCATATTTGCTGTTCTACAGGTACCATTTCAAAGCAAAATCTTTGTTTTAAACACAGAGCAGTTGAAGTAAATACGCTTCACCTCAAAATGTCCGCCAAAAGAATGATCTTTTGTAGTGGTGAGTCAGCTGACCAAAATTGAAGAAGGCTCATTCATACCCAGGACTTTCTCATCCAACCAACATGGAGGTTTGACTGGATCTGACCTACAAAGCTGGCTGCATAAATATTATACTAAGCGTTTCTTAGCCATTTTAGAACCTTGTATTTCGGTAGAAAGTGACCAGGAATCCTGTATTTATAAGGTTTCAGAGAATTTGGACAAAATATTTAGTTTGAAAAATATGGACACATGGTCAAAATGAAGAAGTCAAAACATTTAGATACTTTTATATTTCAAGTTTATATGGATACAAGAGTGGTTTGTGGATGTTTAAAGCTTATATTATGTAAGCTTATATGTGTTATATTTTCATGCAGATATCCTCTATGCATGCAATGTCTACTTTCAACATTTTGTTGACTCAATCCAATCAAATCTAGCTGTGTTAAGTTCATTAATATTGGTTATGTTACATCATTAAGTGTTTCACAAAAAGAAGGACAAAGCTGAGAGATACAGTACTCGAACCCCGTTAATATGGACACCAAAGGAAACTGCCCATATTAAGAGGGTGCCCATATTAAGCAGGTTCTTATGAATGATGTAATTTAAGCTACAGCATGTTATGCTTACACATTGGAGAAAATTTTTAATCCTTAGAATAAGTCAAATGTTTTGTATTAACAAGGTTAACTTTATATGAGATTGTTTTAGGGTCCGTATTAAGCAGGCAAATTTTAGAGAAAATGTATAAGCTTTTGGCCAAGATCAAAAAAACTGTCTGTAATAATCATTAACAGTGGCAGATCCAGGAATTTTAGAAAGCGGTCAGTGTAAAACGCAGACTGCAGACCGGGGGTAAAATGCAGACTGCAGACTGCAGACTGAGGGTAAAATAAAATATTAATAACCCTAACCCTAACCCTAACCCTAGTCTGCAGTCTGCATTTTACCCCCGGTCTGCAGTCTGCGTTTTACACTGACCGTTTTAGAAAGAGGGGGCACGCCCCAGAGTAGTATGAGAGCTAATTAAACTAGATTCGTCCATCTCAAAATACCATCCAATAGGCCTTAAAAAAAAAAACAGATAAAAGGGAGGCCCGGGGCCCCCTAGGCCCCTCCCCAAAATCCGCCCCTAATTATTGGGGTGTATGCATTGAGTGGGTGTCCTTAAAGCAGGGTTAGACTGAAGATTTATCAGTTCAGACTCACAGGCTGGGAGTGTGATGCTTTAGGTACAGTGTCAATCACTTGTTTTCATTATTATTGTGTATTTTGTTTGTTCAAGGCTGATGCATGCCATGCCTATCAGATTCTCCACAAGAATGGCATTCCTGATGAAAACATTGTTGTCATGATGTATGATGACATTGCTCACAACAAATTGTAAGTAGATTTTAGTGTTAAGATTTCCAGTGATCTGAAGACAAACCTCATCTGCTGTTAACAGGGTGACCATCTAAGAGAAATGTCCACTCCGTCTTAGACAGATGCCCATCTCAGAACAGTGTCCATTGTAATACTCAAGTGCCCGGCCATTTAAGAGAGGTGTCCATTTTAGAGAGGTTTTCTATCATAGAGATGTGTCCAGCTAAGAGAGGTGCCCATCATACAGACATGTCCATCTTTCAAAATGTCCACATTTTAAAGAGATGTCCATCTTAGCGGGGTGCCCATCATACAGATGTGTCCATCTTTTAGACAGTTAGATAGATAGACTGGGTTTTATATAAGAGAGGTGTCCATCTTAAAGAGGTGTCTGTCTAAAAGAAGTGTCTGTCTTAGGTGAGGTGTCCATCTTAGAGAAGTGTTCATCTTAGAGAGGTGACCATCTTAGAAAGGTGTCTGTCTTAGAGAGGTGTCCATCTTAGAGAGGTGTCCATCTTAGAGAGGTGTCCATCTTAGAAGTGTCCATCTTAGAAAGGTGTCCATCTTTGAGAGGTGTCCATCTTAGAGAGGTGTCCATCTTAGAGAGGTGTCCATCTTAGAGAGGTGTCCATCTTAGAGAGGTGTCCATCTTAGAGAAGTGTCCATCTTAGAGAGGTGTCCATCTTAGAGAGGTGTCCATCTTAGAGAGGTGTCCATCTTAGAGAGGTGTCCATCTTAGAAAGGAATCCATCTTAGAAAGGTGTCCACCTTAGAGACGTGTCCATCTTAGAGAGGTGTCAATCTTAGAGAGGTGTCCATCTTAGAGAGGTGTCCATCTCAGACAGGTGTCCATCTCAGACAGGTGTCCATCTTGTAAAGGTGTCCATCTTGTAAAGGTGTCCATCTTACACAGGTGTCCAGTTTATAGAGGTGGTCATTTTAAATAACTGTTTGCCTCTTATTGAAAAAATTAAAATTTTCAAAATAATCTGTCTCTCAATGGCACATAAATTTATATTTTTTTGTTTGATTTTTCTCTTAGAAATCCGACACCTGGAATCATAATTAACAAGGTAATCATTTTTTTGACCACACTTCATGTACAACTGTACATTGTACAGTACATAGATTGTATTATAGTTTTAGTTTTAGGAATTGCCAAGAATTAAGTAATTATTACCACTTGATACCATCTCCTTACTAAGGAGCATCAACCCTTGGCGAAACAGGGAGGAGACTGGGCGACCGTTTTCGAGAACATCTCCGAGACGTTGAAAAAAATGACAAAGACGCATCCAAACCAGTCGCGCGTCATTTCAATCTTGCTAACCATTCTAAGCAACACATGACAATCTGTGGCATTTCCCTACACCAGGGCAACACAGAAAGCCGTAAAAACTTAGAACAAAAAATCATCTTTCGAATCGGCACTCTCAAAACCCACGGAATTAACGTACGCTTTTCATTCAACTAATTTACATTTGTTTTTCCCGTCACAAAATTTCCACCAATGGCGGAGCTCCTCCTACTATATAAAACCACACACTTCCCACAATCCCTTGATTCGCTCCGATGAAGGGCTAGCGCTCGAAACGTCAGCTTTCTCGAATCTTTTTACAGTGGCTAATTTACCTTATCGACTCAGTTGATAAAACCAAATTCTTGTGCTTCACCCCCACCGACGCAGCACCACAGTTTCTCTAGAAACTAACCCCATTCAACCCCGCAATGGCTGGTTTCCATTAATAACGGAATTGGAATTGCAATAAAGTTGCAATCTGCATGTGTAGTGGAAGTTGAAATGATGGAAGCGGATAGTAAGCGATGGAAGCAGATTAGCTTCCAAATTCCGTTGAGCTTTCGATTCCATTGAGGTTCCGATTCCGATTGTGATGTAAGGCTCCTTATGCTTCTGACTCCACTTCGGATTGCGTCGCTAGCGGAAACCAGCTCTAATGGCAATGCCAGAGCATTTATGTATTGTATAGCACAATTTCAATATGCATCTTTGTATCACACATAATTAAATATCTGGTGAGCTCCTCAATTACGTACACCACATGCTGACAGGACAGAACAAGAGTATTGGCTGTTATGACCACAAACGCGCTCAATTAAATGGCTTTTAATTACAATAATTGTAAAACAGCATAAATTATTTATGCTGTTTATAAAACATTCTTAAAATAAACTTGCTTAATTAATAAATGCAAGATAGAAACACTGAATCTCCTGAGAAAGAGGTAGTGTTCATCATGTTAGGAGCATGGAACAAAGGAAAAAGTCTGAGTCCATGATAGGAATTGAACCTCAGATCACACTGAATCTCCTGTACGCAAAGTATATAAATGTTGTAACTTATAACTGATATATTTTTTTTTAATTTATTTATTTAGCCTGATGGAGAAGATGTGTACCATGGAGTGCCAAAAGATTATAATCAAGATGTAAGAACAATTTAAGTGAAAGATTGATATCAGTTTATCAGTTTTTGAGGGGAGTTCATGACAAAGCAGTTTTTAAAAGGGAGGACTTGTGTAAAAACTAGAGGGGTATGATGGGGGGGGGGGGGGGGGGGAGTCAGTAGCCAGGGTAATCAAAAACATTTTTCATTGGTTATGACTATGGTATGTATTTTATAATGATTCATTTGTAACTCTGTAAAAGTGCCAAAAATTTGTGAGGTTTGTGTGGTGTATGCCCTTGGACATCCCTTGCTGGCAAAGCAGCCATCCTTGTTTTGTGAAGTTCTATATCAAGCATACACCGCTAGACCTGCTTGTTAAAGAGGAGGTGTGACTATCACTGAATAAATGAGGTGTGTGTGTGGGGGGGGGGGAGGGGGCATTTTAAAGATATGAAGATTTCAAGAGAGAGAGGAGGGGGGTATGTGGATAAACTATGGATTGTAGGGGAGTCACGGCAAACAGGGGCAATCCATAAAATTCCACCAGCTTCTCATCCCCTCTAATCAGTGATCATTAATAACTTTGTCATTTGAATCTGAACTTTTAGGATGTGAATCCAGAGAACTTTTTGAATATCCTGAAAGGAGACGAAGAAGCCATGAGGGGCATTGGTAGCGGCAAAGTGATTGACAGGTGTGTAAATTTAGTCTTGGGTAAATGTTTAATTTCCCTTAACATTTGATTCTGTGGCTGACTTCTGCTCAGCTTCACCCTTCCAAAAAAGACACTGGGATCCAACCAAGTTTTCGGTGCCTTTTAATTCCCCCAGGGAGTTGCCAAACATTTTCATCCCCAGCAAGAATTTTGCCAGCATCTCAGCAAGAATCAATGCCACATTTGAGAAAACTGTAAGCTAATATTGAGCAGTCTAGAGGCCCTGCCAGAGGGGGGGTCCCGTGTTGCTTGTCTGAATTTTAAAATGTCTACTAAATGTCTTGTGTCGGTGTTTTATCAATGTTTCACGTTGCTGTCAGAAATTGAACAAACATATTTGTCTCTTGATGCAATTTCATTTTACGTGCTGTCACTACTTTTTGGGACATGTCGCCTGTCAGAATTTACCCTGCAGGCAGGGCCTCAGTCTAGATTAAAACTGAAAAGAGAGAGTATTATAGCTACATACATGTATAATTTTATGACATTTGATTGTGATTCATTCCTCAGTGGACCCAATGACCATGTTTTTGTTTTCTTCACTGATCATGGTGCACCAGGGATTATTGCTTTTCCAAATAATATGGTGAGTTCGACTAACAACCCAGCAACTGTTTGTTCCCCCAGGAACAGGAACTAAAAAAAGCCCATGATAATAAACATTATCATATGACCCGTACGGCCCCGCGAACCTTTTCTTTGCAAAACCATTGATAAAAGCCCCGTATGAGGGCCGTACGCATTTGCGCGAGCGGGGCCGGAAAAAGCCGTACGGCCCTATTACAAAAGCCGACGGCCTTGCGCGTTAAGATTTCAAGTAATGTTGTCTCCAAATTGGTCATATGATAAAATACTTATTGACTAAGTTAGGTCGGGCCGGATGGGAAAATATTTGGCTCTCGGTCATGGCGCACGGACCTCGCGCCATGACCTCGAGCCAAATATTTTCCCATCTGGCCCTCCCACTTAGTCAATAAGTACATAATAATTACAATTTTCACACGCAATTATGACTGCTTCCAGGGAAATTCTTTCAAAATGGTATTCTCAAGTGTTTTAAGATTACAATTTTGCCATTTTTTAAAAAAAAACAAATAATTATTGCGCTAGACATCATATTTTGAGTATAAGAACACCTTACATAATTAATCACATAAATAACAAAATTCGAGATAAAAAAGTGTAAGGAGACTTTTTTTGTACTCAAAACATCAAGAATTATTTTGTATCAGTTTTGAAAGCAGGAGGAAAACAGAAATAGACGCGTGGATGACCAATTACAGTACAATCAAGAATTTTGTTATCGATACAATTAATTTAAATTTATAAGATTGTAATTATCATTTAATTAAAAAACTCATTAATAATTCATAAAGAAAATACAAAGGAAATTAATGTTATTAATGAGTGTCTTTATATCTGATATAGACAAGGCTAAATTTTGCGTCCAATTTTCTTAACCAAAATCTAAACATTAGTGCAAGAATGAATAGATCTACATCAGAGGTTTTTGAAGCCGTTCGTGCTTTGTCAAGTCTAAAACACTCACTGCGCCCCTTTTTTTTCAACTTGATAAAGCACTCCTGCTCGTTTATTAAACTATACATAAAAATATAGTGAATTGTATTGGGTGATCATTATACCAGCTGACACTTCTTAATAATGCATTGATATTGATCTTAATGCATTGGGTTAATTAATGCGATACACTCAGGTACAGTCTAATTTGTAAGTTCAGGCATGGTTTTATAATAATTATATAAACAATCAATATACAGGGTAACTTGATTATTTTTCTTTCAGCTTCATGCCCATGACTTGATAAAAGCCATCAATTATATGCACGACAACAAGAAATTCAGCAGGGTATGGTGATTAACTTGTAAACAAATTACAGTGAACTCTCTCTAAGCGAGACACCTTTAAGACAAGGTGCCTTATAGAAAGTTATGTTACAGACAAACAAGAGAAATTTGGCCAGGGCCAGCCAACAACAGATGTCCATTTTATATTAGAGAGGTGTGCATCCACCTTACAGGGATGTCTACCATGAGGGTTCCACAATAGGGTTTTCAGTTTCCGCCTTCCCGCCCACTTTTCCCTAGTCATCCCAGCGCCATCCCGCCTCTTCTTACGTGGAAATCCCAATCCTGCCGTCATTTTCTTTTTAAATTACCTGAAAGTCGATACAGCTATACACAAAGGATCCATTTGTAGACCCTCGCACGCTGGCCAATTCAGTCAATTTAGAGGTCACGTTCAGATTGTAATCCCATATCCCGCGATACTATGCCTCACGATTCCCGCATCCCGACCCCTCAGAAACGCGAAATCACGCTCCCGCTCATAGTTAAAATCCCACTTCCCGCTACTGTTTTAATCTCGCATCCCGAATCCCGCCAAAGGTATTGTGTACCCTCTACCATATCCTTCACAGTGGCACATGATACCCAGAGCTTATAGATGGTTTTCACGTTATGTCACGGCGGCCATATTGGTGTACAACTACAAAAGAATTTCAATGAACTTCTTTTGTTATGTACACCAACATGGCCGCCATGGCCTTTGTCATTTGAGTCCCGCAGGACTGAAGGTCACGTGAGTGAAAACCATCTATAAATCATATGAGAGAGGCCCCCTCCCTTTGGGCGGGGCAGTAATTAAGATCTAATAAAAATCCAGTTGTGTTTGTCTACATACTAGATGGTGTTCTACCTAGAAGCTTGTGAGTCAGGCTCCATGTTTATGCAACTCAAGAAAAATATCAATGGTATGTCTCCTCTAAAGCCGGCCCATCAGTTATTGAACAGATGTGATTTAGAGTATTGCAGAATTGCATTTTTTTACAATCAAGTGCCAGTTTGATCAATTTTTTTTTTCACTTTTCAAAAGGAAATAATGCATTTAGTAACCAGTGTCCAAACCATTTTTCAATTTGATCACGGGGAAATGCGTTTGTACAGCCACCATTCTATTTGCATGTTCCTGAAGTTCCAAAAGACAGCCACCGAAACTCAAAAATTCCACTCAGCTCTTTAAACAACCTCTAATGTCACTGGACCTGTGTATCATGCAGCTCTATTGTTTTCAGGGCAAGGGTCCATTGTTGTGTTGTTTGTTCTATTATTTTCTCAGTAAATCAGAGAAGACCTTGTAAGAGATGCACAATGCCCCGAATTTTTGAGTCTGTGACATCACTTTTGCTGGCTATCTGGAATTTCAGGAACATACAAATTTAATTAATGGTGGCTGTGCAAATGCGAAAAGGTATATGGCTGAAAAAGAAAAAATGTTTTCTCTTGATTGGATTGAAAAACAGTTTAATAATTTGATCGAACCTGCACTTTAGGTACATGTATCTGCATGCAGAACTTTTATTAACTATAGTTTACATGTCTTTATAATGACTCCAGGAGTGGAAGGATTAAATGGTTGATGTAACTGAATTCTGATGTCTATTTTTGCACACTAGTGTTTGCAACTACAGCCGCCAATGCTATGGAGTCGTCTTATGCCTGCTACTATAGCAAGAAATATAAGACATACCTTGGAGACGTGTACTCTGTAAACTGGATGCAAAACTCTGATAAGGCATGTATTTTTAACTCAAGTGAATTATACCAAGCATTCATGAATGTGCAGTTCCAGAAAATATCCATACTCCCCCCACGGAAGGTTTTTTGTTTAGCACCCCCGTCCCCCCAGGAAATTCCAGTTTAGCTTCATACTTTGCTTCTAAAATGTTGGGTTTTAAGACCCCCTCCCCCTAGGAATTTCCAATGACCTTCCATGGGATGGGTATGGATTTTTTCTGGAACTACACAGTGAATTTTATTGGTGGGACAAAAATTCAATTGATAGGTTGATTGGCTGCATGGCAGGCATAAACGGGAGGTAGGAGGGGGGAGGGGGTGCGAAAAAGGAAAGGGGGAGAAGCAAAGGAACGCCTGCTATAAGAACTGGGCTATTCTCATTACACCCACCAATTTCATTGTAATTGAATCAGAAACTGGCATGCGCTTTTACGCATGGATGCCTTCACGTGTGAATTTACTATGTTTACCGCCCAGCGCGAATTAGCCAATAAGAATTTTGCGGCTGCCAGCATCCGCAGAAATGAACAATGGGGGTCTTCATTGCAGGCGTCCATTCCCTCTCTCTCCATGCAGTTCCCTTCTCCCCAATGCCTGCTACGCAGGCTACTTGATAGGTTGACTGGCTGTTAATTAACATTGTCTTTTGTTTTCCTTTATCCAGATTATGGTAATGAATCAAATCTAAGACAAAGGAAAATAAAAGTTCAACTGGTTTGAAAATTTTCAAACTAATGAAAAATTTGAACCATGACATACATATGCAGGCATTAATATTTTGCAGTTTAAGTAAATAATTACTTATTTAATAATGGTACAATTCCATTTTTTGAAAAAATAAAATTCTTAAAATATAAAATAAAAATTTAATTTAATTTAAAACAAATTCTTGTCACTTACATAATACATTTGGCAGAAAAAAGTCAGGAAGTGGTGTGTAATGTTGTTGTGAAAATGCACATTAAACAGCTATCCAATAAAATGGCTAAATTGAACAGAAAACAAACGGATATCAAAAGTGTTAAAACGGCTTCTCAGGCCATTTGAACGACCACGCAAAATTTAAATGGATAGGCTGATTAAGCGTTTAAACGGGCAAGCAAAACTTTAAACAGCTTAGCGAAAGTGTTTTTAATGGAGAACCAAATCCAAAGGACTTAAGGTTACAGTGTACCTTCGGGGGTGTCTCCAGTATAACAGCTCTAGCGTCTTAAGATTACACTTAATATACCTAAACCCAGATATCAAATTAAAGCTTATAGAGCTGGCTATCTAAATATGGAAACCATTTGGTAATAAAGTGAATTGTCAAATTTTTTACGACGTCTTAATTCGAATGTCCGAATCAGCTTTAAAACGCTATAACTCAAAGCGATTATTGTATTTTGCTAATTTGATTTGTTCTCGGGTTTCCGGACACGAAGCGCTAAAAAAACGTGTCGGCGATTTCCCATATTCAATTGCAGTGAAAAGTTACAGAATATTTTCGAAACAGGGAGAAAAAAAATTGGAATGATCGCACGGAAATGGCTCTTGACGAAAAAGTTTTCGGAAATAAGAAATTCGCCGACACGTTTTTGTTGATTATATGTTAGCCTAGCTTCTGTCCAAATTTGAGGAAAATCGAACAAATTTCCTTTGAGTTGTAGCTTTTTAAAGTGTCCCCAACAAGCGAAAAATGAACTTTGAGAAAACAGCGCTTAAAAAAACACATCGCTTCATAAACAAACTCCGCCCACAAAAGTTATACCGTCATTTCTCTGTCAATTTTCACTATTTGTCGATAATTTTTTTTTGGATGAAAGTTCATTCTGTAAACTTTATTTTGACGCCAAAAAAAAATTTTCGATAAATTTTCGATCTGAAGGTACACTGTAACCTTAATGAAATGGGTAATGAAACACCTCAGTCACCATCATATAGTAGTTCATCAAGTAATCTTGAATGGCCTGAGCTGATCTGAAGTAATTTACATTTAGCTATGGATTTTTCAACTTAAAACATTTCCAAGCTTACTTCAGTCTTCTATTGCTTACCTGAAAGAATTTAATTACTGTACTTGTATGCTTTCAAATTGGTGATCACCACAAGAAAAAACATGGCAAACAAACTTCTCATTTTCAATGTCAATGATATTGGAACTATTTAGGAATTGAGAAATAATTGTGTAATTATATTTCTGTACATTTAACAGGTTGATCTTAGTAAGGAGTCACTCTTGCAGCAGTACAAGATTGTTAAAAGGGAGACAAACACCAGTCATGTTATGAAGTTTGGAGACATGGTTAGTTGATGTCATCACTGGCATGGATGATAATTTAATTCTTTGCTTTTAGTTCATCTTGATGCCCCTTTACCATAGCCAAAGGACAACAACTTTATTTTTATCAGTGGGAACCCACTAACAATGGTCCAGTTTTGTTTAAAATATTATAATAGTATTCTAAGAGTAAACACAAGTGACTTGGGGTGCAGATGGACAGAATGAAAATGGATTGCAACTTGAAAACATTTTCATGTTTATTGTGTTATATCTTGGAAAATTCGGTGAAAAGCAGTTGTGAAATTCCTGGTTTGTAAGGATCACATCGGGCCAGTTGCACAAATCAGTGAAAAAAGTCTTTTGGTCTGAGCTGTTATTATTAAGAAAAAAATTTATTATGATTCTTTCCTAACAGGCGTTTGCTAATGAAGAACTAGATGACTACCAAGGTGAAAATAGTGGTGTTCATTTAGGAAAAGGAAGTAGTGGACTTACACCAGAAGAATACAGAGGAGAACCAATCGTAAGAATACCATTATTTTTTGTCAGCACATGTCTATTGAGGTTCTCACTGCTCGTTATGGCTATGGTTAGCGCATTGGTCTTCAGATCCAAAAGTTGATGACAAGCCTATGGTGTCGCGGCTGGAGAGACACAGGGGGGTAACAGGGGGCAGGAGCACGGGAGAACAGGTGGGGGAGGGGTACGGGAGACGGGAGACGGGGGCGGGAAGCAGGATCTCTACAAGGGTGGACAGTGGGAGGGAAATTAAAAAAGGCAAGCGTTTGTTATTTATTACTGCTTATCATCCAGTCAAAAACATGAACCCAACAATGGTTTTTGACTTCCATTTGACATCCTTCAAGGCTTTAAAAAACAAAATTTTATCTTCGAAAAAATGTAAATCCCTACTCGGGCTAAAAACACAGCATCAGTTCTGGTGAAATTGGAAACTTTTTTCAAGTCGGTTACGTCATAGTTCATGAATGAGATGACATGACACATGTACACATGTATCAGGGCAGGAGTCGGGAGACAAATGGACACAAAGGTATGGGAGGTGGGAGAACGGGTACAGTAAGCGAGAGCTTTTGACCCCCCTGTCTACCCCATTATGGTCTTGACTAAGACAAGGAACTTTACTCCACATTGTCTCTTTCCACGGGCCACAAAAAGCTGGGGGGGGGGGGGGTAACCCTGTGATGGACAAGCATCCCATCCGGGGGCAGTAGCAATACTTCTAGTTGCTTCATGCTTCAGAAGCCAGGTTAAGCTGTGGCAAAGTGGGATTCCTGTGGCCCGTATGCGACTTTTCTACTTACCTTTGGATCAGTGCTAAAACCAATATGATTTCAAATGTTTGTTTTTGTTGATCCATTTCAGACAGATGCTGTTCCTGCTCCAGATGTCCAAATTAACATCCTTCATAACCTGTTAAGGGATGCTGAAACTGTGGCAGAAAAACAAAAGGCTGTGAGAGACATAGAAGAACTGCTCCAGGTTAGATAACTGCAGGGCCTTCTCTGTTTTCAAAATGGTGCCCTGAGGGCAGATGAAGAAAGCCCTCAGGACAAGGCTGTCAAACAAGTAAAAGCAATCCTGGCATATTTTGTTGATGGAATATCTTGATATCCTTTGAACAACAGGTACAGATTGGCAGAAAACAAACATGGGTGCACACCACCAATCACTTAAAAAAACCTCCCAAACCGATATACTCAATGATTTTGGAGTATATTGGCAGCCTTGTGCAGGAATTTCTATGCCCCCCCCCCCCCCCCCCCCCCGTTGGCATAAGAAATTTAATAAGCCCCCCTCCCCCTCTTTTTTAACCCAACCAAGGACAGACTGTATTACTGGTACCATCCAGACACTAATTCACATACAGTACTTGCGAACTTTGGATGGATAATGCTTCATTGATCAATCAACCAATCCTATCAATCCATATGTGTAGGAAGCTTGGATGACATTGCATTTCGCTAAATGATAAACCCCCCCCCCCCCCCCCCCCCCCCCCCGCTCCATTCGGCCCTCCTTCAAATGAGCGTGAAATGGGAAAGCGGATTTATGTCGGTACTTGAGAAAATTAGTTATGTCTTTATTTATATTTAGTTTTTTCTGTATAAAATTCATAGTTTTGAAACAGTTTTACATCTGGTTAGTTTTAAACTGCAAAGTTAACTCGAAGTTATGACTCAGATCATTAGTTAATTAGAAAGCTCCTTTAATATTAAATATAGAGCTATCTAATAAGCACAAGATGCAGCTTAGATTTTTTCTACAAACTGCAGCAAAAGGAAAAAATCCGCAGTACCGTGGAACAGATCGTGGATCAGTGCATTGCTTCTGATGAGCAGAAAGAACGAGTGTTGAAGAGTTATGCCAACCCTAGGCCTGAAGACTTCATCTGCTACAAGAAAGCTGTCAAAACGTTCTCACAGAATTGTTACAATGTGGGACAGGTCAGTTTTTACATGGATTGTATGTTGATATCTTCTCATTTTTTTCTATCACGTCTTTCTTTCTATGGTATCATAACATTATACATCTCATGTACCTCTCAGTTTGAAATGTTGACATACCCCCCCCCCCCCCCCCTTCTCCCCTCCCACTCTAACAGCCATGGATTTAATTTTTGAAAACTTGAACTGTTCAAATTCTCATTCTCATGCCCGATCCCACTTGATATATGCAAGATAACTGAGTGCAGTTTTACATTCTGTATTTTTTTATTTAAGTTTTCTGAAGATTTTCATATGTGGGAGAAAAACTTGTATTCACTTATATAAGTTTATTTAAATAAATGAGTTATTCTGACTTTTAAAGAATGAGCATTCTCTAATAATAAATTTTGAAATTTGTTTCTTTCCCAGAATGAACATGCTCTTCGTCATGTGGGGTTGCTTTCGAACATGTGTGCGGAGAAGATACCAACTAGAAAGTAATTTCTTGATATTTCTATGATGTTATTTAATAATAGAATGGAAATGGAAATAGAATAAGATAATGATCCTCACATTTGGTTAGTTTACAAAATGTTTCAATACATTAATTTGTTATTAACTTATGAATATGTGATGTACTGAGTGAGGTAAGCAGTGGGACAACATTCCACTTGATCAGTCAATCAGCTGTTAACAATGAGCCTGCGATATAATTATATAGGTCACCTGCCTTACCCATGGGGATGGTGTCGGCAGGAGAAGAGGGTGGGGCATTGGGCACAAGGGGCGGGGAGTCAGTGGAGCAAATGCCTATGAGAGGGGAGGGTCAGTGAACATTGAACCCACAATGTTATGGTCATCTGCCTTACCCATGGGGAGGAAATTGGAGGGAGGGGTGGGGAGTGAGATGCAGGGGGCGGGGGTTGGTGATTGTTTTTTGCATTCATAAAATAAATGTTAAAAAAAATAATGTTTTATCTTAAGTTTTGGAATATTTTGATTAAATATTTTCCCTAGTACTCTGAAATTAAGGAAATTGCCTCATTGACAATACCATAATTTTGTCGAATTTGCTTTCTTTAACAGGATTGTATCAGCAATCAAGCGACAGTGTCCTAAAAATAGTCCCAGAAGGATCCACTTTTAACAACTGTCATGGACTCGTGTTCAGTTACTGAACTTACAGCGGCTGTACATGGAAATTATGGAAATTACTCTGCAACATCTGCAGATTTGATCAAATTACATAATACAAGACTATTACTGTCAATAATGTATGTTTGACATTTAAAACATTTTATATAGTAATAACCTGGACAAAACAATTTAGGAATGGGTGTAAATGATAATATCTTTTATTATAAATTTTTTACCTAAGTTCCATAAAAAAAATGGCAATGAAACTTGAAAAAAATTCACACATGGTAAATAGCCATGCTGAGAATGAAAGGGACTTACTGTTTTTGTTGCACTTTTAATGAACAAGTTGAAAATAGTCAAACATATTTTTTTTTTTGAAGATACTCCAGAAAATCTAAGAAATCCATGCCTGTGATAAAATATTATATATTTTTTATTCATTCTACTTTGAATGTTGAAAGTCAAACATTTGGTTTTGTTGCCATTTTTAAAAGAAGTTAGGCAAAACATTTAAACTCTGTTATCATTTCACTTAATCATGAATTATGTAGTCCAGGGTGCTAATTTTTAAAAGTTACATTAAACATTTAGATCAGATCAAAGGAAAAAGCAGTTTAAATTAATATTTTAAGGGGTTTGATTTATTAAGTGTATATGCCTGTTTTGTACAATATATTTAATGTATATTTAAAGGAGCTATGTCAGGGATTTGAAAGATTTCTAAAGACAATTAAGTGCTTGGTAAATTCTTCTTTACAGGTACGTCATTTTTTGACAGCAACATCAACATTTTTGTACGTAGATTAATAACAACACATTTCAGAATAGACATCCAGGTTCATAACTAAACTACATTAAACATTTTAACAATGGCAGTACATGAAAAAATAATCATTTTCCATAATCATGTTCTTGAGCTGCAAGCTTCCAAAACATTTGATCTACTGTTTAACAACAACCTTTTTAATAAAATAATAAATAGTTTTGTAGTTACATATTAATAAATGTTTCAGTTGTGCTATTGTAGTAATACCATATGAAGGAATTTTAAATTTGTAGTTTTTAAAGTTGTTGTATTAAAGGTGTGGGTAAAAGAATGACTGTTTGTTGTTGTGTTGTGTTTTATTTTGTTTTATTTATTTATTTATTTTTTTTTTTGGAGGGGGGGGGGGGGGTGGTGGGTGGGGTGTTAGGAAGGCTTGCCAGGTTCAGGGGAGCAGAGCCTATGAAGATCGAAGGGGGCTCTGCTCGCAGGATATAAAGCAGATTGTAAATAAGAAAAATGCGAAATTAAGATAATATTTCTGCTTTCCTTTATTTGAATTTTTTTTCAAATATCAAGAGACCAAACGTTTGTAAAGTAATATGCCGCGACCCCTACGTATTAAAAATCTACGTATTTATTGAGTTAAAGTTAAAGTTAAAGGTATTAAAGTTAAAGTTAAAGGAAAAGGAGTTAAAGTTAAAGGAGTTAAAGTTAAAGTTAAAGGTATTAAATCAATATTTCATGTTCACAGATTCGTTCCTCGTTAGTTTACACCCAGTCCGCGTCTTATGATGTCCGCGTCCATGATTCTCAGTCCTCGTTTTATACCCTAGTCCGCGGTTTATGCCCAGTCCGTAGTTCGCGTTTTATGCCCTGGTCCTTGTTTTATACCCAGTCCGCAGTCCGTGTGTTATACTGACCGTACTCCAAACAACAAGACTGCTGAGTGTCCATGATTTCACAACGATTCTTGTCAAGTTTTCCTTGTTGAGTATACACACAAGCAAGTTTTTTTTATTTATCATGTTTTTCTATGACAAGTTGCCTTGTTCAAAAGCTGGCATGCCAGCTTTTGAACAAGTGCACTTGACAAGGGAATTCTTGACAACTTTCTATTTATACACGGGCAAGTAAAACTTGTCAAGGCAAAACTTGTTATATAAAACTTGCTCATTTGTAACATGCTCAATTTACATGAAGCACACAATTTCAGCCACAGAAAAAAAAATTCTTCCAGTGTAAACATGTAGTTTTAATGTTTCAAAACAACTACAAAATATGTTACAAAGCCATCACATGTGTGAGGCTTATATTTGCAATGCTTGTGCAATTATGTCGGTAAAATTAATCTTCATCTTCTGAGCTAGACTCCTCTTCCAGTGACTCCTGCAAAAACAATCACGTCATGAGAAAATTAAGCCATGCCAAGCCATCCATGAAAGCAAAAGTACCTGTCCACTCAAATTTTCTCTTATCTGACAATCGCATACATTGTACAATCCATGTATGAAAACTAACCTTTGCATATTTTTCAGCGGCTTCTGCAATGTCTTTTGGTACCCACTGATGTTTGCCATTGGTAACTGCAAATATGTCAATTCAATACACAATGAATTTTAGCAGGGTAGTAGCTTTGGCAAAAAATTGATAATAATAAAAATAAAATCACATTTGCATAAATTTACATACATTTGCAAACATTCACACCTTTATACCTTGACATAAATTTACATTTATTTTGCATGTATTTGCATATCTTAACATACACATGATGCACATTTAATTTGCATAAATGATGTTATTTGTGCAATAGGATGTTTGTAATAGGCCATTTCCGAGTTACGTTATGCCTTGTTGTCAAAACAAGGCTAGGTGCACAACCTTTCATATGAAAATGGTTTTTTATTCAAATGCAAATAAAACTCATCTTCATATGAAAGGTTGTGCTCCTAGCCTCGCTTTGACATCCAGGCATAACGTAACTCGGAAATGGCCTATTAAATGTGAAGCCCAAGCATTTAAACCAAGATTGGACACTGTTACCTTCTCCTATCCAGCTTAATTCCAGCTCAAAGTTTTTGTCCTTCACTTCATCATGTACAACATAAATTCTGTGGATCACAGGAAGTGGGGTTTGAAATTAGTGCTTGTCCACTTGCCAATGCAAATATAAATCCTTCTGGGCAAGTTCAAGTTCGGTGAGCAGTAAACTAATAGGAAACATTTCAAGCTAACAGATAGCAAATTAAAAACGAAAAAAAAACATTAACAACAAACCTACATTTTCGCAACCTCTTTTACAAGCTCTTCACAAGTCATGTCTTTCATCTGCACAGTAAAACAATAATAAATGACAACACTTCGTTTGCTGATACACGATTTTAATTTAACATAAGTTTGAACAACACACACTGCACCTACAATGTATAAACTCTTTTGATATTTTGATCAGCATGTTACCTTTAACTTTTCTATCTCTGTTTTTGCAGCTTGTTTTGCCTTTCCTATAGCACAACCGTGATATCCCTAAAGAAGACAAAAAAATGTTTAAAACAAATAAAAATTATGTGAAAAATATCTTTCTATCATTAAAATAAAGATCGCATTGATCGTCATGTAACATGCGATTGTGAACATTGTGTTAATAATTTAGTCCCAAATTGTCAGAATATCTGTGTTAAAATAGCCCTCTCAGTTTTTTGCAGACATTTTCAAGCTTTCTGAAGTAATGTCTTCCTGCACCTAAGTTTATTTTGTATGAATCTTACCCAAGATACTCCTGAAGGATCTATCATGTGTAACTCGGGTCCATCTGGGCCATGGGAACTCAACAGAACACTATAAGAGCCAAATGCCAGTTACTCAGACTGCAGTTACTCATGATAATGACTGTATGTGTTAAAAGATGATTGCTGTATTTTAATTACGCCAGTGTATTACATACTTCAGATGTCTAGACAGTCTCGTTACACAATGCATATAAATGTCACACTGCAATGTTTTTTGGTCATTTTTGTTTTACTCTTCAATTCTTTGACTTCAAACTCAATATAAAAAAATAAAACCAATCTGTGGACTTAACCTTATGTTGTTTCATATTCACGAGATGGCTTTTCGAGCCCTTCAATGTCACTGTTCCAATTAATTGATTCTTAAAAATAGCGTCTCCGAAATGGGTTAATAATTCAAGCTATAACTTATGTAGAATAAAGCCAATAACATTATTTGAGATGACAATGTAGGTTCCCTTTGAAGTCTGTATAGTTAATTCTAAAAACAGGTTACTCTACTGCAATTCGTTAAAAACGCTTGGCTGTACCTTGATTTCAACCCACTTCTCCTTGTTTGGAAATTTTGATAAGACACTCCTCCTTGTATTTGATATACAGTCAAACTTCTAATAAGCAGTCGCTTAACAAATCCCTGGAATGAAATCGCTCCCCATATTTACTGTAAACTTGACCTCTTTTAAGTGGTCACCTCTATTAAGTGGTCACCTCTATTAAGTGGTCAGTTGGCTATTCCCCAAGGGTGACTGCTTAATCGAGGTTTGACTGTAATTATTACTTAATACATAACTGAGACTTACCTACAACCAAATGGTCTGACTGCACTGTACAATGTATGGGCATGAATATATCCAGAAACTCTATCAACAAGATACTGAGAAAAAAAAACAATCATATTACAATTTAATTAGAGTGATTTTCAATTGTGTCGTAAAAACAAAACAACAAATAAATTACTTTGGCCAATCACAACAGACGCAGACAGTTGAATGAATGAACCAATCAGAACTTGAAGCAAGTATATGCATCGAGTGCCAAGGTGCATGCAAGTCATGACTGGTCGAGAAGGTACACTGTAGCCAATCACAAAGCATGGCAATGCAAAACCAAAGCAATTGTCATCTTCAGTAACATATCGCCTCAAACTTTCATATCATCTCAAAATTTAATGAGTTTAAAGTTTATTTTCAGAGGGATAAAAAAATGTTTTTTGGCTCTAGAGATTTTCAGAAAAGAGAAAGTATCTTGTTAATTCTGGGGGTAAGATTCTTTGTCCTAAAATTTTCTTCCATTGAAATATTCAGCTAAAAGAACCAAAAAAACAAAAAAAACTCAATCTGTATTAGTTTTCATTAAAATTATATGAAAAAGCAGTACAATGCCATTTCAAGCATTTGCTAAACACTTCTCGTTGGGTACTCCTATTTATATTACAAGCTTACTTTCAAAGGGATTGGAGATCCATATGTTGATCTGTAATTTGCCGCCTCGTCTCTGGCAACATTTACAATCTTTAAACAAAGAAATTTAAGAAAAATAATGAACAGTCAATCCACATTTGGATCCAATTCTATTCATAAAAATTGCATTGACACTGAAGAAAAAAAACAAGGAATTAAGAAGTAAACACATTAAACATGTCGCAAAGCTTAAAATGGAAAAACAACACCATGAAAGGATCTAATAAAATATTAAAATGAAATTAAAATGTTAATTAGCTACCAATGGTTGCAGTAACAGGTTAAAGTACCTATAATAATATTCTTTTTTTGTTATTGCAAAATTATCAATTCTTCACCAAGTGAATAATAATTGAGTGTTGGAATAATTTTGTATTTGAGTGATGTCATTCCAGTATTTATTTACAAAAATGTGCTGGTAGAGATTCATATTTATTTATCATTACGGTTTCTGAAACCAATTTTAGCAAATATTGTGACTAAATCAGACAACAGCTATGGTTGAATTCCTAAAGAGAAAAATATAAAATACTGGAATGACATCACAAATTTTATTAGCATATTGGAGATAAAAACCTCTGTAACTCAGAGATGCAACACTCAAATCAAAACATTTTCCACCACTTAATTATTCACTTGATATAGAATCAATATTTGCGATAAAAAATAAGGGCTATAGGCACTTTAAGGTAATGAGAAAGATCTAATACTCATCATGTCATGAGCATAGGGCAAAGAAAAAAATTTGAATCATTGATGGGATCTTTTCATTTTTTTTCCCTTTGTTCCATGCTTCATGACATGATGAACATAACTTGTCATTTTTCATTCATTTATCAGGTTAAGGTAATATAATTGCTGTGAGCCCCCAGGTGAGTAGCACACTAATCTTTGGTTTGCCTGTGGTTCCTTGGGTTCCCTGCACCTTATGTTATGCAGCAGTCTCGATTTTTGTTTGTCACGATGATTTTGAGCAAGCGTATGTCCAGCGGTGTCATCATAACTTAGATGCACCTGGCTCTGGATGAGTCTTTTGCTGTCCATAGCATGCGCTCACTTAAGTGTTTCCATTTGCAAATGTATCATGCCAAATTCAAACTTATTTGTTGCTGGAAGCATTCATCAAGGTCACGAACGATTTTAGTGACATTTCACGTGGAAGGCAATGTTCTTTTATGAGTTTTTCAGTGGTAATTGACCCAATAAATAAATATGTATGAAATTATCAAAATCTGTATGTACATTTACTGTTTCCATTATGTTTTATTATACTGCCCAGCATCTGCTCGCAGCATTATCATTACAATCTGTAACCACTAGTTTATGCGAAACAAGAAATGTTTTACCTGTCTTGCATCAGCTATAAGCCCTGCTACTGCCTAGGATGTGAAGAAACATGAGATGAAGATGTCAATTTTTCAAATGTCAAATTTGATGAAAATTATTTGACATTGGACATTCTCATACAAACACCATATTTCGTGACTTGTTTGTTCCATTTTCAAAATGGTGGATTTTACTTCAAAAAGGTCTATTGACGGGTTCCTTCACTGTATGACCTAATTTCCATACTGATAAGCCCTTTAACACCCAAGAGTGCCAAAGATCAAAATTCGAGAAAAATCCCAAATGTCATTTTGTGAAATATTGTAAAACAGATGGTACCACACAAAAGTACTGCTGAAGAGGTTTCATATGAATGGTCACACCACAGGATTTTGTTGACAGACTCAAAAAAAAGTTAGAACTGCACTACATGTTTCCATAATTGACTCTGGGAATGTTCAGGGAAAACACTTGCTTTGTACTCTAAGTTCAACCTCACACCAGGACCTTCTTTGCTTTCAAAATGATGGGGCAGGTGAAGAAATCCCTGATAAGGCTCCCTAAACACTTCAAGAATCGAGGAATATTTTATCACGCAACACACAATGAAATGACATTTTGGGACGTTATTTCCAGCGATCGACAGTCGTGTTTTTTTTTCTTTGCTGTTGTCGGTGTTCAAACCAAACAAAGACATTTCAACTTCTTTTACACAAAAAATATTTCAAGATTTTTGAAGTATTGTTTAAGTATTATTTTATTTTATTTTAGTTTTTATTTATAGTTGATGTGATATCTTACAAGATTTTATCAACTCAATAAATGTAGATGTAGATGCAGATCATATGTAGATTATGGCACATTTCATCTTCTTTTACACAAAAATTATTTAAGGTTTTTAAAGTGTTATGGCTGTTTCATCTTCTTCATTTACACGAGGAAATACTTCAGGATTTTTTGTAGTATTTTGGCACTCTTGTCCAGCAGTCACTCTGCCCTGCATTTTGAATGTAAAAAAGGCCCTGGTGACACAGTTGCTCTATGTATAAGAGACAACATTTTGACAGACATTTGAAAACTAAGATAAAAATGTACATAAATGGTCTTTTTTAATTAATATTTCAAGAGCTTACCATGCCAATATGACTGTCTATGTGTATGATTCGCTTGTTTGCTCCATGTTCATATAGTTTTGAGAGAACAAGTTTTTCTACTCCAAACACAACACCGTCCTTTCCTCTTATTCCCACAATTGTCCTGTGGAAAATGGAACAACAAGGGAAATTACAACAATTTACTGTACTGCAATTTAGCATTATTCGCCCTGGTTTCTTGGGAAGGGAGGGGGGGGGGGGGGGCATGAACCACCTTACTAAAATGGACATGCAATATCTACATGTAGACTGTTTTCACTATCGTGTCATAAATGCAGACTTCTGGTAGCTGTAGTAAACTCACAGAGACTGAGAAACCAAGTTGGCAAACTGAAGGGGTGCCAGGGAAAAAGCCCTAAGTGACTTCTGAAAAAATGCTAGATTCTCATTCCAAATTGCCTTGTATTCCCTTGTGTTAGAAATTGATGTTACATCAAAAGTCACTTAGGGCCTTATTCCGTGCACCCCTTCAACTGATAAAATTAATGTAATTTAAATAAAAATTATGCCATTCATCAAAATGTTTCTGACACCTTGACATGTTTAAAGAGCACAATCCAAACAATTTTCATCACAAGCAACTCATGAGATGGTTGAAGTACACGTATCAAAGAGCTTCAACAGGTAGAAATTGTATGATTGAACTACTTCAAATGTGGCAGTTATAATAGACAGATAAATAGATTATTTAAAATCACATCACAGCCCATGGGCTGAATTACGTAATTATTTAATACACAGCAATGTAACATATATAGCCATGTAGCTAACACTTGGAAAATGCATGCAATACCGGTATATCTATTTCTAGCTCTAGTTCTTAAAATGCCAGAAAAGGGAATAGGGCAACTGTGTAGCCGTGTATCGAGCTTTTTCAGAGCTGGTTACCGACTAATTTCACCAGCTGAAATTTCACTAGAAAACAAAGACTTGGGATGATTTTGAAGGCGCACAAGCCAGATAAACCGGCTGGGCTCGTTAAGGAGCCTGCTAGGTTTTTTTTATAGCTACATACACCCCTGGTACAGCTATAAAGTGCATGAGTATTCTGCAGTTTATCCAAAATTTTCATAACTTTTTTCAACCTACCCACTATTTTGTACAGCCTTGACAGCATATTCCACTTGAAACACTCTCCCATCAGGAGAGAATTGTGAGGCAGACAAATCATACTGGAGTTTAACACAACAATTAATAATAATACTTTATTCAAATACAGAAAAACGGTATTTAAAAAGGAGGACTGTGAGGTTACCCCTATTTTAGGTCCCCTGACTAACTAACTAACTAAATTAATAAACTACAAAAATATATAATACAAATGGTTAATAATTAATGCTTATAGAAAAATATAAAATATAAAATTTTGAATACGAACATCAGGCACTGAAGCAGCAGAAAAATATGATGTATAAATAAGTAATCAGTTGATGTTCATCCACTTTTTTTAAACTCATTTTAAATCTGTTGATGTCGATATCATTTCCAAATAGATGGTTTGGTAAATTGTTCCAGTCTTTGATAATTCTTACAAAGGAGTACTTCAAGGAATTAACTCTTGCTGACTTTGTTTGGATCTTATACGGATGGTTAATTCAGATTAATTACACTGTCACGATAATAACAATGTTATTTAGGGCCTCGTCATATCAGCCTGGTAACCAGACTGACCCAGTTAGCAGGACAAATTTTTTCATATGTTCATATGGATAATAACAGCTCGGTTACCTGGATGAAATTGCATGTGTTATTACATACAAAAACATTAACTCATAACTTTCTTTGCTGTTATTATGAAAATTCTTAAATCTTTATTCATTGATCATCGAGAAATCATTTCTGATAAATAAGTCTAAAAAATAAGTCAAAATGATGTTAATTTTTGCCCATGTGCATTTGAAATTTTTCATCCTATTAACCAGCCTGCCTGTTCAAATGGGAACATTCCCAGCCCAGTTACCAAGATCCTGGTTGGAAAAACTTAGATCTCTGTAACTGGGCCAGCCTCCTGGGGAGATACTCTGCAAATTTTTGAGTAGGGGTGTGCTGCTGGGACTCTGAGACCCTTAACCTATACTAGACCATTTTAGCTGCATTTTGCAACCCTATTCTAGACTAAACACTGAAAAACCCTACCCTATCCTAGACCTATTCCAGATTCACTATTTTCCAGAAACTCGCTTACTATCATAGTTATCAGTTAACAGGGGTCAGTAAAAATGCTGCACTGCCCACCATACCAATTTTTAAATGCCACTTGCTAGTAAACCTTGTCTAGACTAAATTCTTCATGCAACTGATCAGTTTCGCAGAAAATGATACCCTATTCTAGACCAAAAATCTCTGATTACTATACCCTATCCCAGACTAAACTGCCTGAAAACCATACCCTCCACAGCGGCACATACCTATATAGCTCAACGGTCCCTTATACAAACATGGCAACCTGTAGTGTACACATGAAAAATTGAGCTTGTTTGCCAAGCCATTACATAAAGGGAAAATGCAGGCTTTGCTATAATCATGCAAATATACGTTTAACCATAAACTGTCATTTAAAACTAAGCTGATCATGAATGAAGACTTCAATTAAGGCTTTACATGAATATAGAAATACACACGTGCAATTTTGACAACTTCTCCCTGTTGATTTTACAATACTTAAAAAAGCTTCAGAAATTATTTCAGTAGATTAAATAATTGATTCATTTTCAATTAAACTCACCCCGGTTCCGATAGAGCTCATGGTGGTAAATCTTGCTCTTAATCGCTTCCAATAAAGAACGAAAACTTCAAAAAAGAATTAGTACTGTATTTTCAAAATGGCGGCACCAGTTGACATGCGTAGTAATGTGCAAAGTCATATTCGTTTCCAGTCCTTTGGTGCAAAGATATCCCTGAACAGCCCCTCCCTGGATAAATATTTCAGTGGACTCCCCAGAGTATGTTTATGTCTGTAAACAAGTTTCTGGGCACGTGCTTATGCTGTTGTTCTCTTCCATATTTGGGTGAGGTACCTAACTTCCGGCACGTGCAAAATGCTCATATCACATTATGGAATATTACTTCGAATCTTCTAAATTGATTTATCAATCGGGTCGAACGGGTTCAGCGAACAGTTACCAAACAGGTTTGTTCCCTTACGTTTCCTGATTTGTATGTGCTTTCATTTGCATCTTTTCTGTTAGCGATGTAACTGAGTGAAATGTAACATGTAAATATCTTAGATGTAAGCTTATATTTTTCACTCCAGACATTCGCCGTCCCGGAAATGTGAGTTTTATTTCGGTACCTGGTGGTGCTTCGATATTCGATATTTGAAATGTTTTAAAGCCAACTGGATCAAGCTTTATACTTTGCAGCAGTTTCTTGCTAAATGATCCTAAATCTTGCATGTGGATTTTTGTAGTTTCTTGGCAGAAATCACCAGTGTTATGTTATATGCTTCGTGTGCTCGAGAGGGATTCCATCGACGGACCTCGTAGCCAAAACAAATATTAAAGCTGCCCAGACACGCCATGTCCGTTTTAGCTTTCAGATTGTTTTTATTTCTTTTGCTTTTTTCAGCGATTGAAAGGACTCCCTGTATATAGAATCCTCGAAAAAGCAACAATTGATTTCCCCATGAGCAAAATTTTTTAGATATTGCTTTGATTGAAATCTGAGGCTTGCTAGGTATAAATTTAAAACTTTCATTTTTTCTGAAAAATGCTTTTAAATGGATAAATTGTATTGTTACTGGGAAAAAAATTGAATTCACTGAAACTGTTATTTTGTTATTACTCTGTGTAATAAAGGATAATCAAAGATTTCGAAAGATGAAAATAACAAGTTAAATCTTTCTCGCTACGAATGTCAGATCCTTGATGGGTCTTGATGGATAAGTCGCCAAAGTACTTCGCCGTCTGCACGGGTTTGCACGCAACCTGTTTTTTTTTTTTTTTTCAAACGATTATTTTATATATTTTTCATACTATTAATGGGAAAAAAATTACAAAACGAGTTTTATTCGCGAATCATTCGGCGTTTTGCACAATTTCAGCTATTGCGAAATCGCGTGGGCCGGAGGTTTCGAAATGTACACCGCAGGGTGTTATTAGTTGCATGTATTTCAGTCCTTCCAATTAACAATACGATTTTTATGTTTATCAATACCATAAAATTTTACATTCCAGAATGGCTATAAATCTTAAAAGAAGTAATGGTTTGGTTCGCTGAAAAACTGTAAACACATCGGTCGGTATTTACATAAAATTCTCTCGGGAATTATCAGGGGTTAAGTCCAATATATAAATTGCAGCGACAAAAATAGTAAAAATATAAGCAAGTGAAAGGCGTAGTTAAAGCTGAATAAATGCACGGTTGACTTTACTTTGGGCCCTTTTCTCATCAGAAAAGCAAGTTTTAGAAATGTTCCCGTATTCTGTTGGGATAATTCTAAAGGATCGCGCGATATTTAAAGCGCTTGAACTCAAATTCTAAATAAGGTTTTGGCAAATGTCGTTTCCGGTTTTGTCGCTTTTGTTTTGCTCAGCTCATGTACAATCGAACAACAGATCGCATGACAGATGTACTATATTCTGCTTTCCAGTATCTATGCATCTAGATACAGAATGATATAGATATAGAATGGCTATAAATCCTGAAATCCTCTGGTTTGGTTCGCGGAAAAAACTGTAAACATCTATCGGTTACATAAAATTCTCCTGGGAAATGTCAGGGGTTCACGTGCAATATTATGCAATGCACGTGTTGTGTACAATCGAAGGAACGATCACATAATAAATATCACTGGCTAAATACGTTTCACTTTATTCTGCTTTCAGAAATTAAAGGAGTTGAATCTAGTAACGTTTTCGCCTTACACCACTATGAAGACCCCAATGACACCAAGAACGCTCGAGTTATTCAAACAACAAGACAGTGGGGTTCTGGATTTAATAGCGCCCGAAGTTTTCTATCAGATTATGGTTTTTCTGCAGCCTAAAGACATCAGAATGTGCATGTGTGTTTCTAAGAAATGGAAGGTAAGTCGGAATTTAAGATCGACAAGTGTGTAAATATTACCCCGCGTGTAGACGTCTCTTATTTTCGCGTGAAGCAAAGGAAAAAAGGGACGTTTGCACACTAGCTAATAAATATAGAATTCTTGAACATTAAATCTGGATTTTCTTATACATTTTGGGACAGAAAATTAAAGAAAATCATTGGTACAGTACCTTTGGAATGCAGACTTGAAATTATTAGAATTGCTAAATTTGAAGTGTTTTTAATATTGTACTGAAAGGCGTGAGTCGTTGGGCTCTGATCCAACTGGCCTTTGAAGCACATGAAAAACACATGAAGTACATGATCCAACTGGCCTTTGAAGTACAGTCTGTGATGATCAGGTTCTGTGCCATGCAAACAATCAAGCGATCCGAAATGTGGATGATAGCGAAAAACGCATGAAGAAATGTTTCACTCCATGCATACCACAGACATGAAATGTAGTTCTAACTTGCGTCTGTCAACGAAATCCTATGGTGTGACCATTCAAATGAAACCTAACCTGCGATCAGGCACTGGAGCGGGAGAGCGCGAACGCGCGAAATTCGACGAATTTCCCTCCGAAAAAAAAAAAGAGCGCCTGATCGCAGGTTAAATGAAACCGCTTCAGCAGTATTTTTGCATGGTACCATTTGTTTTTTCAATATTTTACAATATTGAATTGTGATTTTTGGCACGCTTGGAGGGGTTAAACTGCGCTCATTACAACTGGCATTTCCTTTTCAGTTGTTGCTGTCAACGAGTTACTTCTGGAGAAACTACATTAACCACAACTTTGACTTCAGCGATGATGACAACGAACTGTTGACCGGCATGTTACACGAATTGGGAAGTACTTGGTTCTTTGGCTGGGGCCAGGGGATGATACAGGGCTTATCCGAGGGGGATCTGTTTGAAGAGTTCCCTAGGAGGTGGAAATCCGGCATTATTCACCCTGTTGGACCGGACGTCCGAAGCAAAGTGGAGGACTACAAATCCTTCTACGAGGCACTCTATCAGCTGCAGAAGCTGCAGAATGAAGTTGATGATCGAGACATTGTCTACAGTAAGTAACTGTTTTTTGTTATTGCGAACAAGACTACCAAAGCCTGGTTTTCATATGTCGGGAAAATCCCAGATGATCGGGGATTTCGCTGTTTCCCAACCGTCACAGAAGTTCCCGCGATGTTGGACAGAAGTGTGGGTAGAATCGGTGATGCTTAAAAAAAGACGAGGCCAAAGTCCGCCGTACCGATTTGTGAGCGCTTGTTTTTACCAATTAGAGGCTCTGAATTCAAAATTTATGTTTTCATAAGTCGGAGATGATCGCTGACCATCGCAGTAAGGTTTGGATGCGTTCCGATTTTCCCGATTCATCCCCGACCATCCCAGATGATCGGGGATGTCTACGATTTCGTGTTTTCATAAGTCGGCAAAATCTGGGACGTTCGGGAAACAACGAAATCCCTGATCGTCTGGGATTTATCCGACATGTGAAAACCAGGCTTAAATCGAGGCTTACTGAAGGCCGAGCCAAAATGAATGTAACACCATGTTCGCGTTAGAAAATAACGAGATAGATACTACCAACGATTTCGCGTTTAGTCATAGCTTAGGTTCGTCATTTGACGTTTCTACCGTTCAGTTTTGTGGATTGAATCAGAACAGGTTTGACCTCAAGACAAAAGTCCATAAAACTATTGACTCGGAGAAAGTCCAACCGCGCATCCACTCACGAACTGAATGTTTGTAGAGTACAAAACTGTTGCTATCTTTACCTGAAGTTTTTACATGCGCACGAACACACACACGAAGCACGCATTACACGCCTCACTCGCGCCTATGTGGGGAACAAGAACAGAAAATAAATTATTGTGGAGTATTGTAACGTTTTTACCCCGTTCTAGGCTCTCCTGGTAGTGGAGGTGAGCGCAAAGTCTGCCCCACTATCGGAGAACTTCGAACAGGCTATAACTTGCTCTAACGTTGTATACCGTAAAATGCCGGTTTTAAGCCTTCTACAACTTCGTAAGAGGTTTCGGTGGGATTATAGGCGGGGTGCCTTATATCCGTGGGGTTTATAAGCGGCATAAACAAATTGGTATCGGAATGAGCTGATAAACTAACATACAGCATTATCAATTACTAGTCTATAATTAAGCTCTTAAACGTCACAATAAGAAGAAGGGTCATATCTGTGGGGGCTTTTTTTTTCTAGGTGGATGAGCCTATAAGCCGAGGGGCTTATAAGCTGGGGTAGCGGCATTTTACGGTATACTTTTGTACAGAAAGCTTTTGGCTTATATTTAAAGTTTGTTAAGTTTGTTGAAACGGAAAACTGATTCAAACCGTAAAGTTCCGTAATCAGCGACTCTTCAGTCTTATGCACTGTGAATTTGATGAAAACTCGTGCGTTTGTTTTCACGCTTCTCGCGATTTCATTCATTCACATTTATAACTTTATATTGTCACGGTTCAGGGTTTTGGCAACCCCAAAAAAGAAAACAAGTTGGGACCTCCTGAAAGTATCGATAACAAAAGGATGCTAAATTCAAAGTAAAAATTTTCCGATGTTACGAACATAAAAAGCCTAGCTTTTATTCAAATTTATTTTAAGTTTTGTACTGTGTAATACCCGGTTTGTAAACTTCTTTACACCACAGCACCCCCCTATGCTATTTCAGACCGCTTTTCTTCATTTTAAACTAGAACAGTGTCCGCATTGTGTGCCATGATCGCATAGGAAGACACCGCAGGAGCCGAGCACCGTGCCTACACGTACCACGGTCCCCCCGGCGTGGCGGTTATCAGTGTACAGTAAGTGAACAAGCAATACAAAGGGGGGGAGTGAAGATGACTTTCTTTTCAGTTGGGTAGAGTGGGTGGGGGGTATATTTGGCTAAGAGACGATATCACTGTTAAGTTGGCGTTGGTGGGTGGTTAGGGATTTATCTTTTCAGGGGGGGGGACAGGGGGGCGGGAGCCCGGGAAAACAGGGGGCGGGAGGGGTACGGGAGACGGGAGAAGAAAGGGCGGGTAGCGGGATCTCTACGAGGGCCGGTAGCGGGATATCTACGAGGGCGGGAAGTGGGAGAGAAATTCAAAAAGGCCAGCGTTCGTTATGTATTATTGCTTATCATCCAGTCAAAAACACGAACCCAACAACGTTTTTTGACTTCCATTTAACGTCCTCCGAGGCTTAAAATAAAATTTTGTATGCGAGAAAATGTAAATTCGTACTCGGGCTAAAAAAACAGCATTAGTTCTGGTGAAATTGGAAACCTTTTCAAGTCGGTTACGTCATAGGTCGTGAATTAGATGACATGACACATGTACACGTGTGGTACGGGAGGCAGAAGAACGGGGTACGGGAAGCAGGAGGTTTGACTTCCCCCCCCCCCCCCCTTCCTTTTAGAAACCGGATAAATGGCAAAAGCTGTGTCCGTATCAAGGAGGTTTCGTACGAGAAGGGAGGCTACACTATTTTTTTTAATTAGCTGCAAATCAACTGGGGCGATGAGACAGTGTTTTAGGCGGGCACGGTTTTGGATCAATGTAATACAGTTTCCAAATGTTTCCACGAAACCGTTTTAAATGGTAAAAGAAAGAAAGAGTGGCACAAAACTGTATCTGAAAGAAAAACAAGATCTTTAGATCGATCTCAAAGCAGCAATTAAATAAAACGATGCGGTTTCGGCGTTTAAGCGGTAGGTGAAACCGCATCGTTTTCGAAACGTTCCACTTTTGACATTGCGTGCGTGAAGACGGTATCCTCTGGAGGCGTCTACACGCAGTCTACTTTTGACAACGTTTTCAAAACGACACGGGTTGAGTGGCAGACTCAAAGATTGCCGTTTGAACGGAGAGCGGCTACAATAAAACCACGTTCCTGTGAACGGTACATAAAACAGGATAATAAACTTCTATTTAAATTCTAATTAGATTAAGTTTAATATATTTAAACCCGATTCCTGATACAAAGCTAAACGTAATAATTCAGCGATAATTGTAGTAAACAAAACATGCACAACGGTTTGAGACGCCAAGAAGAAGACAGGATTTTTCCATCCGTGCATGATTTAGATTGGCGGATCTCAACTGACGTAATGTTTGTCAACAAACTTAGTTTTCAATGCCAAACACCTTAGAGTCTTCAAACAAACTGAGAAACCCGCTCAATCCTCCAATCAAGGAACGCCAGACTCGTTAATAACAACTGAAATCATCCTATAGTGTTCTGGAAAAAAAGACTGTTTATTTTTCTGTTTCAGCCGTACGTACACTTCACTCAATTGAATAAAATCTGAATCTACAATTTGCACTCATTGATCCACACAACTTACGGCTGACTTTTGAAACAATGTCGCCGTTTCCTCGTGCTTTATATAAAGTCGAACTCCCGGGGTGGTACTCCCTATAATGGGCTATACGGGGATGCTCCGCCCGAAAGGGGTACCTTTTCGAGGCTAGAGGTATAAGAAAGGGTCGGGATTTCACGAGTTGAGGTATATGAAATGGTAGGGATTTCACCAAGAATAGGAAAGGGTAGCGAAAACACGAGTTGAAGCATAAACAAGGTAGGGAAAACTGCCATTTAAGTATTATAAAAAGGGCCTTTCAAAATATATCAAACGCTATATCAAGGCTATATGAAAGGGGTATCTTTTCTGTCAAAAACGGTACATGAAAGGGTAAGGGTTTGGACCTCGGGGCGGAGCATCCCGGTACAAAACTTTGTCGAGTACCCCCCCCCCCCCCCCCACCCCCGGGGGGGGGGGGTGTCGCACTGCACTCTTTTTTATATAAGAACGTATAATTCTTTAACTGAAGCTGAGATGGGACTGGATGTTTTTATTTTTTGGCGATTTGAGCCTGAAAACGTTCTTAGCATGTTCTAAGGATAAAATGGTACAGTATTTCAGTAAATGCCCCATAGTTCTGAATAAGGACAAAGAAATATAGGCGAAGTTCTTCAAATTTGTCTAACTTATAAATGGAAAAGGCTTACGTTTTTTTAGCTCATTGTTAACGTGGTAAATACGGAAACGTCCAGCCTGGGTAAGTTCCGGCTTAGTACGTTCTTAAAATTCTGGCTAATCTCAGCCTCAACCTTCTTATCAAAAAGGTTCTTATATAAAAAAAGGGGGGTTTAACTTTTTAACTCAACGGCAACGCGATTTTGAGAAAAAAATTGCAATATACTCCGTTTGGATTTCAAACTTTTTACCACCACTTGTCAACACAACAATCACAGGTACAAATCACCGGCTGTTTCCATAACGGCACTTTAATTCCGTGTGATATGTTTTTTTTTTTTCATCCTAGCTGGATCCCGCGAGAACAATGGCGAGTGCCCCGTGGACATGATGTTATTCCCCTGGAATCACGATAAACTGCCATCCCAAGAGGAAGTTATAGAGATATTCCACTTCAACACGAATCTTCAGTTAGACGTCAGCTACGAGAGATCGGAGAAGAGCTTCGCGGAGGAAAACGAACTTGAAAGAGTGTTCAAATGTCGAAGACAACTCCCAAGCGAAAGTAGCTTCTTCGAAACATTACCTAAGGTCATAGACGGGTATGTGTAAACAACTCTTTTTGTTGCTGTTGTTTCTATCTACTCTAACTTCCATTTGAATGGTTACAATTTAGGATTTCATCCACAGATTCAAAAGTTAGAACCACCTTGCACAGCTTAACCACAGCAAAGTACTGGTTAATAGCTTTCATTTGAATGGTCACACTTTAGAACTTCATCCACGCACTCAAAAGTTAGAACCACCTTGTACGGGATAATAGACAGCACCACAGACAAGTGCTGCTCAGGAGCTTTCATTTGAATGGTCACACTTTAGAACTTCATCCGCGGACTCAAAAGTTAGAACCACCTTATACGGGATAATAGACAGCACCACAGACAAGTGCTGCTCAGGAGCTTTCATTTGAATGGTCACACTTTAGGATTTCATCCACAAACTCAAAAGTTAGAACCACCTTGTACAGCGTAATAAAAAGCACCACAGGAAAGTGCTGCTTTAGGATTTCATCCACAAACTTTAACAATTTAACCTCTTTCAGGAAGACACCTTGCTATTACGAAAAGCAAGAGGGGGGGGGGGGGGGTACTGGGTATAGCGGCTTTCCCGAGGGTTTCTGTTATAAATGAATTGCCTGTAAATGACTTTAACTAATCTGTTTCTCTTCTCTGGTAGATTTGTCAAAGTTCACGTGGATTATCAAGGTCGTATGAGTACGTACAGACCATGCCCGGTCTTCATTCTTACCCAGCTCTCCCCTGGTTGGTGTGGAGGTGTTTTGACAGGAGTCTGGTAACAAGAACGGCCTCATATGCGTATGGATTCCGACGGAATGGAATGTTTCCATGTCTGGGCATATAATATCGCCGCCCAGTAGACGACGGGAAAACTGCAGCAGTGACATATGTAAATGGAAAAACGTTGCGTTAACTACAAACTGAGAATCAAGACTCTCTCTTTACGCGGTTCGACTGTTACTTGTTAGGTTGTGTTTTCAGACCGTTTTGTAACTTCCACTCCAAGAACACACAAGTTTGAAACTGAAAAAAAAACATCATTTGTAAAATTTTGACTAGAGAAAAAAGCTCTACAAGAAAAATGCTGCTCGTCAGCTTTCATTTGAATTAGTAGACACACTTCGATTTCATTGCGACTCGAAAGCTAGAACCATCATGTACGTGTGTAACAGCATCACAGGAAAATAATGCTCATTAGCTTTTATTTTGTTGGTCGCATTTTAGCTGGGCGTTATCCACAGGTTAAGGTTTAGTGAGGACTTTTCAGTATCTTCTTGCAAACAATGTATGGTTATAAATATCAGTCTGTGTTTGATTGAAACATAGAAAATCGTTTATCAGTTGCATGTGCCGGGCCAGAGGCCGGTATTCTTTAAAAAAATCGTTTAATATATAGTTGGTAACTTATTGAAATGTGAAATCTATTTCCAAAATGAAAGCGTTTAATATAGAGTTGGTAAATTATTGAAATGTAACATCTATTTCTAAAGAGAAGAAAGCCGCCGCGCCCAAATAACAATAAATAAACGCTTCGGCTATCTGGCTACTCAATTTTGTTTATTTTGGCTTCTTTTATATGCGGTCAGTTTTCCTCACCCCGGCCATCGTCCCGTAAGAAAAAACTGACCTGAACAGTGTACCTCCTTTCGGCAAAAAGGTCAAGTTGTATAAATATCTAACTGAAAAAGAAGGTGAAACACGTTTTATGCTAATATAGGACCACTTTCGTTAAATTAGAATAGAATTTCATTTTCATCTGCACGTGATTTGTAGGGCGTTTCATTTTCTAGCTAACGATCTCTTAAAACCCAGCATTTTTTGAAACCGGATTGTTCTCCGCTAGTGGAATCGTTTTCTAATGGCGCTTTATGGACTTCTCTGGGCATCTTACCTGTTTCTTTTCTTCATCGGCGGGAGTGCAGGTTAGATAACTCTCTCTTCTCTGTCATTCAGTTTTCGGGTAGAATGTTTTTCAACTCTAATAAAATTAGGCTAGAGCTGAGAAACGCCAGTGGCGATAATTAGGATGGTAAAAATTCAGAAATTTAACAGCCGGTTGAAAAAACAGAGTTATGAATGTAAAAGCTTGAAAGATGTAGACAAATTCTTTAAGAGGCACAGACGCGACGCAAGTATAGCATATTGATTGATAGTATAGTTATGACAGATCCATTGGAAGTGAGATCAGTTTTCTTTCGGGCTAAAACGGCCAAGTGTTGCCGAAGAAAAGGAGTCATAAATAGGAAATGTCTTTGCCAAAAGCTATCTGTTTCTTACACATCTCTTGAGAGTTTTATAAAAGTTTATTTAAATTCTTGGCACGATTTAATAGCAAACAATCAGTTTTTGGGAAGCAAAATTACCATGTCGTCAATATTTCGAGCTGCAACTTTCTCTTTAGACTTAGCAAAAAATATTGAGGAACTGTTAACTTAACTAAATTGTTATGATGATTGAATACATCTTTCTCTAGGTTTTCTTGTATCCAAAACTTCATGTACAAACACAGTTTTGTTTAAGGTGGCTCCATACGGTATTTTGGTTGCGTGAGAACTGGGTAGGATGGCGGATTAATTGGGAACAATAATCCAGGAAGGATAGAGTAAAATATACATCCCTTGAAGTAAATGAAATCTGTACTTGCTTCAACACCTGAAACGACTAAACATAAAGACCGCGGTGCGTCCGGTCGCTTCCGGAAAGCGGAAAGGATTCACAGCATGGCTCAAGTACCTAGCGCGTGGTTTCGAAAGTTCACGCATGCTCAAATAGCGATCTTGGCGAATTCCTATTCTGATGACGAAATTGTTGTGGGAGACAAAATTAGAAACTTTCCTCTGGAATATCTTGAAATTCGTTCGGTGAAATTCCGTAAAATTTGGCATAGAGATAATGTATTGTTAGTTTTCTTTAGTGCCCGTTTATCGTAAAATTTTATAAGGCCAATTTTAAACAGGGACAAAATACACAAATTGGCAAGTAGCGAAGAAACTACCTTTGTAACCCCTACTTATTTTCGTCAGGGTAAGTTTCATCTGGACAGGATCTACATGATACGAAATTTTACGAGGATTTCACCAAAGGAAGTTGAAGAAAATCAAAATCAAAGCCGCATAAACACTGAAAAGTGTCTGTGTTTGGGAAGTTGTAATTTCATAGTTCAAGTCACTATCTTAACAGCGATGGTTGTAGAACACATTTTGGTCATTGCTCATTACAGTTTGTTAGTTTTGAGTCAACTGAAGGTCCGAAGTCAGAGAAAAATCGGCTTTCGAAAAGTAACGCTTGCGCGCCATGTTAGCAATAACCCAATGGAACCACCTTAGCCTGGAAAGTATTAACGACGTGCTTCAAGACAAGTTAAAAATTCTCTTAGGGGAAGCTACATTAAATGTCATTTTTTCGCTACTTGAGAACTTTTCAAGCAATTAAAAAGCCCTCATAGGTTTGTAGATGAATGTTGTGTTGTAGATGAATGTTGTTGTTTTGTGAATTTTTTGGCGATTTTTAGGAGCGCGTGAGAGGACAAGGAGGGGAGGATTTGCTAAATTTTATAGACATGTTTAAGATTTAATAAAGTTTTAAAATTTAAAATTTGAAGTTAACAATTTGTAGACGGACACCAAAACAGTCCGCCATCAGCATCCTGGGGAGCTCTTTCGTGGTTATCAACTGGGTTGGTGTTTCAAAAATCATTTTCTTTCCCTATCTCTTCTTTAAAACTCTTATAATTTCATTAAAATTCGGTTACTCACAAATGAAGCGGAAAATTTTCAATGAAGATACCTGGTTTTTGATCGGCTTAAAAGGAACTGTAACGTGAGAATATATAAGGTTAATTATATATCTCTGAACTGAGTTGATAAAGGAAAAAAGCCACCTTAAGTGACTCAGAAGCCGCAGTTTCCAGCGTTAGCACTAATCGGAGCGAATCAAGGCACTGTGGGATATGTGTATCGAAACTGGGAGGGCAGGGGGAAAGTGTGCTGATTTTGAACGTTTATAACTTTAGAAGCATTTATCCAATAATCGCTAATCTCCGTTACTTTTTCTGAAATTTATCTAGGGGCATTTTCATGAGACAGATTTTTGTTCATGACATATGACATTTCCATGGCAACCATATTTTGACAAGCATGTTAACCAAAAGTTTGAATGGAGAATTTTCAGCGTTTTTGTAGTAAGTTGTACAACTTAAGATCATTTTATCATTTTTCTTCTGCCGAATTTTGATTAATTATTGACCCATTTGCGGCGCTTTTCTAACATCATCAGGTTTCCGCTGCTCTCTCGAGTTCGGTCCTTGTTCCTTCCCGAGGGAGAGTCTCTTTTGGGGGTGGGGGCGAGGAGGGGAATGAGCGCGGGCTTATTTTTCCAAACAGCGGCTGGCAATCGAGCCTACAGGTCTCCGGTGTTATATGACATTATCGCTACAGGTGATCTACTTTAACTAAGGCAGCATTAGACGTACTATAAACTTCCAAGTTTCATGGCCATAACTTGAATATTCTTCAAGTTACGGGGAGGAAGGTCCAAGAAGACAAAAAAAAACAGCCCGTTCTGAATAGGGTTAAATCCCACGGATTCAATGAACGCTTATCATCAATTCGTGTTTTTATGTTACCAAGGTGTGGCTCCTTCGTTCCATATAAAAACACACCTAATCCACAATTCCTTGATTCGCTCTGACGAATCAGTTGTCCCAGGAGCTCCTGGTTGTCCTTAATGTTTTGTTTTGTTTTCTTGTTACCGTAGTTTATCTCTTTATATTAATATAAAGAGATCGTAAATTTTCAACTTTTTAACCAGAGAACGTTTTTAAATTTGTTAGTATATTTGACTGTTGAATAAAAGCTTGTTGTTGTTATTAGCTAGCGTTTGGGATCTTTTTGCGGTGGCCAATATCCTCTATCAACTCAGCCCCTTTTTCATTTGAAAAAGCATATTTTTTCTGCGTTTTTAAAAATATCTCCCTCCACACGTAGCGCATTCGACCTCGTGACGTCATCGTTTTCAGAAGTCTATACGTGAATGGTAAATCTCTGTTTTCAAAAATGTCCACTTAGGACAGCGTTTACGTTTTGGAAATCTCCGTTTTCGGTGCGTTTTTTATCGTTTACGTGGACAGAAGGCGAAAACGCAAAAATAAATATGCGTTTTCTTTTCGTGTGGACGGCGGTGCCTCAGTTGATATCAATTTTTTGTGTTCACTTGCCGATCGGCGCATCACAACAGCCTGTTTTTCTTTTAGTAACTAACTCCTTTATGCTTCTATAAAACTTAGGTTCCCAAAAACATAGTCCTAAAGACGTGTATGTTTCACGCTTTGGTCATGATGTTGGGAATTGTGACTCTCCAGATGAACCATGTCGGTCGATAACACGAGCAGTTCAACAGGTAGCCTGGGACGGACACATTCACCTCAATGGTACTGGAACCGAGGAACATCCCTTTGACTGCAAGGATCGAACGGCGCATGGTCAACATCCGGGAATTTATATCAACAAGAGCGTTACAATAGAAATGATTCATTCCACGCCACATGTTGCCTGTGAGAAAGGATTTCACTTTCTTAAAGATCACCATAGAATGAAAATTAAATTGTCAGGGATTGTATTTAAGGGAACGCCGCTTAGGTTTGATGACTGTAGCAAAGTTCAGCTTATAAACTGCTCTTATCACAACGCAACAAAAGCCGTCAGTGTTGGGACGGAAACAATTCCAACGGTCCATTTGGATATTCAAGGCCCATCTTTGTTTCAAAACAATATCCGATGCGTTTGGATCTTGTTAAAAAATGGCAGCGGTCATTTTCTTGTTTTCAATGTCAACCAAACGAGGTTTAGAGAAAACGGGTTCGATAAACGGTCTGTTAAAGCTTTAATCTCCATAGCAACCAGCGTTAAAGCCCCGCCAACGACGTCACATGTTCAAATTTCTTTCCACAATGTTACTAGCGTTGAAAACAGAGCTCCTTTCTTGGTACTGGACGTAAGAACAGGAGTGACGAAAGAAGAATACAGCCACGTGACACTGTTAAACAACAACTTGAAAAAGCCATCTGGCAAAGGGAACAAAAATCGATTTGCGGACAGTTTGTATATTTCCCGCGCAAGAAAAACTAACGCAAGATTTCTTAATTTCCACTGCGCTAACAACAGTAATAACTTGGCACTAAGATGCATCAAGATTTCTTCACTCCAAACGAAGGTAGAAATCGACAATTCGTCATTTGTTGGACATGTAGTGACAAAAGGAAAGGGTGGGGCCGTGTCTGTTGAGTGTAAACTTTACTCCTCGTTGGTTGTCAAAAACACAGCGTTTGAGCGAAACAGAGCTAATTGTGGCGGTGGCGCGATTTTTCTTAATTCTGCGAAAGGAAATCTAAGACTAAATCTCACTCATGTTAATTTCTCCGAATGCGAAGCCGTTACCGATGGATCTGCGATCCTGGTCGGGAAAACTCACACTTTGAGAGCTAAGCAGATACCCTATACTTTGTATGCTTATTTCAGAAACGTCCGCGTCAACAACTGCATCGGTCGCAATAGCAGCATTTGTCTCATGATAAAAGGTGGGCATGTAACATTTGAACAGTTTAATTGGACAAACACTCTACCAGATGTCACTGGAGGTATATTCATAGGAAGAACAGGCGGTGGAAAAACAGATGTGATAATTTCAGAGTCTACTTTCATCGACAGCCAGTCCAATGGAAGCGTTTTCGTGAGAATTGAAGCATGGGAAAAATACAGAGGAACCGTGACAGTCGCAAATACCTCCATGTTCAATAGCCAAGAGGAAGCGCTGATGATTAGTCCCAAATATAAGATCACGCTAAAAAATGTAACCATGGCTTTTTGTAAGCACGGACTTTTGATATCCAAAAGATGGCTAATCCAAGACGAAACTCCATTGAAACCCGTCAAAATTCTCATTGATAACTGCACCTTTAAACACAACTTTCACGACTTGTCTGTGACTTTGAGAAATCCTCGGTCAGTTTGGTTTACAATCACAAATTCAATTTTCACTGGCCAAGCGAAAGAGAGTGGCTATGCAATTCGCTTTTTCATTCCAAAGTTGAAGCACGCCACGCTCAAGAGCTCAAGAGCCACCGTTGAACTGGACAGAGTCATTTTTGATTCGAGACCAGCCAGTAGTTTTGCGCTTTATTTCGAGGGCAAGAAATCTTTAACCATACGCCGGTCGATATTTCGCCATTGCACCTCGTTTCTTCGAGAACAGTGGAATTGCGGTGAAAGCAAGTCAGTCTACGAGACAGCAACTGGGGCCATCTCGATCCTTTCCATCCCCGACAAACCCGATAAACCAGGATGCGTCCAACGCGACGTTTACAACAACACCCACCCTCTATGGAAATACGACAATCACGTGACGTTTGAAGACACCTTGTTTCAAGAGAATGCTGGCCTGATTGGGGGCGCAGTGTATATCAGTAATGGGAATGCAACATTTCGAAATTGCTCCTTTAAAAATAATTTTGCTACACAGAAAACGGGTCAAGTTTATTCCGCTTACGGAACCGGACGAGTAGAATTCAGCAACTGTTCTTTCGTCAGTGAACGCAATGATATAACTATCGCTGGCAAGAAATTTAGAAACATTGCTTTCTTTTACTCTGAAAGTGGAGGTCCCATCATGTTTCGAAACACTTCTATGTTTTCTAGCATTGCGAAAAGACGTCCGTTTTTTGTTCTTGAAGTTTCTAACGGTGGATACGTTGATATCGACCACGAAACCACAATTCGCTGCAAAGGAAGTCAGCTGTCACTTGAAAACGCAACTCATTTTTCATTCACTGAAAAACTGAAACACTACTACTGTCTGGTAAATGTAACGGTGCTAAAGTTTTCATGCAGGCTATGCTCTCCCGGGTATTACAGTCTACAAACTGGGTACTCAAAAGGTTTTACTGTCGATGACTCGTTTCAATGTCAGCCGTGTCCGTTAGGAGCTACATGCATTAAGAACGACTTGAACATAGCGGCAAAAGAAAACTTTTGGGGTTACAAGGTCCCGGAAGAGCGTTCATCAAAACTGAACTTTATTTCCTGCCCCAAGAACTACTGCCAGGCCCCGAGCCCGCACTCATCTATGTCAGTGTATAACAAGTGCCATGGCAACAGAACTGGTTTCCTATGTGGCAAATGCGCGCCTGGCTACACTGAATCACTGTTTAATGCTGAGTGCAGAAAAACGACTGGATGTAGCGATTATCTAGTATGGATAGCGATGCTTGTTTTCTCGGCTGGATTAGCTTTATATCTGTTGATTGACCCTCCTCTCTTGCAACTTCTCAATGCAGAACATATTTTATGGTTTATTAAAAAGAAAGAAAATAGACCATGCAAGGAAAACTGTAAAGTCCATGAAGAGCAAGATAGTGGGTATTTAAAAATCGCGTTCTATTACTATCAAGTCGCCGATTTGCTTCTAGATAATTCTCTCGAAGACTTGCTTCCTAGAGTACCCTTAATTTCTGCTGTCATCTCCGCATTTAATTTTCAAGTGCGCGCTGTTTACAGAAGAATCGATTGCCCCTTTTCAGGACTAACACCAGTGACAAAAGAGTTGCTTCTCTCTCTGGTAGTTTTTGCCACAATGGCGAACGTTCCTCTCATTTATTGCGCCCACATTGTTATCAATCGACTGCGAAGGGCGGGAAAACCGTCCGCACGCCATTACATGGCGGTCGTCTTGGAGATACTGTTGCTAGGTTACGATCGGCTCGCGGAAACGTCACTTGGATTGATGCACTGTGTAACCATTGGTAATGAGCATCGATTGTTCATTGATGGCAACACCCTTTGCTGGCAGGTGTGGCAGTACCTTCTTCTCGGGTACATTGTCGTGTTTGTGGTACCATTCATTGCGGTACTGTACTACGGTTCTTCAAAGCTGCACAAATCGTCCATTTCTGCAGGTGGGTTTCTTGCAGCGTGTGTGATTCCCTTGCCGTTTCTGATCTACTGGCTGTTCAAGCGCGTCTGCTCAAGAAGAAGAGACGGAAATATAGATGATGAGGCCGCGACGAGGCAAAACGATAACATCGAAGTAATGAAGGTACTTCATGAGCCATTTCGCGCTCCTATTGGTCAGGACCAGGGCACGCTCTACTGGGAAAGCGTTCTGATTGGTCGGCGTCTCATCCTTCTTGCATTTCATTCCTTTATCCCTAACGCCATGCTGCGCTTTTTCTTCATGGCTTTGGCATGTGACTTAATGACAGTCCATCATGTTGTCAAGACCCCTTTTCGCAACACCACAGCTAACAAAGTCGAAGCGCTGTCCCTGTTTACGTTAGCGATCATTGCTAAAATCAGCCTGATCAAAGCCACTCTCCTGTCTTCTGGGATAAGTCCCGAGGGACAAAACAAGGTTTTCCTCGAGGGACTGCAATGGTTCGAATTAGGTGCCATGGGTATTGTCCCTGCATTGTTATCTTTACTGGCTGTTTTAGCCATCTTGTCGCAGCTGATACGTTTGGCTGTTTATCTCGTTAAGCAAATCATGGACTGTGTACGAAAAAATGACACCATTTATGCATCCCTCAATGATTTGAGAGAACCTCTTCTGTATAACTAAGAACTAAACTTTGAACAGTAACCACGACGGCAACGCCCCCCAAAAAATTCGCGCTCTTTTGAACTACTTGGCAATTGTTACAATTAATTTTGTTGAATTTGTCTGATGTGACTGAAGCTTACAGGAACGACTTGCAACTCCAAACAGAGAAAGTAAAATATAGTCGTCATGTGTTCTCCACGAAACCTATAATAATATTTGTTTTGCAAGTAAAGGCAAAGAAATGTACCAAATTGTAAAACGCACGTGCAGAGGCATTATTTTCGCTTATTATTAACCTATTGCTTTGTGCCTTCACCGGGGTGCCTTCTCGCAGCTGCCGTCGCTATCGTGTTTGTCTCTAAAGGCTGGTTCTCATATAATCGTCCCGGTCGCCCCGGTTGTCCGAGTCGTTTCAAAAGTTTTTTGCAAACGACTCAGACAATCCGGACGACTCAAGCGATTTGGGTTCTCATATGATCGTCCCGATCGTCCCGAACGTCAAAAGTGCTGTCGTAAACTCGGTCCGACAACATCTTTTGGGCGCGAGAATCGTAAAAAATAATGGCGGCTGTTAAGCCTGGTTCACGGTTGTGCCTAAATCATACCATCCAGAAGGACGTCGGACACCTTATTGAGACTTATATAACGTAATGTCGACACAACTTAGAATTTTATTTTCAATACATTTATAAGTTTAAAAAAGAAAATCTAAAATCCCCGCTCAGGATTGAACGTGTGACCTCAGCTAGGCTTGGGCGTGCATAGCCTACCATACCACTGTACCACCTAGCTTCTTGGGTTGCTTAGTCCTAAATTTAACTATATAAACTGCTACCCCCAACCTCAAATGAAAGTTAACCAGTTACTTCGTTATATAAGTCTCAATAAGGTGTCCGACGTCCTTCTGGACGGTATGATTTGGGGTTGTTTCTTGGTGTTGCGGATGGTGTGATCACCAAATGACGTAAAACAAAAGATTCAAAAGACACTGAACAATACCCACACCACAACACAAAAACTAACCAACAATGGCTTCCGCAACACCAAGAAACACCCTGATTTGGGATTGATTTATCAGAGTTTTATAAAGCATAGAAAAGAGTGTTTTGTTTTCGAAGAGTTCTTCTCAAGACAAACCTAAAAACTTGAGTGGGAAGATAGCGTTGAAGCGCAATTCGAGGGAACAATTGTCTGTGAACTGTACAGGTTGTTTTCACAGCAGCCATTTTAGTGGTAAAAAATTGTTTGCTTAAAAATAAGTTTTAATCCCAAATGATAATTTCATTGTTCTAACCTCCAACAAGGATGCCGTGCAACCTACCAATAAGAATGTAGATGAGTGATTTTAGCATTAAAACATCAACTTTTTGAACATTCTATGTTTTTCGGTTTTCTTTTTTTTTTTTTGAAGGAAATAACGAAGGCCAAACCAAGTAATAGTATTATCTTGTCATAAAACAACGGGTGTTTTAGAACATGGGATACTAATCACATACTACAGGGGAGGGCTTTTTACATGTCTTTTTACACAGTCTCGTTTTGATGTTTACGAGAACCTCTGACGATGATGAGTGTAAACATCAAAACGAGACTATAGGGTCAAGAAAGCGAGAAACCGCTGATATATTGGCGTGGCGTACTCATCTACGATAAGGGCTATTGAGAATCTGGCCTCATTTTCAACAGAAGCAAAAGCAACTAGGGAATGACCTATAAAAACAAATAACTAGTCTAGTAACTATTCTTTTAAAAGACTTGTTACACTTTATTTCAACTGAAAACCATAAAACTGATATGTACAGCACTATGACGTGAAAAATTTTACAATCTTGATATTGCGTTGGAGGGGAGTGGGTTAGGGTAGTATTTACTAGTGTAATAGAGTGAAGTATGAGACCAGTCAGCCATAGTGCTGTATGTAATTAATTGAGTTCTCGATTATGGCCATTCACAAATTCTTGATTGCAGATTTCGATTTTCGTTCGATTCGAAAATTACCTACTCCAAACAATGCTTGAAATCTGTTTTCACTACTTTATAGAGATACTTTATGTCCAAATTTTCAGCAGTCAATTATTAAATTAAGTTATATCTTGTATTTTGATCGAGGAGTAGAAAGTTGCTGTGTTCCCCAAAGAACTTCCTTTCTACAAGCCACTAAAGATAATTGCATAACTGAATTGAAGTATTTGAATTCAAAGGGAAATAAATGAAATCATAATTGAATTGAAAGGTATGTGAATCATAACACCCCTAGTGAGTGCCTGACAGTTTAAGTTGAATCATAGTTAGAGCTATCAAGATTCTATTGCACAATGTAAAAATACTCAGCTATATCATACAATTTCAGAGCACTGCTAACCTTAAAGGTATGAATTATTGTTTAGTGACTATAATAAATTGGTCCTAAGGGGCTGATTACATGGCGAATTTCAGCTGGGTCACCCGGGCTGAAATTTCGTTGTGATTACATGACAAATTTCAGCCAGGTCACCAAGTTTGAAATTGCGTGGGAAGATTAATAACAAGAATCAAAATGGCATCGAAGATTCAACTGCACATGCCCAAATTCACTTTTCAGCCCAGGCTGAAATTCTGATGCGATTACATGGTGAATTTCAGCCCGTTTAGCCGGGCTAGAACTCAGCCCAGGCTGAAACTTTGTTCATGTAATCCCCAACTTCATTTTAAGAGGATTTATTTTGGAAGCCGGGGTGAAATCTCAGCTCTGGATGAAATTCGCCTTGTAATCGGCCCCTAATGTTACTTTAAGCAAATGTAGCAACATCTTTTGCGATCCACTTAGACTTTGTTACATTTTTTTGTGTGATTATAATAATTATGTTACATGGCGCATTATTAAAAGTAGATTCAAAATTCATTTCTTGTATTTGATTTTTTGTGGTTAAATTTTGAATCCTTTCACTGTTTTCATAACTTCCATCCACTTGCCACATGTAGCCAGTTCTTGTCCCATGTAATGGTAATCTTGATAGCAGGATCTAATAGTTAATGAGTCTTGGCGAATAGTACAATAGTGAATGTCTTGGACATGACTCTTATGTCACTATGGTAAAATCCAGTAGATTATGCTTGAGTTTCTTCAATGTAACCAAGGTAGACAAGGACATTATGAATATATGCTGGTAAATAAGCATATGTCGAGTACACAGACATCCCAAGAATTGTCACCAATGTTGCATCTGTAACATGTAAGTTAAAGAGTGCAAAACATTTTTCTTACAAATCAAAGCAATACTGACTCTTTGGCTATGATAACTATCATTGCTTATCATACAGTAATACAATATAATGCTAAAAAAAACCTTGTTACATGAAAGTATTGAAACAACTTTCTAAACTTTTGCCTAAAAAAATTGCAGGAGCCCAAAGCTGAGATGGTGGACCAGACTTAAAGTTATTGGGGTGGGAGGGGGGGGGGGGATAAGGAGAACAAAATAATGCACCCCCACCCAAAAACCAGTGGAGTACGTACCTGAAAACGTTGTGTGTACATCAGTATTTTAATTTGACACTACAGAAACTTCTGGAAGACTGCGCACTCGCTTTCCGCGCTAGGCTTTCTGGGATCGTTTGGGTAACCAGCAATAGTTACGACAGGTTGATGGTTTCCAAAGCCAACCATTAACCAATCATAGCTCATATTGGTCACCTAGACAATCCCAGAAATCTCAATACCAAAAGCTGGTGCTCAGTTTCCCTAAAGTTTCTGGAGCAGCAAATTACATTCAGTCATGATCATATTACTGAAAGTCATTGAAGATTTGATTTGATTGAATTAGTATGAACTTATTGACTAAGTGGGAGGGCTGGATAGGAAAATATTTGGCTTGAGGTCATGCGCCATGACCGAGAGCCAAATATTTTCCCATCCGGCTCGACCTAACTTAGTCAATAAGTATTTTACCATATGACCAATTTGGAGACAAAATTACTTGAAATTTTAATGCGCGAGGCCATCTGCTTTTGTAGTAGGGCCGCACGCCTTTTTCTGACCCCGCTTGCACAAATGCGTCTTCCCTCATACAGGACTTTCATCAACGGTTTTGCAAAGAAAAGGTTCACAGGGTCGTATGGGTCATATGATAATATTCAATATGGATAAATAGAGTGCTATAAAGGTGTTATAAATTATAAAAGCCAGAAACATTAGCATTCAAAAAATTGAATGTCTAATTTATGTCAAGTTTACCCGAATTTGAAAAGATTTCACACCTTTTCTTTGATAAGATGACACAATAATGGGAGTTCTATAACTTATCTAGAACTGCAACAATATAAGATTTAAACTTGCAAAGATATTGTCCATATATAAGCTTAAGCTTAAGCTTAAAGGCTTGACAAAAATTTGCTGCATAAAATTATTGCGTTACAAACAAATCGAAATCCACCGCAGAAATGGCAATTATGGGGAAAAAATCAACCAAAAGGATACTAAATATTGTTCTCTCCCACGGTTCAAGCATATAGATTCCCGTTGTGACTTGATATTGGTAGTTCTTTAGCGAAAGCCATTCTCGAATCTTTTGAAACATGGTGACTTCGAATTTCTTTCTGCCCTTGTGGATAGATACTTCAAGTACACATATCACAGGGTATCTCTCAGCGTAAATCCGTTGATCGAGGGCGCTGTTTTATGAACACGCTGTTCATTGGTCAGCAATTTATCGTCAAAACCAAAACTCAGCAAAAATGTACAACAGAAGATGGCTGAATATTTCCAGGACGAGAACGAATTAAAATTACCCACGATTAGTTCTTCGTTACTGGCCTGTCCTCTTTGTATTAACAAGAGAAAGAGTTTTACTTGTGAGACGTGCATTGAAAATGGAAATTTTGACCATTCCAGTGGAAAAAACAGCGAACGGTAAGCAGTTGTTGTTCAGCCGACGCTTCAATATTTTTGTAAGCTTAACACCTATTAAAGCTGCATAAATCTCTATTTGTTTTTTTTTTAATGAATCTTTGTTTGTTAATAAACATTGCCAGAAAATCCTTCGTTCCTTATATTAAACAGGTATGATGAAAAGCTGAGGAAGTTAGAGATTTTAAAAAGATTAAAGAAGGAATATGAAAAGCGGTAGGTTAAATCCCTTAAATTGACATTTTTGTCAACGACTCTCAGTGTATAATAATGAAAATTACGTTCGCCTTAACACTTTAACTGTTAAATTTTTGCTAAAATGTGTACTTCTGTGCAATCTATATGATTTAGCAAACCTTATTTCTATTTTGTGGTATTAAAATATAAAACATGTTCTTCCTATACTTACAGTGCTTTGGAAGTGTTAAAAAAGACAGAAGAAACAGAGAAATTGGTTTGTATTAGCTTTACTTATGAAAATTCACTGCCCAGCATAGACACCAAATAAAACATTCACAAAATTACATAACTTTATAATAAGTATTTTAAAAGAGATGATGGGAAAAGGCATCTGTTTTGCTTATTTGAAAATAAGTAAAACAAGAGGCCCTCCAACAAAATCATAGTCCTAAGTAGATATCGATTGGTATTGAGGAAAGGATGATCATGGGTCTAGAGTGATATGTTAAAAATAAATTGACAGTTGGAGAAAAAGAGTGACAAAATCAAAATCTGTAGAGACCAATAGATACTCCCCGAAAAAATGGGGTGGGGGTATGTGGTGTGGTTCTTAAACTCAAACCCTATTTCAGACCAATCCAGTCCTGAGCTGCTTCCATTTGCATCAAGATTTGAAGAGGGTTTCAAATTCCCAATGTTAAAGGCCCAGTATCACCCAAAATGCATTGCGTGCCCAATGCCTCGATGATTGAATTTAACGCAGTCGAAAATTCCCGAAAGAGCCAATCACAAGCGAGCTTTTCATTTGAAAACAAAAGCAAACGACCACAAAGCCGAATGGGTGATACTGGGTCTTTAATCAAACCGCACTTCTCAAGAGATGAAAAACAACCATATCCAATTCCAGACCAGAAATTGCACAAACCTTACCCTATTTAGTATTTAAGATGGCGTGGCTAAAAAAAAACATATCATTTGACTGCACATACCTATATTACTTATATAAGGGAGTATCCCCCCCTTAAATTGCAAGGAATCATGATCGAATTTGGGGGGGGGGGGGTGTTGCAATGGTCACTAGGGAGAATACCTGTAATACTTCTAGTTGCTTTATGTTATGGCAACAGGGGAAATGCCACAGCTGCATGGACTACTTAGGTTATAAAAAGACTTGGCCTTCACTGTAATGTATTTCATTGTAGAATTGTGAGGTGATATCCAGAAGACAAAAAGTTTTGCTCCTGCAATTGGTTGTGGAAGAAGCAACACAAAATCTAAAGTCAGGTTAGTGTAAACTCTTGTGAGGACTTTTTGGGGTGTCAGCAAAAAGCATAACCTTTCTATATAGGGAGAAGACTGTTTGGGGGGTACATTCTGGGCCGTTGGACTTTTTTTAGGTCTGATTTTAGCCTAATACGACTGTTTTGGGTCAAACATTTGGCATCATTTGCACCTACCTACTGTCATTACTTGTCATTACTATAGTGCCCCCCCCCCCCCCCCCCGGAAGTAGAACAAACAAACAAACCTGTTTTCTGTGCATTTTTAATGAAGCTAAATGTACTAGAAGTATTAGGATTGGTTGAAGTCCTTTTGAAAAATCAAAAATGATTGCACTGGATTTTTCTAGACAGCTATGTTAGTGGAAAACAATGTTACCACCTATGCATTTCAGTGGCAGTTGCTGGAGTGCATATTTTTAAAATTTAAGGATTGTAAGCACAAGAGAATGCTCTCTTTTCATTAAATGTATTGGAATCCAATGTAATATTTTATTTTAATCAAAGGCTTCTATGAGCTAACTTGTGAATACGAAACACTTTAAATAAAGATTCTGCACACCTTTGGACCCTCTCCTCTCCTGGACATTTTGCTCCATCAACCCCCCATGCCCTTTGTTCAACTCCCCACCCTCCCCACCCTACCCACCCTCCCCTCCCCTCCCCTCCCCTCCCCTCCCCCTCCCGTCCCCTCCTCTCCCCTCCTCTCCCCCTAATGCCGTCCCCATTGGTAAGGCAGCTGACCATTACATATCATGGAGGATATCAAGTGAAATTTCTACTTAAATGCTACAAAAAAAAAATGCCACGCAAAAACTCTCTGACTAGTTTTCACTTGATTTACTGATTAGCTCTTATTTCAAATCTAAACTATGCTTAGATGTAACTTAATATTTTTTATTTTTATTAAATAAAAATTAATTAAAGTAGTGTTTTTTTCTTTCAGAAACCAATGCTGTGGATGAACTTGAGAGATGTAATGACTTGGTAAAATCAAAACAGACACAACATTGCAACAAAATCCAGGTGAAGACAAAACAGCTTTCAGCTTTTCAGGTAATTTGAGAGAAGGGATAAATATAAATAAAGGTTATCATAACAACTTACCGGCAGATGATTTTATTATACATCACCATGGAAATCAGAGAACTGCTATTTGGCAAAAACTGATGAACGCCATAAAGCACCCTATTAAAAGGGCTTCTGATATTATGTGATGGTGCGATTTTGCAAAATTGGGTAGTTTCTTGGTGTTGCGGATGGTGTGATCACCAAATGACATAAAACAAAAGACACTGAACAATACCCACACCACAACACAAAAGCTAACCAACAATGGCTTCTGCAACACCAAGAAACACCGCATAATTGGCCTCAAATCGCATCCAATTGCATAATTTACTTATCAGCACATATTTTTTCAAAATCACACTTGTTAAATTAATGAGCAAAATGGCCTTTCTTCTGTAGGAATTACAAGTTCCTTTTACCTTTCAACTAAGTATATACATATAAGTCAGAATTACTGAAAATCTGGCTGAAAACGTAAAAAGAAAACACAAATTGTGATAATGGCCCTTATCCTAGATGAGTACGCCACACCAACATATCAGCGGTTTCTCACTTTCTTGACCCTATAGTCTCGTTTTGATGTTTACGCTCATCGTCGTCAGAGGTTCTCGTGAACATCAAATCGAGACTATAGGGTCAAGAAAGCGAGAAACCGCTGATATGTTGGTGTGGCGTACTCATCTACGATAAGGGCTATTACACAAAGGAATATTAGCTTATTTACCGTAAGCACTCTGTACTTTATATAATACATCATTATCTATACACTGTCCTTGTCACCCATTCTTAACAGGCTGCAGTGGCAAAAAGCAAAAAAGAACTAGAGACAGTAATGGACAAACTGTGTGAAGTTCGCAGACTCAGTACATCGCAGATACAGAAATACCTGTTTCCTATTCAAGTCAATCCTGTTTATCAAGTTCTTGGCACTCCACCAATGAAGGGCCATCTCATTGAGAAAGCTGGAGGTAACTACACTTTATTATGTTCTTCATGTAGTTGGGATCTGATTTAAGAAAACTTTAGTTTATCTAATAGCAACAATGAATTGTTTAGTACTGTAAAACTGAAAATATATCTCAGCAACTCAAAGAGCTGAAAAACGTCCAGTATAGAGCTCTGTGTAAATTTTCCGTGGGCAACTGTTGTAATTAGCTGAAACTAAATTTATTTCATCTGGAACATTAACCTGCGACTGTTGCCGCCTTTCATTGCTCCCAGCTGCTAAGGGCATTCGCGTGAGAATGCCCTTAGCAGTCAGCAGCAATGAGAGGCGGGTGTATTCGCAGGCTACTGGCACATGGACAAATCAGGAGTGGAAGGAAAACATACATGTACAACTGGTGCCAAATGCTGGAAAACATACAAATGGCAGCAAGCACTGAAAAACATGTAACTGGTGCCTTGAGCACTAAAAAACATACAACCAAGTCCAGGACTGGTTGAAACATTTAACAAGCCAAAAACAACTTTTTCAGCCAAAAGAAAAAGACCAACCAACCAAATTGACAATGGTTGTTCCCTCCAGATCACGACCTCTGCAATAGCCCTTATCGTAGATGAGTACGCCACGCCAACATATCAGCGGTTTCTCGCTTTCTTGACCCTATAGTCTCGTTTTGATGTTTACGCTCTTCGTCGTCAGAGGTTCTCGTAAACATCAAAACGAGACTATAGGGTCAAGAAAGGGAGAAACCGCTGATATGTTGGCGTGGCGTACTCATCTACGATAAGGGCCATTGCTTGATTTTGAAAACTTTTTTCTTCACAGACATACAGTGTGACATTGAAAGCGATGATGATGATGAGAATCGCGAGTCTCAGCTGGCTGAAGCCACGCGGACATCATACATTGAAGGACGCTGGGTATCTGAAGAGGAGGATGTGCGAATGGAATGCAGTATAAACGACACACATTTACCAGCCAATGGAAACTACTCTGTTTACCATGAATGGGGTTTGTACATGTGGTTTTGGCTACTGGTTGATTCACCCACATCAAATTCACTCCCTGTTGGAAGGCAATGTTGGATGCGTGGCTAAACTTCCCAACATTACATGTCTATAAACTAGGAAATACTCCATCTGTTTTAAACCTCATTCTCTAATAAGCAACCCTACCCCACCCCACCGCCTAGAGCTTTCTTTTGGTCCCACTCCACACACTCTTAATAATACTTTAATACTTCAAATATGAAAGTAAAAATATTTGAAAAAGTAGATCCTGAGATTGCCCCAATGTTAAGATCACCTAACAAAACAAGAAATCTAAATCTCTTGAAGGGACCTTGCTTGCTGTGGGCTTGCAAAACTAGCAATCATGGGAAATTTAAAAACCATTTTTTTTTCTCATTTCACAGTGAGGGCGCACAGAAATGGCGCCAGAGGACCAGGTAAAACAACAACAACAATCTTTAGTTTCTTATTTTTTACGTTGTTACAGTTGGACGGTGTATTATTCTTGTTATGACCTAAACTGAGCAACATTTCAGGAAAAAATGTCTGTTTTTACCACGCAAGATATGCGTGCATAAGGGTGCCACGTGGCTAAACAAGAAAAAATGCTTCCTATTTTAAGTTACGAGTAGACCACCATTAACAAGTTTCTTACATAGACAACGCGACATATCGACTACGCAGACATTATTTCACCAGTAGCTACTCTCAAAACCTAAGAAAATTCCAAAAGAAAATCGTAAAAATAAGTATGCATAATATTTTTCTGGGAATGACTTTCCACGCAAGAAGACGAGTTTCATTTAACTACAAAATCGCGTGGCTATGCCACTCAATAATCTTCGTTTGGCCGTCCGCTTTACGAAAACACGGGGGAAAACTCTCTCCAGCGCGAAATGCGAAATGTAACTCACTTCGCTTTACTTGTGTTTGTGTTTCTTTCAGCATCAGATGAAGAACTTATTTCCGTGAGAAACCCAGCCTTCATGGTAACAGCTGCTCTTACGCATGCTTGTCAAATGGTGGAGCTTTTGTCATTCTACTTGGACGTGAATTTACCAAAAAGAATTAACTACAGGTAGGGCAGATTTCATTTGCTCTCACGCATCGAAGATTATCTTTTTTTCTTTTCTCCTTTTATATTTTTTACTTCATGGAACAAACGAAATACTGCGCGCGCACTGTTTGGTTGATAAACAGTTACCATAACCAGAAGCTCTTCGCGTGATAAGTTTCTGCTATTACTCTGTCGTAACATAAATATATTTTTCGGTTTTTATTTCACAAAATACATGGCAAACATTTCTTTCAGTGATGGCAAAACTCGTAAGTTTTCCACTAGTGTTACCACTCGTGTTTTCCACTCGTTTTACTGTAACTTCATTGATACACCGAAAGCATTTGTTAATTTTTGAACGTTATTTTATGTTCCAGTGAATTTTGTCACCACGAACTCAGTAAAAGGGACTTTAAAAGCACCGTTGATAGGTTAAACACAAATGTTTTACATTTGTGTTTTACTCAGGTAAGACAAAAAAAGACATTATTGTTGCATCGATGTTTAGTGTATTTGAACTTTAAATCATAGGCTCCTGTGGGCCAACCTATTCGTGAAAACGAAACAAAAGAATCCGCATACCTTCTAAACCTTCCCCCTACTAGGCGTTTTGTTCACCGAACCCCCACCCCCTGCGTCCAACTCCCCACCCTCCCCTCCCTCCAATGCCCACCCTCCCCTCCCTCCAATGCCCACCATCTCCTCCCTCCAATGCCCACCCATGGTAAAACAGGTGACCATTACATATCGCTTTCTCGATGTTTACAGCCGATCAAGCGATCGAGTGAAACTTGCACCCAAAATCTACAACTCGTTCAAGGCGCGCGTCCCTTATCCGCTCGCCAATGTTTTCTCGTTTCTCGCTCGATAGACTAAGCTGGGAAAGAGGGACTGCTCGTAGTCTAAAGGCTTCACGTATTCACGAGTTAACAAGATATTCAATAGAGCAGTTTTCAATTGAGTGTGAAAAGTAATTATACAATTGCTTTGGTTTTGCATTGCTACGCTTTATGATTGGCTAAAAAATCTCACGCCATTTTCTCAACCAATCAGAAGTAAAACCAAAACCAATCGTAACTTGCTCGCACGCGTTTTACCGCGCTTGGCGCCGCCGACATGTAATTGCTTCGAGCTCTGATTGGTTCAATGCATTGTTTACGACTGCTGTGATTGTTCAGAGTAATTACTTTGGTTTTAGTTTTAAGAAACTCAATTGAAAACTGCTCTAATGTTTTGTCCAACTAATTACAATGTAAAGTGGAATCCTGAACGCCCGTTAATACGACGACGTAAAGTGGAATCCTGAACGCCCGTTAATACGACGACCTTGTCATATTACGACCACTTTTTTAAACCCGAACAACTGCTCTTGTAGTAATTTTTTTTTACCTGAGAAATACCTTGAATCCAAACAGCCTTTTTATGGTTTGTCTATGTTCGTATTTACGTGGTTCCACTCTAATCAACTGAACTACTTCGTCTAAAGCAAGCAAGAGTTCGACATACATATACTACAAATTTGGAAGTTGCTTTTTTCGCTAATATGTTCTGGATCGATGATTTTTTAGCATGTAGAACCATCACTGCTTCACCCCAGAAGAATTTTACACAACCTTTACACCTGCGTGAATTCTCTGCGTCTTGGACGGTGAGTTTCAATTAAACTCGACATCTGATGTTTCCTGACAATATCAACACATTAGACAGGTGATATGAATAAAGAAAACCATCAACTAGTGGATATTATTTTGAAAGTCGCTTAAGGGGAGGTGCCTTCCCCACCCTCACCCCCATAGGAATATTTTATACGCCAGCGCACGTTTTTCGGGTCTCGCGTAGTGAGGTGCGTGCGAAGGAAAAAGGGGGGAACCTGTTTCGCGCCCATTCCCCTCCGTCAGCACTGGCGATATTTTTACTTCGCGCGCCGCCCATCCTTAGCCCCTCCCCCCCCCCCCCCCCCCACTATCTGTACGCCTGGTACAGGCCAGGTCTCGGGGAACTGTCGCTAAAAGAAAAGAGTCTGCTCACATGAATGGCTATGTTTCTTTAATACTACCAACACTGAGTGAAATCCTAAAGTGTGACCATATGAAAGCTATTGAGCAGTACTTTCCTGTGGTACTGTTTATTGTGCTGTACAAGGTGGTTCTAACTTTTGTGTATGTGAATGAAATCCTAAAGTGTGACCATTCAAATGAAAGCTATTGAGCAGTACTTTCCTGTGGTACTGTTTATTGTGCTGTACAAGGTGGTGCTAACTTTTGAGTCTGTGGATGAAATCCTAAAGTGTGACCATTCAAATGAAAGCTACTGAGCAGTACGTTCCTGTGGTGCTGTTTATCATGCTGTACAAGGTGGTTCTATCTTTACATGTAGAAGCCCGTGGATGAAATCCTAAAGTGTGACCATTCAAGTGAAAGCTACTAAGCAGTACTTTCCTGTGGTACTGTTTATTATGCTGTACAAGGTGGTTCTGACTTTTGAGTCTGTGGATGAAATCCTAAAGTGTGACCATCCAAGTGAAAGCTACTGAGCAGTTCTTTCCTGTGGTACTGTTTATTATGCTGTACAAGGTGGTTCTAACTTTTGAGTCTGTGGATGAAATCCTAAAGTGTGACCATTCAAATGAAAGCTGCTGAGCAGTCCTTTGCTGTGGTGCTGTTTATTATGCTGTACAAGGTGGTCCTAACTTTTTAGACTGTTGAACTGTAGATGAAACCTTTTAGTATGACCACTCAAATGAAAGCCCCTGGGCAATACTTTTTCCTGTGATGCTATCTATGTTTCTATGTTATGGAAATCTTCCGCAATGCCAATAATCTGCCACTTTTTACTTCTTTTAAAGGGGAGGCCCATTTGAGTGTCATCCCGAGTTAATATCGATTAGCGACGAAAGCAACGATAGCGATGCTAGCGATCAGAGCGACGTGGCTTCGGAAGAAGCGAACAGCGAATCGGACGCAGATTGGGAAAATTTACCCGCGAACTTAGTTCATACCACGGACGCTTCCGCCCCACCTGGACTCCTGAAAGGTTCGTTGTCGCAGTCTACGTCATCCGAAGATGGTCAGGAGCCCGCGACAGCTGCCAGCCTCGTCAGTTCAGCGGCTGCTTCTGTGGCTGCTCTGTGGCCGTGGAAGAAATAACGCTGGTTTTACGTTATGTTATTTTACTTTTTAAACTGCGAAATACTCCACCATTGTTTGTTGCCATTACTGTCTTTTAAATCAAGTTTCTGACATCTTTCTGTTAGATTTCTTAACTTCTCAGCCAATCAGTGGGCAAATCTCACGTGCAATTATCGGTACGTCCACTCACGGGCACGTGTATGGCACGTGCTCACACCGGCACGTGTACGACACGTGCACGTGCCGGTTTTGACACCCCAGTTAAAAATTAACGCTCGGAACTTTCGCAATTTAATCACAGTCCACACTTTTTCGTTCGTTTTATTTGAAAACGGAGATTTTTGAAAACGCCTACACGTACGCGTTTTCTTTCGTTTTCGCTATCCACACGAAAGCGATTGAAAACACTTCTTTGTGGTGACTAGGCAACGGTCACAAAACTCTTTGTTTTAAAAGTTATTTTATGATTTCTTTCGCGGGCCATGGATGATCTGAGTTTAAAACAAGTAATCTGATCTTCTGAATCGGGCTAGACATTTGTTTAAGCTGAGGTGGAAAACGACGTGAAATCACAAGATTCCAAGTGGGTTTTTTTTTCTCGTTTCTGTCCCACGAGAAATAAAAATTTGAGCAAAACAGACAAAACAATAATCATAACGCCAAAGGAAAGGCACTGCGAGGGTCAAAACTTGATATGATCAGGCAGACTATCCCGTTAATTTTCTTGGGGAAATTTGAACGATATTTATGCATCCTTAACAAACGTATACCAAGTGCTGGGTGCTTAAAAGAAAATAATAAAAAGCAGCAAAACATTTTTCGTGTATTTTCTTTTGAGAGCGAGAGCAGTTAATAGGTCCAATACCTTGAGAGGCCCGAAAGTAAGCGAGAGCACGCGAAAGTTGTGGGCCAAACGACAGCAAGTTTGAACTCTCGTGAATTCCAGTGCTAGTTGGAGCAGATTCAAACTGAGACTACGCGAGAGTGGATGAGAACAAATGAGATTTGCAAGCCAGAGAAGTGCATGCGAGAGTTTATTTCTCTTCGACTCTAAAGGCCAGTTTACACACAGGAAAACCAAGCCTGATGTTCGCATATTAATGATTAGTGTACAGCTATTTCAATTAACGTTGTCGGATGAAAGCTCAAAGCCAACACCGCAAGGTAGTATGGGTAGTTGTAAATAGCCATTGCATAAAAATCCCATTCTACCTTGCGGTCTTGGCTTTTTTCGCCTTTTTATCCGACAACGTTAATTGGAATAGCTGTATACTGAGGGCCCCGTCCACACGTATCCGGATATGTTTGAATCCGCAACTTTTTTTGTTACGGATTAGAAAATATTCGCGTCCACGCGTAGCGTATTCGAATCGTATTTGCCCGAATTAACCGGATACGTGTGGACGGAAGGCCAATCCGCAACAAAAAAGTTGCGGATTCAAAAATATCCGGATACGTGTGGACGGGGCCTTAAACAGTGGATAGCATTGTTGGCGCGCTCTGATTGGCTACTGAAACTCGGAATAGCAAGTGCTATTCACCTCCCAGCAATTTGTGCGCGAAAATTGTAATCGTTGACAGGAATAAATGAGTTAAAAAGTATCATTTTCGTTATATTATCTCACTGTTTCAAGATATTATAATTGGACAATTATTTTCTCTTGTCCAATTATAATCTCTTGCCACTACCCACCTCCACTTTGGTGAATAGTTGTTAATTATTTGAAAATAAAAGACATACACCGAATGCAAATATGGCCGTCGGGTAATTTTTCGTTCGGCCAAGTTTTCAGAGAAATTAACGATATCACTTAAACAAGTGCTGCTAAGTGTATTATCTTGCAAAGTTTGAGTGTTTTTGGCTTGATCTTTATCATTATTCTATTGTTTTTCTTTCCTTGAGAACCTGTCCAAACAAAAAACTGTTGGACGTCCATATTTCAGTGCATTCGGTGTATTGCATGGAATTTCGAACTAACGTTTGAATCAATATATAAAATCAAAATCAACGATAAAGTCGTTGAAACACCTATTGGTGTTGTTTTCTAACTATATACTGTGTTTCCACGCTATTTGAGCGATGTTTAGTACATCTTTCGTACCTTGCATAATATACTTGAGTTTAGAAGCACGTGTCCAAAAATGGCTCATTTTTCGTACAAAAATAGGTGCTGCTCCCATTCTGCCTCGTCGTTCTCACAGTTGAATAACATTAGATTGCGTTTCTCTGAAGAAGCTGAACGTACCTTGTCATTATGAGGAATGAGCCGCTCCACAAAATCACACGCCAAATAATGCGTTCACGAAGACAATGGGATCACGATATACCTCCAGTGCGCGGTCAGCACTGGGCAGCAGGCTCAAATTACACCCCAACATTTGGTTTTGTCCCGTGCGATATTTGCTACGATTTCCCACAAGTCGCCCGCCAAGTTGCATCGGGTTTCAAACATATCGGCTGCATGTTTTCGCGCGCCTGACACCAGTTGCATGTTTTCCCGCGCTTGGCATCGGTTCCATGCATCGGTTTCACCGGCTGCATGCATGTTTTCCCTTGTAAGACACACTGCGGTTGCATGTTTGCCCGCGCTTGGCACTGGTTCCATGTTCCCCTTTGCAGGCAGATTAGTTCATTACACTATTTATGGGAATATTTAACAATTAGATTATGAGCTCGAGATTTCTTTCGCGTGATAGAAATCAAGAGCGAATAATCTAATTGTTTTAGTATAAATCTACTAGACGTTCAAAACTTAAAACAACAAATACCCTTCACAGACACTTCGAAAACGCGAAGCGGCCGCCATTAGGCTACTCACTTTCTACAACAGAATAGATAGTGAGTAGCGTAGCCAATAAGAGAACTGTATTCGTGATAGAACGCTAGTAGATTTACACTAATAACTGTTAGACGGCCATCGAACTATAAGGCAAAATCTTCGTGGATAAATAATTGTTTATTGTACTCATCACTTTAAATTTCTGAACAAAAAAATATATATTATTTTTTACACTGCCTAGCTAAACTAACTTTACTATGCTAACTCAAATTAATTTTTGTTTCCCTAAAAATTACACACCAAAACATTTCTTTTATATTTTATCCGGAGATCAAAAAACCCCTCGACGTCAGTTTGCTTGAAACAAAGAAAGAGCACTGGCGCGCTCGATGATGATCGACGATTGATCGATGATTGGGTCAAACTTTTAGATCCCTGTAAGTTGAAATTACCTATGGCTAAAAATCTATCTACGCTACCAACTATATAGATTACATTTGGGATATATAAATTCATGACGATGGCTCATTTTATGGAGAGAGTCCGGGTATAAATCAATTGAAGCTCTCTGGGCGGACATTATTGTAAGCGGGCAGCTCTATTACGGCGGCCTTGACCAAACTCCTCTCAAAACTCTTCTCATTCCCGTAAGCGGTGAACTCCAGTTAAGGTCAGTTTTTCTGCTTCCCGAGTGTCCGCTTACGAGAGCTTTGACTGTAAAAAGAAGTCTCTAATGATTGGTTTATAGAGAAAGACAGAAAATCGAAGAAACTTTTCCTCTGGATATTATATGCTAATTTAGGGACCATAAGTCAACACTAGTCATCGCGAACAGTCTTATTTTTTGCCTTTTTACTTAAAGACGTCTTGATGCTCTGTTGCAGTGGTCTCTACTCGCTGTGTTTCGCTCTTACTTTCTGTATAATCTCAAGATGTTGTCGTACGATTTCTTCCACAACTGACGGATCAGCTAAGGTGGACACGTCACCCAGCTCATCAGGCTTGTCAGCGGCGACTTTTCTTAGAATCCGGCGCATAATCTTTCCTGATCGAGTTTTTGGGAGACCTGACACGACCTAAACAAGAAAAAGACCATTTAGAAGAGAGACCTTTTTTCTCCCAACAGTCGAACGAGAAAAGTAACAAGCAGGCACGCACGAAAAAAAAAAAAAAAAACTCGGTGATTTTCGCGCGCGCATGTTTCTCTTGCGCAAAGAAAAACTGCTTGTTGACTATGGTGAGCCTGTTTTAGTTTAAAATTCGCTGCGCTTTATAACGTTTCAGATGCTTTAAGTCATGGGCAAAACTAAAAAAAAACACGTTGGTACCGGATGCACGTTACCCGCGCTTGACACAGGTTACATGATTTCCCGCGCTTGGCACCAATTACATATTTTCCCGCCCTTTGTGCCGGTTACATATTTTCCCGCGCTTGGCACCGGTTACAGGATTTTCCCGCGCTTGGTGATGATTACATATTTTCCCGCGCTTGCTACCGGTTACATTTTCCCGCGCTTGGCACAGGTTACAGATTTTCCCGCGCTTGGTGATGATTACATTTTTTCCCGCGCTTGCTACCGGTTACATTTTCCCGCGCTTGGCACAGGTTACAGATTTTCCCGCGCTTGGTGCCGGTTAGAGAATTTTGCTTTGACTCCTGTTTGCTTCGTTATCATTGTGATTTGTCAGGATATGAGTCAAGACAGCCGAAACTGAGAAAACTGTTCTTCGTTTCAGTGCGGCAACCATTAGATTTAAAACAAAAAAAAACTTACCTGGATAACCTCAGGAACAGCAAATGAACCTATCTTCTGTCGGACAATGCCCTTCAGATCGTTCCTCAAGTCTTCTGGTGATATCGTAGCATCGTCTTTCAAAATCGCATACGCATAAACACCTATACCAAGACAAAATAACATGTTACAATAAAGTCGTGTAAAATATGAGAGAAATTGACCGTCACGTGTCTCTTTCTCAAAATACGTTCCTCCCATATAAGAGGCGTAGCCAGGGGGAGTCCAGAGGTTCAGAAATCTCCTTTTCGAGAAAACGGGGGGTGACAACTCTAACAAACGCTGTTTGAGCAATACTGTGTGGAACTGAAAGTTGTCCCGAAAATTTCGAATATCTTCCCGATTTTTTCGGAGACATTCTCGCAAAAATTTCAAACTTCCCGAAATTTTAACAACATTTATCTCATGTTTCCCCGAAAGTTTTTCGAGTCTCCCGATTCCCGGCAAAATCTTCAGATTCCCGGAAGAATTTTGTTTTTCTCCCGAAACAGGCCTTCTTAGAGTTGTCACCCCCCGTGAGAAAGATTGATGAGAAGTGAACTGAATCCTTGAGAACAGGAAGTTGGTGCTATTTTCGCAGTTGACACTTCACTTAAAGACATTTTACCTTCCTGAATGTTATGAATGCCCGTGAAACTGCGCTGTCTCGGACGAGATGGAAACCCCCTCCCTTGAAAAAAAGCTGGGTACTACGTTCCTGTATATTTATAAAATTTTCGAACTTATTGTCAGTTGCAGAACCAGTCAGATGAAAACATTGCTTCTGTAAGCCAAACTTGCTTTTAGTTGACATTTACGGTTGCGAAAGTTCGCCTAACGCACATTTCCAACTTTGAAATGTTGGGGACCAATCTAAACATAATTCATGTTGTTGCGCCACGTGTTGGCAGTTATATACAACCCACGGAATCTCTATTGGTCGCGTAAATGTCATATAACAACTAAAGAGAAATAGTAATAGCGGTTCTGCATAGATATTATCTATTCCACTTTGACATTATAAATTCAGTCTTCAGCGAACAGATCACAATACTTCAGCTCCAACAAACCAATTTGTGCTGATTCTCTCTCTTTGGCGCAGTTTCATTGAATTTATTCAGCTTTGGCAAGGAACATGGTTTTGGCGCCTTTTTGACCCAACTTTCGTCCCAGAGCAACGCTCTTTTTTAACAACGTGGCCCATGGCAACCTCATTTCCAGGATCTATCTTCTTCCGGTCTCCACTCTGGGAACGAGGTCGGGTCTTTGGCAGAACACTTACAACAAACGGTTAACTAACCTTCTCCTTTAATTGGATGCGGAAAGCCTACAACAGCTGTTTCAGCGACTGCAACATGATTATCCTGGTGAAAAATAAATATGTAAATCAGATAAATACAGAATTGTTAATAAAATCTTCGGATAGCCGTGATCAAGTCAACATAAACTCTGGTTACCATGGCATCCTCGATTTCCGCTGTTCCCAGCCGCTTGCCGCTCACGTTAATGACGTCATCCATCCTTCCCGTGATCCTGTAGTCTCCGTCGATGTCACGCAAGGCTCCGTCACCAGTAAAATAGAAACCTGGAAAACGGACATCACTGCTATTAGAGTTTTCAGTCGCGGAATGATTGTTGCATCGCTGTCGGAAAGTAATGAGTCCGAGTCCTGTTCGAATGATTTTTTTAAGTTTTCTTTGGAACTTCTGAGGTTCCTACATTACGAAATTCATTTAGAAATGTGTCATCGGCAGTTCACATAATAATCATTTTATATATTGAACGGTTTTCGATTGAGTGTCGTAAAACCAAAACCAATGTAATGGGTGTTTCTTGGTGTTGCAGAAGCCATTGTTGGTTAGCTTTTGTGTTGTGGTGTGGGTATTGTTCAGTGTCTTTTGAATCTTTTGTTTTACATCATTTGGTGATCACACCATCCGCAACACCAAGAAACTACCCCAAATCATACCGTCCAGAAGGACGTCGGACACCTTATTGAGACTTATATAAGAAACAGACGCAGACAATCCAATGAAACAATCAGAACTTGAAGCAAATACATGTAGCCGGCGCCAAGCGCAGGAAAACGCGTGCGAGCAAATCACGATTGGTTTTGGTTTTACTTCTGATTGGTCGAGAAAGTGGCGCGAGATTTTTCAGCCAATCACAAAGCGTAGCAATGCAAAAAAAATCAAGGCAATCGTGAAATAACTTTCGACAACCAACTGAAAACTGCTCTTTTTATATAAGGAGACCATACCTTTATAAGGATTGTAGTAGGTGTCTAAATAACGTTGATGATGACCATAGATGGTGCGGGACATGCTAGGAATGGAAGCACGGACACACAGAGCACCTTTTACATCATTTCCCATCAGCTCTCGGCCCTGGAACAAAAATGGAGCAAACAAATGTCCATTTTGAGGTCTTAACAGAATCGCAATCTTCATAACCTAACCCCTAAACCCGAGATCTTGCTTGCAGTCTAGCTGCAATTCTTCCTTTTGCTTCGGAGAGATTTTGCCACCGTCTTGAAAACAAGAGCGAGATCACAAGGTGGCATGTCAACCAATCAGACTAGGGTGCGTCGTCCCGCGGGATAAAAACGATGCGATTCGTGACTACAAGGAAGAAAAATCAACCTTATTTATAACTCGTTGGCTGCACCACGAGTAAAGAGGCTCGGACTGCGTTTCTATGCTGACCTTTTCATCCAAAAGAACAGGCTCTACACCAAAGAAGGGCCTCGTGGGGTATTCTGGTTTGACAGGAGAATCATCTGGGGCGGGTCTTGGAGAGAGCAGGATACCACCAGTCTCTGAGAGAAATAAAATACCCACGGACTAAACATAAAATAAATAAACTGTATTCAACAGTCCTGGGTGATAGCAGCTAACAAGGCCAAAGCCCTCAACCCCAGACCATCAAACCAGCCTTAATAATATTATATTTCAAACATTTCCTTAAAAAACAAATTCCAGGACTTTAACAGACTTCCCGGAGCAACAAAATTCGCTCCATTTGAATGGGCGGAGGAGGGGGAGAAACAGGGGTATCTGAACGTCAACCTTTCAAATCACCATACTTCTGGTTCTTATCATTTCCAATGTTTAAATTTTTTCACATTTCTCCTGCTGCGCAACACCTTACGAGATTTGCTTCCTACACTATGCATGAATTTATGGAACTTCAGATCTTCATCGGAAATCTTCGGAAATCTTTGGACATCTTCGGCAATCTTCGGAAAACGTTTGTACAACCCGCTGACAGTATTCAGAGAATTTTCAAAAATCTACGGGAAAATTGCTTGAATCTTCGTAATTTGTGTTATTTATATACTAAACAAAACACATGGCTGTTTGGAGATTTCTCTTTTTGTGTTCAAATTGATATTGAGTAAAAGAGGTATTCATTTCTCCTTGCAGCCATCCCTGTAGTTTCCAGTCCTGGAAAATGCCAAAACAAAATCGAAGGAGTTTCCAGAAAACAACATAGCTACTTAACAGTAACTGCAGGCATGAAACCTGATAGACTCCTCTTACCAGTTTGCCACCATGTGTCCACAATGACACATCTCTTCTCTCCAACAACTTCATGATACCAGTGCCACGCCTCAGCATTGATTGGTTCACCAACTATGTAAAGATAAAGCAAGATTTGTTGGTTTCTGTACATAAACAAATAACCCCACATGCAAGTACTGCTCAGCAACTTTCATTTGAATGGTCACACTTAAGGATTTCATCCACAGACTCAAACATTAGAACCAGCTTGTATAGCATAATAAACAGTACCACAGGAACATTAACGGCCTATGAAAATTCATGGCCCATGAAAATTCATGGCTCGTGACTATGAAAATTTGCGGCCTATGAAAAATCACGGCCCATGAAAATTCTTGGCCTTTGAAAATTCATTGCCTATGAAAATTCATGGCCTTTGATAATTTATTGCCTATGAAAATTCATGGCCTCTGAAAATTCATGGCGAATGAAAGTTCATGGCCCTTGAAAATCCATGGCCTATTAAAATTGACGGCCTATGAAATTCATGGCCTATGAAATTCATGGCCTATGAAAATTCATGGCCTATTCATGAATGGTAACACTTTAGGATTTCATCCACAGAGTCAAAACAACCATGTACAACGCAATAAACAGTTGTACCATTTACATGCTCACACTTAAAAGAACTTCATCCACAGAATCAATTGAAAACAGTTCACCACATGGTATAACTCAAGGATGACAACAACCTCTTTGATATAAAATTAAACTATCAAAATGAATAAACTTTCTTGTTAACATACCTGTCCCCAAAAGCTTCAATGACGATTTGTCATACTTTGTCACATAAGAGTTACTTGATTTAAGGAGCAGTCTGAGGGCTGTTGGAGCGCCATAAAACTGATTCACTCTCAGCCTTTCCACCATCTCCCAATAGCGTCCTGGGTCAGGGTAAGTAGGGGTGCTCTCAAACAGAAGTGTGGTGGCGCCATTACATAATGGACCGTACACGACATATGTGTGGCCCGTGATCCAACCAATGTCAGCTACACAACCAAATATGTCCCCAGGATGGTAGTCAAAAACATACTGAAAATAATAATAATAATAATAATAATAATAATTTATTATTACGTTGTTTCTGGTTTGTACTTCATGTAGTACGATGCATAGTGAAAATCTATCAACATGAATATTCTGCTCACTGGCCTCCATATATTTCTTAATATGTACATGTTGAGAGAATTTGTTAAAACATCAAAATATTCCATCTTGGGTGATTATTTCTTTCATTCTCATTTGACCTCATTTATTTACCTGTACGTTCGAACATATAGGGACATTGTAACAAGAAGCTAGATGCTGCTCACTTTTGGAGCTTAAAGGGTTAAAAGGGATCTACAGTCAAAACTCTGCAAATGGCCACCTACCTTCAAAGGACACCTCTCTACAACCATGTTTTCTTACCCCAACTTTTAATCTATTCACTGAATCAATTTAATTAATAAGACACTGCACACAGCCTGAACTCATGGCACCTTAACATATTTATATTAGCATAATTATAGCATATTTTGAAACCATCTTGAATTCAAGAGCCATATCATATGGTTGCATGTTAACCAATCAGATGTATTTCACCAGTGAACTAATAATTATACATGTATGCATACATAAATTTACATTCACTTATGTGACCAAAAGAAAAAAATGCGGAGGTTAATTCTTAAGTCAATGCAGGCTATGCCACGTGTAATGAAAACCTTCCTGTAATGGTCACCTCCCTACAATGGCCAGAAATTTCTATCTGAAGGTGGGCATTGCAGAGAAGTTTGACAACATGGATTGATGGATTGCCAAACACGAACGATTATTGCATCAGGTTTTGCTTGTAGAAAAACATACTAGTATTGCATAAAAAAATAACTGAAACTTGGATTATTTACAGGCAATTTAGAGAGTGAAACATTTCAAAACAGTATCACACCTTGTGAGTGAGTTTGGCATATAGGAGAAAGCCAGCCTGGGTGTGTACCACACCCTTTGGTTGCCCTGTGCTACCAGATGTGTACAATAAGAACAAGATATCTTCACTGTCCATCGGCTCTGGCTCACATTCAGTTGATTGCTTGCTCATTTCCTAAAGAGAGAGAATACAGGAGTGGTTTCATATATTTAGAATGTGACACCTGCTGGAGTTCACACTTTGGAAATATAAAGAGAGACAGGATGGGGTGTGGGAAGGAGGACACATGGTTGCCTCTTTGCAACTTTTATATTGCAAAATATTACAGAACATTACCCAAATACCACTGTCTTCTCCTTTCTCTCGGATCCCCCCTCTCAGTTCCCATTGATATCTTAATGAAATTAGTAAACAAAATGAAGGCTACCTTTTCAAGAGGGATGTCGATCTTTCCCATTGGAACATCAGCTCCTGTCCTGCTAGCCACAAATACTCTCTTGACACAAGGACTCTCTGCTACAGCCTTATCGACCATTGTTTTCAAATCACTGCATTTCCCACCGCGCACCACTTGGTCTGCTGTGATCACTGTTTCAGCATTAGCTGCATGATGACATTAATGAGTCAGAAATAATGCCCACAGTGGAACTACAACTTTAACATTACATCTTATTCAAAATTGTAAATACTTTTTGTAGGCTCTGGGGTAAAAGAAAGATTGTGCAGTTCCAGAAAATATCCATACTCCCCCCCATGGAAGGTTTTTTGTTTAGCACCCCCCGTCCCCCCAGGAAATTCCAGTTTAGCTTCATACATTGCTTCTACAATGTTGGCTTTTAAGACCCCCCCCCCCCCCCAATAGGAATTTCCAATGACCTTCCATGGGGTGGGTATGGATTTTTTCTGGAACTACACATTGTTGTTGTTGTTATTGAAATTCCAATCAGTGCTATTATGCCTAGGATCAGCTACGCAGTGCAATTGTTTAAATCTACTTTGTTAAAGGGAATTTCAATGTGTTTCTGAAAAGGGTAAATACATTAACCAATGCAACTGTATAAAATAACAGGGGTGGAATAAAGGTGGCCTGGATGGAAATTGATTTTTTTCAATTCCTTCCCTTGTGTCTTGGAAAAATCACTGAAATTTGACTTGAGACGTCACTTGATATTTTCCCCTTGGTGCTCTCTGTAGGGACATTTTATTTAAGAAAAAAAAAGATACTTAGTCAAATATTTAGTTTTTACCAAAAAGAGTGAAATCACCTTGCCATTGCCCCTTTAATGCACAAATGAGCTGGATGCCATAAAAAACAGAACATAATCTTACCATCAATGATTCTGCTAGCCAGTGCTTCTGAACTAAACCCAGCAAATACCACACTGCATTTATGGAAAAAATATTCTGTAAGCTCTTAGGAGATCAGGGTTGGAAATACATTCATAAGCACTCGCCCACTCACCAACTCAAGTATAAATCCTTTTTTCACGAGTAAAAATTCATCTCTTGCCCGGTTTGGCAAGTATGATTTCCATTTTTGGGTTTATAAATTTTATTGTCACCATAACGTGCGTGCTTTTGACAAAAATATGTTTACTTATTTAAAAACCCTCTTCTGACTGTTAGGAAAGCCTTTTAGTTAGTAATTTACCTGGAATTTCTGTTATGTGAATAGATGCATTAATGTATTACTTTCTACATTAACCATGTGTTATTCTATATACTTTCAGAAAGTTTTTTGTTAAGTGGAGACTGAAGAGGGATTTTGTCAGAGATTGACCGTTCAAATGAAATCTATTGGCAATAAGCAGTATTTTCACGTGGCGAGCATTGTTAAATTTTCATATTTTTTTGTTCTATAAAATGTGGGACTTTTTTCCAGTTTAGAAACTGTATTTTTATACTGACCTGTGAGGGGCTCCAATTCTTGCACAAGCAAGCATTGCAGCCACAGCTAACAGGCTAACAGGCATGTAGATACACACTACATCTCCCTTCTTTACGCCATGGCTTTTTAAGACATTAGCCATCCTATTAACCATTTCATACAACTCTCTGAAAATAAAATAAATAACATTGATTATGAATCTTAACTTGTTTGCCTACATTGGAAAGATGTCCATCATTGACAAGTGCCTTTGTTAGAGAGGTATCCATGTTAGAGAGGTGTTATGTTAATGTTATGTTTATCTTATGGAGGGTCCATATTTCAGAAGTGTCTTTCTAACAAAGGTTTAGAGGGTGTGTCCATCTTAGAGAGGTGTCCACCACACAGAATCATCCATCTTAAAGGGGTGTCCATGTTAGGAGGTGTGTCTATTTTAGAGAGGTGTCTATCTTAGAGGGTGTGTCCATGCTATAGAGGTCTCCATTTTAGAGATGTCCATCTTTGAAAGGTATTTAAAATCTTTGAGAGGTGTCATGTTGATCTTATGTTAATCTTATAGAGGGTCCATATTTAAGAGGTTTTCATCTAACACAGGTTTAGGTTTGTTCATGTTAGAGAGATGTCCTTTTTAGAGGTGTCAAACTTAGAGAGGTGTCCATCTTAGAGGTGTGTCCATCTTAGACAGTTATTCATCTTAGACAGGTGTCCATCTTAGAAAGATGTCCACCTAAGAGAAGTGTCCATCATAGAAGGGTGTCCATTTTAGAGAGGTGTCGGCCTTAAAGGGGGGTTCATCTTAGAGAGGTGTCCACCTTAGAGCGGTGTCCATCTTAGAGGTGTCCACCTAAGAGAGGTGAACACTTCATAGAGGTGTCCATCTTAGACAGGTGTCCAACTTAGGGTGGTGTCCATTAGAGAAAGATGACCACCTTTGAGAAGTGTCCACCATAGAGAGGTGTCCATCATGGAGAGGTGTCCACCTTAGAGGGGTGTCCATCTTAGACGTGTCCATCTTAGAGAGGTGTCCATCTAAGAGAGGTGTCCATCTTAGAGACGTGTCCATCATAGAGGTGTCCACCTTAGAGGGGTGTCCATCATAGAGAGGTGTCCACCTTAGAGACGTGTCCACTTTAGAGGGGTGTCCATCTTAGAGAGGTGTCCATCTTAAAGATGTGTACATCTTAGAGAGATGTTCATATTAGAGAAGTGTCCATCTTAGAGAAGTGTCCACCTTAAGAGGAAGTCCATCTTAGAGACGTGTCCACCTTAGAGAAGTGTCCATCTTAGAGAAGTGTCCATCTTAGAGAGATGTCCAACTTAGAGAGGTGTCCATTTTAGAAAGATGACCACCTTAGAGAAGTGTCCACCATAGAGAGGTGTCCATCATGGAGAGGTGTCCACCTTAGAGGGGTGTCCATCTTAGAGGTGTCCATCTTAGAGAGGTGTCCACCTTAGAGGTGTCCATCTTAGAGAGGTATCCATGTTAGAGAGGTGTCCATTTTAGAGGTGTCCATCTTTGAGAGCTGTCCATCTTAGAGAGGTGTCCACCTTAGAGGTGTCCATCTTAGAGAGGTATCCATGTTAGAGAGGTGTCCATTTTAGAGGTGTCCATCTTAGAGAGGTATCCATCTTAGAGAGGTGTCCACCTTAGAGAGGTGTCCACCTTAGAGAGGTGTCCACCTTAGAGGGGTGTCCATCTTAGAGAGGTTTCCATCTTAGAGATGTGTCCATCATAGAGAGGTGCCATCTTAGAGGTGTGTCCATCTTTGACAGTTGTTCATCTTAGACAGGTGTCCATCTTAAAAGGATGTCCACCTAAGAGAAGTGTCCATCATAGAGGGGTGTCCATCTTAGAGAGATGTCCAACTTAGAGAGGTGTCCATTTTAGAAAGATGACCACCTTAGAGAAGTGTCCACCATAGAGAGGTGTCCATCATGGAGAGGTGTCCACCTTAGAGGGGTGTCCATCTTAGAGGTGTACATCTTAGACAGGTGTCCATCTTAGAGAGGTGTCCACCTTAGAGGGGTGTCCATCTAAGAGAGGTATCCATCTTAGAGAGGTGTCCATCATAGAGGTGTCCACCTTAGAGACATGTCCACCTTAGAGGGGTGTCCATCTTAGAGGGGTGTCCATCTTAGAGAGGTGTCCATCATAGAGAAGTGCCCACCTTAAAGGGGTGTCCATCTTAGAGAGGTGTCCACCTTAGAGCGGTGTCCATCTTAGAGGTGTCCACCTAAGAGAGGTGTACACTTCAGAGAGGTGTACACTTCAGAGAGGTGTCCACCTTAGAGGGGTGTCCATCTTAGAGGTGTACATCTTAGAAAGGTGTCCATCTTAGAGAGGTATCCATCTTAGAGAAGTGTCCACCTTAGAGGAATGTCCATCTTAGAGAGGTATCCATGTTAGAAAGGTGTCCATCTTAGACAGGTGCCCGCCTTAGAGACGTGTCCACCTTAGAGGGGTGTCCATTTTAGAGAGGTGTCCATCTTAGAGATGTGTCCATCATAGAGAGGTGTCCACCTTAGAGACATGTCCACCTTAGAGATGTGTCCATCATAGAGAGGTGTCCACCTTAGAGGGGTGTCCACCTTAGAGACGTGTCCATCATAGAGAGGTGTCCACCTTAGAGAGGTGTCCACCTTAGAGAAGTGTCCATCTTAGAGAGGTGTCCATCTTAAAGAAGTGTACATCTTAGAGACATGTCCATATTAGAGAAGTGTCCATCTTAGAGAAGTGTCCACCTTAAGAGGATATCCATCTTAGAGAGGTGTCCATCTTAGAGAAGTGTCCATCTTAGAGAAGTGTCCATCTTAGAGGTGTCCATCTTAGAGAGGTGTCCATCTTAGAGAGGTGTCCATTTTAGATGTGTCCATCTTAGAGAGGTATCCATCTTAGAGAGGTGTCCACCTTAGAGAGGTGTCCACCTTAGAGAGGTGTCCACCTTAGAGGGGTGTCCATCTTAGAGAGATGTCCAACTTAGAGAGGTGTCCATTTTAGAAAGATGACCACCTTAGAGAAGTGTCCACCATAGAGAGGTGTCCATCATGGAGAGGTGTCCACCTTAGAGGGGTGTCCACCTTAGAGGGGTGTCCATCTTAGAGGTGTACATCTTAGACAGGTGTCCATCTTAGAGAGGTGTCCACCTTAGAGGGGTGTCCATCTAAGAGAGGTATCCATCTTAGAGAGGTGTCCATCTTAGAGACGTGTCCATCATAGAGAGGTGTCCACCTTAGAGACGTGTCCACCTTAGAGGGGTGTCCATCTTAGAGAGGTGTCCATCATAGAGAAGTGCCCACCTTAAAGGGGTGTCCATCTTAGAGAGGTGTCCACCTTAGAGCGGTGTCCATCTTAGAGGTGTCCACCTAAGAGAGGTGTACACTTCAGAGAGGTGTACACTTCAGAGAGGTGTCCACCTTAGAGGGGTGTCCATCTTAGAGGTGTACATCTTAGAAAGGTGTCCATCTTAGAGAGGTATCCATCTTAGAGAGGTGTCCACCTTAGAGGAATGTCCATCTTAGAGAGGTGTCCATGTTAGAAAGGTGTCCATCTTAGACAGGTGCCCGCCTTAGAGACGTGTCCACCTTAGAGGGGTGTCCATTTTAGAGAGGTGTCCATCTTAGAGATGTGTCCATCATAGAGAGGTGTCCACTTTAGAGACGTGTCCATCATAGAGAGGTGTCCACCTTAGAGACGTGTCCATCATAGAGAGGTGTCCACCTTAGAGAGGTGTACAACTTAGAGAGGTGTCCATTTTAGAAAGATGACCACCTTAGAGAAGTGTCCACCATAGAGGGGTGTCCATCATGGAGAGGTGTCCACCTTGGAGGGGTGTCCATCTTAGAGGTGTACATCTTAGAAAGGTGTCCATCTTAGAGAGGTGTCCACCTTAGAGGGGTGTCCATCTTAGAGGGGTGTCCATCTTAGAGAGGTATCCATCTTAGAGAGGTGTCCATCTTAGACAGGTGTCCACCTTAGAGGGGTGTCCATCACAGAGGTGTCCACCTTAGAGACGTGTCCATCATAGAGGTGTCCACCTTAGAGACATGTCCACCTTAGAGACGTGTCCATCATAGAGGTGTCCACCTTAGAGACGTGTCCATCATAGAGAGGTGTCCACCTTAGAGAGGTGTCCATTTTAGAAAGATGACCACCTTAGAGAAGTGTCCACCATAGAGAGGTGTCCATCATGGAGAGGTGTCCACCTTAGAGGGGTGTACATCTTAGAAAGGTGTCCATCTTAGAGAGGTGTCCACCTTAGAGGGGTGTCCATCTTAGAGAGGTTTCCATCTTAGAGAGGTGTCCATCTTAGACAGGTGTCCACCTTAGAGACGTGTCCACCTTAGAGGGGTGTCCATCTTAGAGAGGTGTCCATCTTAGAGACATGTCCATCATAGAGAGGTGTCCACCTTAGAGACTTGTCCATCATAGAGAGGTGTCCACCTTAGAGACGTGTCCATCATAGAGAGGTGTCCACCTTAGAGACATGTCCACCTTAGAGATGTGTCCATCATAGAGAGGTGTCCACCTTAGAGGGGTGTCCACCTTAGAGAGGTGTCCACCTTAGAGAGGTGTCCACCTTAGAGAAGTGTCCATCTTAGAGAGGTGTCCATCTTAAAGAAGTGTACATCTTAGAGACATGTCCATATTAGAGAAGTGTCCATCTTAGAGAAGTGTCCACCTTAAGAGGAAGTCCATCTTAGAGAGGTGTCCATCTTAGAGAAGTGTCCATCTTAGAGAAGTGTCCATCTTAGAGGTGTCCATCTTAGAGAGGTGTCCATCTTAGAGAGGTGTCCATCTTAGAGAGGTGTCCATCTTAGAGGTGTCCATCTTAGAGAAGTGTCCATCTTAGAGGGGTGTCCATCTTAGAGAGGCAGCTTTTCAATTTAACACCTTTGATGAATACAAGGCCAGAATCACTGTTAACCAAGTATAGCTAGTCATGTTCCAAAAAATAAAGAAATTACCTGTAGGTCACCCTCTCCACATCTCCAGGCTCATCCTTCTCCCAGATCAGAGCACAACGATTAGGATCTACCTTCATATGTCTATCAACACAGTTTACTGTCAAAAAAAAAAACATTATACATTTAACCATTTGACTCTTTATTGTAGCTATAACTACAAAATTAAATAATAATTCCAAATTGTGTTTGTAAAGTAGTGAAAACTTTTACACCATTAAAAAGTACTGCTTAGTAGCTTTCATTTGAATGATCACACTGTAGGATTTCATCCACAGACTCAAAAGTTAGGACCACCTTGTACAGCATAATAAACAGTACCACAGGAAAGTACTGCTTAGTAGCTTTCACTTGAATGGTCACACTGTAGGATTTCATCCACAGACTCAAAAGTTAGAACCACCTTGTACAGCATAATAAACAGCACCACAGGAAAGTACTGCTCAGTAGCTTTCATTTGAATGGTCACACTGTAGGATTTCATCCACAGACTCAAAACTTAGAACCGCCTTGTACAGCATAATAAACAGTACCACAGGAAAGTACTGCTCAGTAGCTTTCATTTGAATGGTCACACTGTAGGATTTCATACACAGACTCAAAAGTTAGAACCACCTTGTACAGCATAATAAACAGTACCACAGGAAAGTACTGCTCGGTAGCTTTCATTTGATTGGTCACACTTTAGGATTTCATCCACAGACTCAAAAGTTAGAACCACCTTGTACAGCCAGGGTTCTTGATAACTTTTTAATCAACTGTTCTATTTCGGTTAACAGCCGTAACAATGTGGCACATGGGCAAATGGTCTAACTAAACTTTGTATTTGAAACACTTGATTCACAGCTGTAACACCTACTAGTGACACCCCTTACAGGTGTTATGGATTACGGGTTCAACTGAGAACACTGATAGCATAATACAGCACCACAGGAAAGTACTGCTCAGTAGCTTTCATTTGAATGGTCACACTTTAGGATTTCATCCAGACTCAAAAGTTAAAATCACCACCAATACAGTCAACAGGGTCATCAGTTTTATCACTATCTTAAAATAAAGTCTATTGATAGATATATAGAGATATTGTAAAGTGCTTCTGATCAATGGAAAAAGCGCTATTTAAATTTGTTACTATTATTATTATTATTATTGTATTCCATTGTATTGAAATGTGAAGATAGTCTTAGTTAGCAGAAGGTCCCATTACAAGCATTGTTTTGCTCTAAAACAATGATTGACCTATTCCCCTGGGACATTTTGTATACAGTCAATTAACAAATTAATTTTGCTGACACAGCTGTAACTAGCACCCCATTATAACGGACAGAAATTTGAAAACCTAGCTAGCAAATGTAACTGTATGACTGTTGACTTGCATGAATCAGATCCCAAATGAACAATAAGAATTTAAAATTTATAATATTATGACCACATGATCTTAAAGGCCCAGTATTGTCCATTATGCTTCATGTGTCTCTGCTTTTGTTTTGGTTTCCACAGGAGTGAGGCTTCTATGAGGCCCTGCCAGGGTAAATTCTGACAGGTGACATGTCCCAAAAAGTAGCGACAGCACGTAAAACGAAATCGCGACATGAGACAAATGTTCGTTCAATTTCCGACAGCAACGTGAAACATTGATAAAACACTGACACGAGACATTTAGTAGACATTGTAAAATGCAGACAAGCGACACGGGACCCCCCCTCTGGCAGGGCCTCTTCTATTGTTCAGAGACACAAGAAGCGTAATGGACCAGGGGCGGATGCAGGGGGGGGGGGTTGATTGGGTTGGTAGCCACCCCCCTTTAGACTGTCAGTTTTAACAGTTTTCTTTTTAATTGCAACAATAAAAAATTTATAGACTTAGGCATATACCCGTGGCCACACCCTATAATAAAATCCTGGATCCGCCCCTGTGGACATTGCACCAGTTTGATTGTATAATTTAGTATTAGCCTACTGTCGGCTGGAAGATTAATTTATAATTTCTAACAAATTTCTAATTTGTAACAAAAATGTCACGGAAATGTGAAAATAAAGTATTGCATTGACAAACTGCGCACGCATAGACAAATCTACTAATTGACCCTCCCCACCCTGACAAAGCGCCTTTGTCATCCTCATGTCACGAAAATAAACACAACACGTTCTGCAAACAATATCATTATTAGTACTAGCTGTACAAAATCAACAACGAAAGAACTAACCAGAAACATTAATTTTGCCACCTAAAAACCATTTGTGTCGCCCAATATTCATATCAACGTCCATAACAGTATCAAAAGGCTTTATCCAATCCAACCGCGTCGCTCCAAGTTGTCCCCAGAAAGTCGCCGGATCTCGAATGCTCTGTTGATAAAGTTTATCCCAGTCCGCAGTAACATGGTCGAGCTGAGGTGGAGTATACTCTTCTGTAAAGAAAGACGAAACTCTGCGGCACAGAACGGAGGAAATCCGTGCAGGAAACAGCTTTCGTGCAATGAGAAAACCCGCCATGTTTTTGTCCGTACCCTGCGGAGCAGGGTGGCTGGTTACCTAGTGAGAAACACGTGACTTTGTTGTTGTCATTCCATTGCGCACCCCTCCCCCGAAACTCGCAATCTTACCGTCCTGGGGGGGACTCGCGACGAAAACAAACCCCGACTGCAAGAAGGAAAAAATAGCCTTGGCCTTGGCCTTGCAGATGATTAAATTAAGGGTAGTAGAGCACGCACGTACGGCACGTACGGCCAAAAATTTCACAAAAATCACGCGCATAGAGTTGCCTGCTGCTCGTGGGTGATTTTTGCGCGCTCGTTTCGCTAGCTTCTCGTTCGTGAGCTTAGTACCGAAATAACATTGTGTGAATCTAAAACTGAAATGTTTGTATTGAGTTGTATGCCCTTGGCCATACATATCACCAAGAGCCATAAATATTGTGTCCAATGCGATGGCGCAATTTCTGCTAAAAATAGCAGCATAGCTGACCCCATGTGAAGGACAGTTTGTGGCAGCTCTAAAGCCGGGGGAAGGGGGAGGGGGTACTCCCATATGTATGTTATGTAGGTATGTTCCGCGGGATAGGGTATGGTTTTTGAGGTGTTCAGTCCCAGGGCGCGATCCATTCGACCAAAATTTCCGGAAATTCCGGTACAAAATCGAATGGAACAGAAATTTTCGAAAAATTCGTTTCCATTTGGCATTTCTATTCAGCCCACAGGCTTCCCAAGCTACATACGTGGTGTATGCGACAGCTTGTGTATACAGAGAAATGTATATGGGAAAGTCACGGATTCTCTAAAATTGGGTAAATAACTATCTATTTTGAAATAAAGTTTACCTACCTCAAATGTGTCGTTTATTTGTGCCTTGTACCGAATTTGAAGCCATTCCGACGCCATTTAGCGAAGTTATTCGAAGTCGTTGTCTCTCCCTTCTAAAAAGATTTTCCCATACATTTCTCTGTAATACACAAGCTGTCGCATACACCACGTATGTAGCTTGGGAAGCCTGTGTTCAGCCGTGGTTTTGCCTCGTGAAAAGCTACAATATGGTGACGCAAGGAGATTTTTATTATTGTTGCATCTGTTTCTTCACGTTTGACGGTTTAGAATTCTTTCTTCGATATGTTTTTCGATGATTCAGGAAATATCGAACCTGCCGCTCAGGTACGTTGAAAACAAAGCTAACTTGAGCAATACGCTTGTACAATGCTCGAACTTCTTTGCATACGAATTCCCGCCAGTTGTGAATATTCCTTGTTTGTGGAACTGAGTTCGTGTTCTTACTATGAAAATAAACTTACTGTTTCTATAGGTACTATGGAAGAATTACAGCAAGTCTCGACAACACCTGCTAAAGAATACCGTTCCATTCGACATATTGAAATTTCGGAAATTCAAACCGGATTTTTTGGTCGAATGGATCACGCCCCCAAACACCCAGCTAAACGAAAAAGATATGGTTATGATGGCGACTATTTAACCGTTATTGCGCTCAAGCTTGCGTGATATCGCCTAATTCTTAGCCGACTCGGCCGTATCACGCAAGCTTCAGCTTCAGTTTGAAGAAAAAATATCGAGTCCTGTGTATCCGTCATTTTTGCATTCTCTTGTCAAAATGCGAAATTTACATCCATCGTTGGATATACGTCATGTAGACATAGCGTATATCGATAACGTTTTGACCATATTTGGGCAGAGTATCAATGTGTTGAATTATAATAATGAATGTATGTAAGTATGCCTGATGCTAAACTTTCCATATTCAGAAAATAAATAAAAACGACCTGTTCACACAATTCTGAGTTATAGTTTTCTCTTCAAATAGGAAGTCAATAGGGTGTCAATAGGGTGTCAATAGGGTGTCAATTTTCGATTTTCTTCCCTAAAAGGGTCCGGGTTTAAAAACCTTCGCGGCACACTCCTACCCTAAATTGACGGGAGTACCTCATCCTCCCCCCCCCCCCCCGGGCCATAAACGCGTCAAATGCGATGGCGCAATTTCTGCTAAAAATAGGGTGTTTCTTGGTGTTGCGGAAGCCATTGTTGGTTAGCTTTTGTGTTGTGGTGTGGGTATTGTTCAGGGTCTTTTGAATCTTTTGTTTTACGTCATTTGGTGATCACACCATCCGCAACACCAAGAAACTGCCTAAAAATAGCACAAACTGTCCTTCACTACTTTGTTTAAATGGGGACAGGCAGCTCTAAAGAATTGAGAAATGACAAAGAGTTACGGTCTTTGCACTGCGGTCTCCGTTCCCGATTATGGCTCTTGCATGATCTCATAACTGTTCATTTTCACACGAACCACGGGAAAAACCCATCATACTGATCCTTACGGCAGAAAAGACTGAGTGCCTCTTCATATGATAAATTGTGTACGTGATAGCGTGCATGAAAAATATCAACTCGTGATTTTCTTTCTTGAAATTCTGAAAATTCTTATATCGTTACTCATTCAGCGTCGAGAAATCATTTTTAGTAAAAAAAAAAATAATCTAAAAAATAGGTCGAAATGATACGATCTTGTTCTCGTACGACAGCCGGACACATGCATATTTGAATTTTTTTCATCCCGGTAACCGAGCTGGCCTGTCCATATGGAAACATTTACAGCCCGGTCAGTACCAAGATCCCAGTTGGACAAACCGAGATCTCGGTAACCGGGCCAGTTCGCCTTCTCATATGAATACAAAGGAAATAAGAGTGAGGCGAGATCTCAGTAACCGAGCCAGCCCGCCTTCTCAGGCACATTGCAAATTTTATAAAGGAAATAGCAGTGTGAGGCGAGATCTTGGTAACCGAGCAAGCCCGCCTTCTCATATGAACACATTGCAAATTATATAAAGGAAATAGAAGTGAGGCGAGATCCCGGTAACCGGGTCCGCCTGGTCAAAAAAGAGGCCCGAGGTTTGGAATACAAAGGCTAGTCCTGTCTGCTGCGAGGATCAGTCTGCTATATTATCATGATTTCTCATTTGATCATATGCAAGCCCGGCCCGGCCTTTCCCTATAGAGTTTTTGCACGGCAGCCATGTTGCGTGGCAGGAACAATGAAAATGTTTTGCATTAGAAAGAACATTCTTTCCCATAGGGAAAAGAATCTATTGTTCCTGCCATGCAACATGGCTGCCGTGCAAAACCTCTATTGACGAGTAAAGGGGTTAGTTCATAACGTTTATAACGGAAACTGGCTTGCTGCATCGGTGGTTTTGTCAGTTGAGTTAATAAGGTAGATTGGCGGCCACCGTAAAAAGATTCAACTCAAATGTTCGTTCCATACTGTGATCAAGATCTAACTTTATCACCGATCCCCTACCCTGGGGAAAGACTCGGCATATGAAAGGTACAGCCAGGATGTTCGTCGTCTTTTTTAGGATGTTAATTACGGATTTTGCAATCACTTAGGGTATCGCTTTAAAATTGGAAGTATGGCCAGCATCCCTGTCATTTTGGCAGTCACCTCCTGAGGTCTTCAGCAACTCAGTCTTACACTGTGGTGACGTGTGTATCTCTACTATGTCTACAGCGGGCGGATCCAGGGGTGAGTCGGGGTGGGGGGGGGGGGGGGGTCCGGACCCCCCCCCCCCCCTTTTCAGACCTGTGTCTTCCATGTGGTTCATAAAAATGCTGAAAACAATTGTTTTATACGTAGTTGTTTCACTTCCACCAATTGACTGATTGTCAAGTTTTAGAGGGTATTTATAAAATCGGAAAATTTTCCTGGGGACATGCACCCGGATCCCCCCCCCCCCCTTTCAGAAATTCCTGGATCCACCCCTGGTCTACAATTTATTAGTCCACATGTCCATATTGTATATTTATTATAATCTTTTAACATTTTTAGCGCAGTCCTTTACATGTATATTCAGTGTTGGATTTGGACTTATATGGTAAATAAATATAAGGGGGACTGTCTTTTCCTTGATGAAGCACTACATACTGATGCCAAACCACTCTGGTAAGCAACCATGCAATTGTCCATGACAACAAATTTATTTTTTCAGTCAATTTTGTTCGATACTTCTCCTTTGTTCCCAAACGTATTAGTTTGTGGGTGTCTTTTCGAGAATTCGACTTTATATTTACCCGAAGCAATTTCCCAGTTATCGTGAAAATAGTGAAACAAACCGTAAACGGCAAACTGACACTTACGGTAAAAGAAAAACCCTTCGCCAATAATATTCGTGGTTTTTGTATTTTATTAATTAGTTTTTAAACTATAACGTCTTTACAGTTGTAATCATTCATAGTTTTAACCGCCGAAGATGGGGGAAAGATTGGGCGCCATCATTTTTTTAATTTTTATTTTATTTTATTCTGTCTGTTTTTTTTTTTTTTTCATAAGGATCAATTTGCCGTTAATCTAGGTCTCGAAGCCCAGATCCGGCCATTCTCAGCAGTGTGTTACAGTGGTCGTGCATTCCAAGTGTTTTTTAAATTATACTTCCAAGAAAACAGAACAAAACATGGTCAAGACCCCAAGGGTACTCTGTTATTTTTAGATTCTTGTTCACATCTTTCCTATGGAAAACACAATGAAATCACGAGGCAGTTTCGGTCTTGTACAAAGAATCCCCCAAATTAATACAAAAACTAGTATCATAAAACTGACTTTCATTTAACTCCTGGATCTGTAGTGGCTGGGGAGAAGTGTTACTTATAGATTATCCGACAATTGTACTGTTTGCTCCAGTTTCCTTAAAAGTAATGTGATATATAACTGTTTTTATGATATTCCATAAAAGAGAAAATTCGCAAATGACCGGAAATTAGAATTTCAAACTTCCTGATCTTTTATTCCCAAAAAAGGAACCGGAAGTAACCTTTTCTTCGATCTTGGAAAAATATAAACCAAACATTTAGTCAAGTAACGTGCGCTTCTAACGCTTTTAGTCTTAAATAATGACACTGAGGTCTGAGGATGCTGGGAGGATGACGGAAATGAGTTAATGACTAATTTTCATTTAAAGAATCTGATATTGCGTTGAATTCAGCAGCGATGACAATATATTCATCGCAAGGTGCAAACGACCGGAAGTAGTAGTGTAACCGGGGAAAGGGGAAAATTATTTTGTCACGTGAGACAAATATATTACCGGTGGTTAACCAATCAGAGCGTCGGAAATCAGATTCGGGGATTGCTTCCGAAACCGTCTATGTTGAACGAATTTCGTATATTTGTGCGTTTTCGCCCCTGAAAGCCTTGTTAGGCTTCAAACGGCGTAAAAAATGACTCAGAATGGCTTTGAGCACTCTGGACTAATTCATCATGAGCTCAAAAACGGTATGTATTTCTCCAAGCTGCGTGGCGAAGCGAGAAATGTCCGGCATTTTGGTGGTCTGTCTGTACATAAACACAATAAGCATATAGTAGGTTGATCAGTGCTGTATAACTTGTTTTTTATTTCGTCAGCTAATTTAACGGGACACGAAGATGAAAAAGTTGGACTGGAGAATTTTGAGCTTCTTAAAGTGCTGGGAACCGGAGGTAAAGAAGCGATAGTTTGGTTTAATTTGTGTAGGTTCCTTTGCAATACTTGTGCGAACCCGTTTCGCGTTTTCGTGTGTTAGGTGCATGTTGACTTTCGAAATGCTTTTTTCTTGACAGCTTATGGAAAGGTTTTTCTCGTTCGAAAACGAGGTGGATATTTCTCTAGTAACTTGTACGCTATGAAAGTCCTGAAGAAAGCCACGATCGTACAGAAAGCAAAAACAGCTGAGCATACACGAACAGAGAGACAAGTTTTAGAGGCCGTGAGAAGATGTCCATTTCTTGTGACATTGCATTGGGCTTTTCAAACGGAATCGAAGCTTCACTTGATAATGGGTATGTTTAACCGCTTCTGCACGGCTTTGTTCGCTAGATTTCACACAGATCACCCCTAAAAACGCATTTCTGGTTAATTGGACTACCACAACACGAACAAATCATTCTGTCAAGCTAAACTTGTATAAGCAGAACTGTGTCACGTCTGCGAGATCGTAATATCTCGCATCATTTCCTCGGGGACTCATGCACACCACCTTTCATTTTCACGCAAAATTTGCATGTGATCTTCTTCCTACAGCGAAATATTTATATAATTTTAGTTTTCTTTCGTCGTGATATTACGGTGATTTGAGTTTGTTTTTATTTGTTAACCTCGCAGATTATGTCAATGGCGGAGAGTTATTTACGCATCTGTACCAACGGGAGAAATTCTCCGAAGATGAAGTGCGAATTTATATAGGGGAAATAATTATTGCGATCGAGCATCTTCACAAAGTAAGTGAAACAATAATACACGTTCTCGCTCATGGTATTTAGCTCTTGAGAAAACAGAACCTGCTTAATCGCATAGACCCATCGTATAAAACTTTTAAAACCCGGCTTCTGTAATTGTGAAAACCAATACAAGGTGTGATTTCTTTATTTGTAAGCTTATGTTTTGTAGTTGTTTACAAACAGTCTTTGACTTTTTACACGACTTTGCGTGTAAGTTATAAACTTATATATTCCAAAAATTTCACGTTGCATGTGTTTTCTTCAGTGAGTGGTTTCTCTAATGAAACTGATTATATTGCACTTTTTTCCAGCTCGGAATAATTTACCGTGACATTAAATTAGAAAATATTCTATTGGACTCCGATGGTCACGTTGTGATAACAGACTTTGGGTTGAGCAAAGAATTCTCAGCGCCGAATTCGGTAAGTTTTCTTTTTTAAATAATATGCATTATGAATGTGTGTTCGATTTGTTTGTCATGGCAATATTATACGATTACAGTAAACATATTTCGATAATTGATTATTGTAAATTGTCCCCAGGGGGAGAGAGCCTATTCATTTTGTGGAACAATTGAATACATGGCGCCTGAAGTTGTTAAAGGTGGCAGTAGAGGGCATGATAAGGTATGCATACAGTTTTATATCATATTTACATACAGATATACAAAGTGAGATACTAAAACTTGCATATGAACCCATCACACAGCAAACTGAATTTTGTGGTCACATCTTTATTTGTTGTGTGGTTTCATGCATGGACACCTTTTTCAAACTCTTTACTGCATATTCCCAGTTTGATTCCCCCCCTCCCCCTTTCCCCCCTTCCCCTTCCCCCTTCCCCCACTCCCCCTTTCCCCCTTCCCAACTCCCCCACTCCCCCCCATCATGTTCTTAGAGATTTTTTTTTTCAACAATTTTTCAAAGATGAAGAGCAATTCTACATTTATTAAGGTCTCGGAAAATGTATAGGTTTTTGGGGTTTTCTTGTAACATGAGTGCATAAGATCATGAAAACTAAAGATCATCAAACCACCTGTACTGATACCTTAAACAATGAAAAATCTTAAATTTTCTACAAACCATGCTGCAAGAACATTTGTTTTTATTTTTGCAGGCTGTTGATTGGTGGAGCTTAGGAGTGTTAATGTATGAACTGCTTACGGGAGCATCACCGTTCACTGTCGATGGAGAGAAGAACAGCCAATCAGAGATATCTAAGTAAAGAATATTTTATTCTTAATCCATTCAGTGCCTGCATGACATACTGAGTATGTCGTGTCTCACACCTCGTATGCCTGTATGACGTACTCAGTACATCCAGATTTTCAAACTTTCAGTTAAATCGCTGGCACATGAGGTACAAAACCCTTTGGCCTATGGCCTATGGCCTATGGCCAGTTTTATAAAATGTACACTTTTCTTGCGCTATGTCTTACTGTTATTGAATTATTTACATTTGATTGAGGTCAACTGTAAATACCTCTTTGTGAGGAAATAAGCCTTGGCACAGAGTGTTACATGGGGGGTGTATGCTTTGAGAGAATTGACTGTATTTCCTATCATGTTTAATAATTTTCTTGTTTTGCAGACGGATTCTGTACAATAGTCCTCCAATGCCCCCAGATATCTCGAGAGACGTCATGGATTTGCTTCTCAAGCTGTTGCAGAAGGACCCAAAGGTGCGACTAGGAGCCAAAGGTGCTCACGAGATTCAAGCACATCCTTTCTTCAAGGTAATGAAAGTTTACTATTAATAATTCCTTTTCATTCAGATACTCCTTAAAAGCCAGCTTTAGGGATTTCTCCATTTGCTAACCTTTGGAGTGATAAGTTAACATTGAATATATATTAATTTATCCTTACAATAGCAGTAGTGTTTCAAGCAGTCATTTGACGGAAATAAAATAAAAATTGAAGGGCTGAATATAAACAAGGATCTATGTGAAGTTTTAGGCAAATTTCCATGTTTCACCTTTATGGAACATCAATATATTGTCGAAACATCTCATTTTGATGCCTAGAATATGAATCTGCTGTTTTTTCAAAATTCTGTGTTAGCTGGAAAAGCCTTATGTCCATTGTTTTGCGCAAAGTGATTTTGCGATGACAAAGAAACTTGATCTGTGCAGAACAGTAGCAGTTAGAACATGAAAGCAATTTTCCCGGTTGGGAAGCGGAGAGGGGGTACTCACTTATATCAGCTATTAAGTATATGCAGCCCAAATGAGTATGGTTGTGAGCTGGTTTGGTCAGAAAAGTGGTATTGGTAAATTGATTTCTAGGTCTCAATAATTTCTTCTGGGTCTGGTCTGACAATGGATAGGGAAATCACCTACCATAAACATTCTATTAAACCTCCCCCCTTCCCCCCTCCCCCCTCCCCCCCTCCCCCCTCCCCCCCTTCCCCCCTCACCCCCCCCCCCTATCCCCCCTCCCCCCTCTCCCTACTCCCCCCCCATTTGTTAAGTCCCCCACAAAACCATGGAAGACACAGCAACTCAGGTTGGGTTAGAATCATACTTGAAGGAAATGTCTATCCTTTTGAAGGCATCCCAGAAGAAGACAGTATGCTGGAGGGCATCACTGAGCTAGAAATTCCTGGAGAGCTTTAAATACCCCCCCCCCCCCCCCCACTCAGTGCTTGACCTTAACTTTTTGGTCGAGCACTGCCACTTGTCACTTGTACTAAACTCAGCTAAATCGTGATGAAGGTGTCAAATGGTGAATGGTGATAATGATGATATTCTACATCATAATAGTTCTTCTGTTATTTCTACTTGACAGTCCCTAAACTGGAACCTTTTGGCTCAAAAGAAAATTGCAGCACCCTTTAAACCTCGCATCAGGGATGAATTGGATGTGAGTAATTTTGCTGAGGAGTTCACGGACATGGTGCCCACATACTCTCCGGCTGCCATTCCAAAGACAGCGGACAGAATTTTCAAGGTGAGTTGTATATTTCACAGTCAAACCTGTTGTAAGTGACCACTCAAAATGGTGGGAATTTCAGTCTCCCAGAAGAGGTGGTTGCTGATGAAAGACCTGTCTCCTGTGGTCTGACCTCTTCTAAACATTGTTGGTGGTCTATGAGAGGTTTACACAGTCCTAAAAAAGAATCACTGAATAAATATAACTCGGAATATCTACATGTAATTTTTTTTTTTTTTTTTGCAGGGATATTCATATGTTGCACCTTCAATCATTTTTGGAGAAAATGAGTTTACAAAACATTTGGTTGTAAACAAGCCTTCTGAACACAGACCAGCTCCGGGTGCTGTAGACTATGCTGCATTATTCGAGGTAACTTCAGAGGTCTTTTTGTCTTAAATCAAAAGACTTTTTCTTAATTTCAGGGTTTATACAGGTCGTGGAGATCCTGCAGAGTTGTCAAATTTTGTTTCTAAGAAAGTAGTACAAGCTGCAAGCTCCCAAGAGTGCCAAAAATAAAAATTCAAGAAAAATGCCCAATTTCATTTTGTAAAATATTGAAAAACAAATAGGATTTAAATCATTTTGTACACAGACTAAAACGTTGGAACTACACTTGATGTCTCTATAAAAATCAAATTATTTAAAGCCTTCAGAGTTAGTAAATTATAATTATTATTTCACAGAATTCCCCTTTTTTTAAAAACTATGCTATATGTGATGAAGTTCTTGGTGATGGAAGCTTCTCAACCTGTAGGTAAGGATATACATACTAGATAAGCTGTAAGCTTGGTCTGTTTTATGCATTTACATGTACATGTAAATGCAATTAAAAGAATTAACAACAAAGAGCACCAGGGGTCCATGAAGCAGTGCCGGTGGTAAGTGGTTGGTCTGGTGGTGCACGTGCAGTGTAGTTCTCAGCTTTGTTTGTGTGGCATGTGTTTTGTGTAATGTGAGGATTCTCAGCCAGTGCTGTTCCCTGAGAGTCTTGGGCAGCAATTTTTTTTGCCCCTCCTCTCTTCCTTTTCCCTGTTTCTTCGTTAAGGGCTGTTGCAGGGAATGTGCCAGTCATGAGGGTGTTATTCAATCTAGGAACTGGCTACCAAAAGTGGAAGAACCTGGTTATTTTTTTCAGGCACCAGTCTCCATTAAGCAATACAGTTGTTAACAAAAATTTTATTTCTGACTTCATAGCAAAAAATTAATTAACTAAATTCTTTCAAACAACAGGGTCCTTTTGTAGATAGTACAGCAAATCATTGTCTTTTTGTAGAGCTAAAAGAGTTCTGAAGAATTTGTTTGTTTGGTTTGTTGTCACTCTATTTTGTGTGAGAAGACAGTTAATTATGATTGTGTTCTTTTTTAAAAGGAAATGTGTACACATGAAAACTGGCAAAGCTTATGCTGTGAAAGTTATTAGTAGAAGGTATGTACTGTGAAGTTTTGTTGTTTGTTGAAATCCTTATTAGTGCAAACTGCAGTTGATGAACACTATTTTAAGCAATTGTTTGTGTTCATAAATTTAGGTACATTTATCTATATTAAAATATACAAACTTTAATGCAGATGTTTGTAAAATTATAAAAATTGTACGAAATTTTTATATATCTTTCCCTGGGGGGGGGGGGGGGGGGGGGGGGAGAGATGCCCATATAAAAATGACAGGGGTGCTCATGGTATTTTTAGGGGTCAGATTTTGTAGATTGGTATCGCTTAGGGTGCTAAAATCTAAAATGAGAACTGTTAGACTTATCACATTACCTTTTAGGGTATTGAATGGAAAAAGTTTGACAGAATAAATTATGACATGTGTTGTTTTAGCATTGGTAGTACCTCTTAGGGGTAAACATTCATTTGAGCCACACCCATCAAACAAGATTCTGACTGGTACCTTTTAGGGTGATTTCAAACATTTCTGACAAGCACCCCTGTCATTTTTATATGGGAGTCTCCTCCCCCACCCCCTGGAAATTTTTGCCATAATCAGGGCAATCACTGGCAACTCAAAGTGTGAAAAATCTAAAGAACGACAATCACAGGAGGCCATCTTAAGTTTATGATCACCTATTTTCCTTGTGTAGCCAACAATCTCATAGCTTTATGACAAGTCCTGATGACTGTGGTTGTAAGAAGTTCTTTTTTATATATGTTATTGTGCACAGACGTGACCACATTCGAGAAGAGCAGTCATTAAGAATATGTCAAGGGCACCCTAACATAGTCAACCTACAGGAAGTCTTTCAGGATGATGTAAGTATTCTTCATTGTTCTACAGTTCAATAATTCTAAAAATACTAGTAAGCCCTGGGATATTTACGAAGGGCATTTCAGGGCTCAATGTCGGAGGGGGGAGAGCTTTTTATGGGGGTGGTGGGTGTTATTATCAAAACAACAAACAACAACAACAACAATTTATTCAACAAGAAACAACAACAACAATGTATTCTTAGTATAATAATGAAAGAGTTGACTGATTTGAGATTTGAGAAGGTGGTTATGATGGGGTTGTCAGAAAAGTTTGAATTAGGCGTCTGACTTTTGAAAGAAACTGGAAATGTTTTCTAAAAAATTGCCATCTCCCCCTAAAGAACTTCCAAGCAAAGTAGGTGGCCAATACACAGTAACAAAGCAGGTGATGATCTTTGCTGGGGCAGCCGGCTACTTTCGGCAACCGAAAGGGAGGGGTTTAGTGCCTGAATTATTATAATAATTATTATTATTATTTATTTTTAATTATTATTTATTTATTCATTTTTTTTTTGGGGGGGGGGGGGGTGGGGTCAGGCAATTTCTCCTGCAAAACATTTCTCTTCTTCATACAAGGGGAAGGGTTTAGTGCCTGGATTTTTTTTTTTTGGGGGGGGGGGGGGTGGGGCTACTTATTTGTGTGTGTAGGGGATAGTCTAATTTTTTCTGAAAATCCCTTCCTTCTCATACATATACAAGGGGAAGGGTTAAGTGCCTGATTTTTTTTTTTTTTTTGGGGGGGGGGGGGGGGGTGGGGGTTGGGAGTGCTGGTGTGGGGATACTTATTTTTGTGGATAGGGGGTTGTTCTACATGTAATTTCTCCTGCAAAACATTTCCCTATGCTTCTCATACAAATTCAATCTCTTAAATCTTTTGCAGTTTCACACTTATTTAGTTTTGGAATTACTTGGTGGTGGGGAACTTCTTGAAAGGATACGGAAAAAGAAGAATTTTAGCGAGGTGGAAGCAAGTAACATAATGAGAAGATTAGCTTCAGCTGTAGAATTCATGCACGGCCGAGGAGTGGTACATAGGGATCTAAAACCTGAGGTATGCTATTTTAAATTTTAACATTCATTTAGAAACTGAAAGGTTAAAATCCACCCCATACAGCATAATAAACAGCACCACAGTAAAGTACTGTTCAATAGCTTTCATTTGAATGGTCACACTTTAGGATTCCATCCACAGACTCAAAAGTTAGAACCACCTTGTACAGCATAATAAACAGTACCATAGGAAAGTACTGCTCAATAGCTTTCATTTGAATGGTCACACTTTAGGATTTCATCCACAGACTCAAAAGTTAGAACCACCTTGTACAGCATAATAAACAGTACCATAGGAAAGTAGTGCTCAATAGCTTTCATTTGAATGGTCACACTTTAGGATTTCATCCACAGACTTAAAAGTTAGAACCACCTTGTACAGCATAATAAACAGTACCATAGGAAAGTACTGCTCAATAGCTTTCATTTGAATGGTCACACTTTAGGATTTCATCCACAGGCTCAAAAGTTAGAACCACCTTGTACAGCATAATAAACAGTACCACAGGAAAGTACTGCTCAATAGCTTTCATTTGAATGGTCACACTTTAGGATTTCATCCACAGACTCAAAAGTTAGAACCACCTTGTACAGCATAATAAACAGCACCCAGGGATGTAGATAACAGCCGGGAACCGGGGAAATTACCCGGCTGTGAACTTCATTTTTCTGGCTCTAAAAGCCAAGTGCAGCTTAAAAAGGACTACATTTTTCTCTTTTTTACCCGTCTGTCAGTTCTATATTCCCACCTGTTAAAAACTGAATCTACATCCCTGAGCACCACAGAAAAGTACTGCCTTCTCAATAGCTTTCATTTGAATGGTCACACTTTAAGATTTAACCCAGACTCAAAAGATAGAACCACCTTGTACTGTATCCTTCCTGTATCTCTGTTTATTTTATTCATCGACAATTAATTTGTAGACCAGTTTTAGGTTTTTTTCTTTTTATGTTTAATTTATATAATGTAAGAATATTTAAGTAATGTAAATGAGTGAATGAGTGTAAGTGAATCTATTTGAATAAAAAATAAATAAAATAAAAAATAATAACCAGTACCACAGAAAGTTAAAATAAAAGACTGCTCAGTAGCTTTCACTTGAATGGTCACACTTCAGGATTTAATGAACAGACTCAATAGTTAGAACCGCTTTGTACAGCATAATAAACAGTACTGCAGGAAAGTACCTTACTTCTTGTAGCTTTCATTTGAATGATCACCATACTTTAGGATTTTATTCACAACTCAAAAGAAAGAACCTTGTTGTAGAGCAAAATGAACAGCACAGACATTGAAAAAGCATAAAAGATTAGCATTACATGAAAATGAACTTGATGTATGCATAAGCACAAACATTAGGAAAATGAGAAGATTTGACCCCATTACATTTGCTATGGCCAAGATATTTTCTTCTCACTGGAACAAAAGACTAGTATTAATTTTAAATGAAATTAAAATCATGAATGTTGTTGAACCTTTTCAGAATTTGTTGTTTGAGGATAACACAGACAATGCTGAATTGAAAATTGTTGACTTTGGGTTTGCAAGACTTAAGCCTGAAAACCAACCCCTGCAAACACCGTGCTTCACGGCAGCTTATGCCGCACCAGAGGTAATTAGTCAGACCACTAACAGAAGTGGCTACGATGAATCGTGCGACCTGTGGAGTCTTGGAGTCATAATGGTAAGTGAAACAGAAAGCAGTGTGTGCGTAATGATTATTTTTTGGGATTATCAATGTTATAAATATTTAAAAAGCATTATTGGTGATTTCAAATCATACTGCCTTTTATGAACTTTCTCAAATCCAGATAAACCAAAATAAATGGTACAAACAGCATAAATCCTTATATTTATTTTTAATATTTTTGAAACCAAATGCAATGGCTTAACAAGACTTTCAAGGCAAAAGCCAAGTCATTTTTGTGCTCAGACACCACATCCAAAAATAATGCAAAATTAGTTGGATATTTTAGGATTTTGGTTGGACAGTGTCCGATGACAGACTCTTATAATTTCCAGCACTGCACTGGTTTAGCAGTTAGCATGTTGGACTTTAGATCTGAAGGTCGTGGTTCGAGACCGTGTCTCAGCTGTTGTGTTGTTTCTTTAGACAAGACACTATACTCCACATTGTCTCTCTCTGGACCCATGTGTATCAATCAATCAATCAATCAACTTTATTTCAACACGGTAAAATGGCTCAGTAAAACTGTTTTTCAGACATGCTGTGCACTTAAATATAATCTAATCTAAATGATAACAAATATATATATATATATATATATATATATATATATATATATATATATATATATATAGTGGCAAATAATACTGATACTCATAATATCCTATTTACCCATAAAAATTTAAGCTACAATCATAGATGCATGTTATAGAACCAGAGGGTTCTATAATGGGTTCCGGCGAGAAAATGCTGGGGCAACCCGGGGATAGACTAGCATCCCATCCAGGGGGGTAGCAATATTCCTAGTTACTTGATGCTACAGAAACTGGCATGGGTTAAGCTCTGGCAGTTGTGAGCCACTAGGCTTGTGAACAATTACCTAGACCTACCTACTTACTACTGGTTTCTGCATGGAGGTGTAGTGGTGTTGTCGTCAGTGCTGTTCACAGGACTTTAGATCTGAAGGTCGGTGGTTCGAGGCCTGTGCTCGGCCGTCGTGTTGTTTCCTTAGACAGGAAACTTTACTCCACATTGTCTCTCTCCACCCAGGTGTATAAATGGCTACCGATCAACAAAATGCTGGGGGTAACCCTGCGATGGACTAGCATCCCATCCAGGGGGGCGTAGCAATACAGAAACTGGGTTAAGCTCCGGCCGATTGGGTCACCTGTGGCTCGTGTGGGCCACCTGTAGTTCACATTGGGACTTTACCTCACCTTTCAATGATTACTGAAGGTTCATATTTGCTGCTAATAAACTGTTTTTGTTTCCAGTACACCATGCTGTCTGGTCAAGTCCCATTTCAGAGTAGTCGTAGTTTTAGATCATCAGATTTTATAATGAAAAGAATCACACAAGGAGACATCAGATTTGAAGGACCGCAGTGGGAGTCGATATCTCCAGCGGCAAAGGACCTCATAAAAGGTACTATAAAAAAAATTAAATAAACTTACACTTACAAGTTTGGCAATAAAAAAGTAGGTAACTTTATTTAGTAGATATCCTAATGCTTTAAATTTTCATGCAGACCCTTGGAACCAAAAATAGCTGTTTGCCTTAAGAGACTTGTCTGCCTTACAGAGAATTTAGTTACAGAAAATTAACTGAAATTTGACCAGTTCAAGCCAGGCCTTGATGTTTGCTTTAGAGAGGTGTCTGCCTTACAGGGGTGTCAGCCTTACGGGGTTGTCCACCTTACAGGATTGTCCACCTTATGTCTGCTTTTCAGGGGTATCCACCGTACAGGGGTGCCTGCCGTAGAGAGGTGTCCGCCTTCAAGTGTGTCTGCCTTACAGGGGTGTCTGCCTTCAAGTGTGTCTGCCTTACAGGGGTGTCCACCTTACAGAGGTGTCTGCCTTACATGGGGTGCCTGCCTTACAGGGGTGTCTGCCTTACAGGGGTGTCCACCTTACAGGGGTGCCTACCTTACAAGGGTGCCTGCCTTACAGGGGTATCCGCCTTATAGAGGTGTCTGCATTACAGGGGTGTCTGCCTTGCAGGGGTGTCTGCTTTGAGATAGTTGACTGTATTTTCACAAACCCTCAAAAATATTCCACAGAAAGGAAATATAGAAGTACCACTTGTATGTCCTGCAGAAATAAAATTAATATAGGCCCGATACCATGTCGCCTGCCCTTCTTTTGGGAAGATTTTGAAAGGACATACTAGGTTTTGAGAACAAACATTATTTTACCAATGGCACGCACCATTGAAGTAAAAATAATGTACAAACACAAGGTCATCAGGAGGGATTCTTTTATCCATGAATTTTACTAGCAAAAAATTTGCTGGCCAATTTTGGGTGATTTTTGCAAATTCTAAACCTGCAAAAGTAAAGGGCATTAGGGTTATTAAAATGTTATCCACAAAAATAATCAACATTCTAGAAAAATTTCCATGTTTATTTTTTTAGCTGCAATTATTAATCTTTTCACTCCCAGAGTCAATTATGAAGACATGTAATGTAACTGAGCTCTAACTTTTGAGTCTGTGGACAAAATCGTATGGTGTGACCATTCAAATGAAACCTCTTCGGTAGTAATTTTGCATGCTACATTTCTTTTTCAGTACTTTACAAAATGAAATCCGGAGTTTTTCTGGAATTTTGAATTTTTCCCCGTCTTTTTTTAGGACTTTTGACAGTGGATCCAAGCCAAAGATTAAAAGTTAGGGAAGTTGTTAATCATGAGTGGTTACGAGGGAGCACATGCCTTCCACACACACCTCTTATGACACCTGGAATTCTAGGTAAAGGACACAAAAGAACTTATGTCGATGCTGCTCTTAATGTAACATATGATGCATTTAACAGAGCGCACAAAGAAGGATTTGCATTAATGGATGTTCAACAAGCACCACTCGCTAAACGGCGAAAAAAGAACAAGACAACATCAACAGAGAGTAGGTCCACGACAAGCAGCGATCTTAGCAACAGCGGGGGGACATCACCTTTGTCAAACCCAAGGTGACATGGGGTAAAATACCTTGAAGGGTAATTGAATTACCATAAAATTGCGAAAATAAGCCATGGGCTTATATTTGATCAAAAGAATTTTTTGGAGGAGGGCTTATATATGGGGGGAGGGAGGGGGGCTATTTTTGGAGGGAAGTTTACATTTCAAAATGAACTGGGTGTATGTTCAGATGGCGCTTTGCAACTCAAAATATTGTGAACTGTGGTCATTAACTGATCTCTTTGAACATAACAACAGTTGTTCAATTATCTCAAAGGGGGAGGGGTGGGGGTGGGGGTGCACTCCAGATTTAAAGTGATGGGGATGTGCAAATCAGGGCAAAAATCAATACCTCCCAAAAAATCCCCCGAACCAAAAATTAATTTATTTTCATGCCAAAAAAAATCCCATGCTGAATTTTCAAACCTTAAAAATACCCAGAAGGGATTTCAAGAATAATATAACAAGTTTGGTTGTACTACATGTACATTCATAGCACAATGCAGGCACTACACACAGCAACAATTCTTTACCACAAATCTTCATATTGTTTTGAATACCCCAAAAAATCCCTTCTTCACTCAAGCCACGCTAAAAAATACTTGCCAAAATGTTCTTACCCCCCAAAAATCCTTTGCTCATCCCTGTTGCTTTAAATCCAGAGTACCCCCATTGGGTCAGTTACTCTGTAAACATAACAGTAACAAGCTTCATTGCAACATGCAGCATGTTTTGTCTGTGTACATGTAGCTGATTTGAAGGGGAAATGTCACCATTTTTAGTATCATTTTAAAAAGCCAAAACGACATATTTGTATGAATAAAAACCTAAAAATAATGCACCAGTTTTGTTCACAATTACTATACTATTGCACTGAAAATATAAATAAATGTCTTTGCCTGCGGATGGCCTGGATGAAAATGGATTGTAACTTGAAAGAATTGGCCAATTTTTTTCAAGTTCTTCCCTTGCTTCTTGGGAAAATCGCTTAAATCTGATTATGGTTTGTTCTCTCTTTGAGAAATTATTTGCCACTTTCCTCTTGATGCTCCAAGAGCATTTTGTGTGTCGAGAGCAAAGGTTCTTAATCAAATACTATTGATTCTGCACGTCCTTTGAAACGGCTTGGAAATCAGCCCGCTTCACATACCATTAGTTTCACTCTGTGGTTTGAAAAAAGTTCATCATGTAATCAAAATTTTGTTGACTGCAAATTGACAACATGATTGGCTATGTCACGTAACGTTAAACTTACAATGAATAAATTTTAACTCAAATGTCACCTCAAATGTGCTCAGATAATACCTTTCCTAGAAAAACAGTTTTTCCCGTTTGGTTAAAAGCTACAGAAAGTTAAGTTCAAGAAATGTATTTGAAGGCATAATAGTTTAAATTCATTCTTCTCAAGTTCAACGTTGCGATCTTGTAGTCGACTTGCTGTCAACAAAAATATGATCATGTGATGAACTTTTTTCAAACTGCGGAGTGAAGCCAATGGTACGTCAAGAGGGCTGATTTTCAAGGCATTTCTAAGGATGTGCAGGATCAATAGCATTTAGTTGGGTTTTTGACCAAAAGAGCAAAATATCTGTGACATTGCCTCTTTAATAACATTGTGCCGTAATAGAGTTCAGAAATGACTGCATTGCTGCATCTGATACAGTACTATTTTGTGGACCATCTGTCCTTAAAAGAAGCCCATGGGCATATATTTGCAGGGCTTATTATAGGGAGGGATTTTGCATTTAAAATTTAGGGGGCTTATTTTTGGGGGCGGGGAGGTGGGGTGTGGTTTATTTTCGGAAATTTTATGGTGTTCGATACTGTTAATAGTACTAAATAGATATTGTAGATATGTGTGATATACAGCATCACTGCAAGTGAAACAAAATTATCAAATAATTTTGTCAAGGACAGTGTATTAATAATTATTGAAATGTGCCTTGGGAAAATATCAAATGGCTGCCATGTGCACAAATTCTGTTTTGTGAATAAGTGAGGTTCCACAGTAAGGATCTTAAACTCTGCAATTAAGCTTGCTGTCAGTTATAGATGTTAATCTGGCTTAAAATCCTTAAATTATTAGCAGTTATCCTTTAAGCCTCAATAGAGCGTTGTAAAACCAAAACCAAAGGAATTACTCTGGCCAATCACAACAGAGGAGGACAATCTAATGAACCAATCAGAACTTGAAGCAAATACATGTTGCCCCTGCCAAGCGCGGGAAAACATGTGCGAGTAAGTCACAATGTGGTTTAATTGGTGTTACTTTTGATTGGTTAACCCTTTAAGCCCTAATATCAAATTCTTGTCGCTATACATTTCCTATAGAAGTAGTGGGAGAAATTGTTTGGATATCAAGAGAATTCATCTTGTGTGACCATGTCATCAATCCTCATTACCTTTTTGATTGATAAGGCACTGATATTACAAGGAGAAATTTGATGCTGATCACTCTCAGGGCTTAAAGGGTGAAGTGGCACAAAATTTTTTTTAGCCAATCACAAAGCATAGCATTGCAAAACCTAAGCAATCAATCCATGAAATTATTTTTGACACGATTAAAAATCGCTCTCATGATAAACATCTGATTTTTCCTTACAATAGCCCTACATAATCAAACATACAGGTCACCAGAATACATAAGAAATGATAAAATTCTCCCAACCAGTTCCATAAGAAAGATTTGTAGACCGGTAAAGAGAATTTGTATGTTAATGCTAGGATTAAAGGGGTAATATTTGAAATCTCAGATTCTAAAAAAAAACTTCCAAACACCCACAGTGTTGCTTGAATATGTTTCATGTGTGTAGATAATATCCCATTTTTTTATGAAAAAAGATAAACACATTTTTGCCATTTGTACTGTTTGTAGGTAAGTTTTTTTTGTTCTATCGATTAAATGGGCAGGTGCTATTAACAATAATGAGAGGTAAAATTAACAATAAACTCTTGAAGGTCAGAGGTGCATGATGACATTTGATGTACATTTTGAATTGTTTTTGTATTTCTTTTGAGATTTGTTTGAGACTGCCTTTCGTTATTGTGAAAAGTGTAGAATTAAATGCAAACTTCTGCTGATTGAAAAGTTGAAAAGTACAGCACATTCTAGTTTCTAATTTAACTTGTATCTTTCGTATTTCCAGCTGGGAATACGAAAGTATAAACCAGTACAAAAACAATTTTATATTTAATTTTCCTTCGTCAAAACTGGCAAGTTATTAATACTTTTTGAAAAGAAAAAAGCTCCACCTTTTTTGTTTTGTATTTACGTTAATATGTGCTTTAGATAATTAATAACGTATGAATTGATTTGAATTAGATTTAGAATTAGAATTAGATTTTAAAGGAAAAACTTAATAGCAGTGGAACTGTCCGGTAATTTCACAAGTATTCAGATAAACATTTGTAATTAATTTAATAGTGTTCAAGTAACTTAAAGTCAGTTGTTCCAAAAATGGTCCCAACTTGTTATGGACAGAGTCAAATTTTGAAAAATAATTTTTCAGTCTTAGTGGTCGAATAATAAAGAGAATTTGGGGATTAAAGTGTCATTCAGTACAACTTTAATTTTTGTTAATAAGTTTGTTAAGTGACTGACCTTAGCACTGTGTGCCGTCATTAAGCAACTTCTATTTATTACTTGTATTAGTTATTTTTGTAAGAAAATGTAAAAAGTCTACAGCAACACAAGAGTCTTTAAAAATAGTCAAGTTACTGGTAATTTTAGAGTACTTTTACCATGTTTTTATTTTGACTAGAATGTAAATGGTTTTGTATACTAGTAAGATCTTTTAATAAATTTAATTTGGAATGAGTTATTATAGAGTGGTTTTCAATTGAGTGCAGTAAAACCAAAACCAAAGTAATTACTCTGACCAATCACAGCAGTCGTAAACAATCCAATGACCAATGAACCAATCAGAGCTCGAAGCAATTACATGTCAGCGGCGCCAAGCACGGGAAAACGCGTGCAAGCAAGTCATGATTGGTTTTGATTTTACTTCTGATTGGCCGAGAAGGTGGTGCAAGATTTTTTAGCCAATCACAAAGCGTAGCAATGCAAAACCAAAGCAATTGTGTAATTACTTTCGACACTCAATTGAAAACTGCTCTATGGTCATCAATAATGGGCCAGTTACTGCCGAAAACAAGCCAACAATGTGCAGCTAATTTTAGAAAAATCTAAACAACTTTTGGTATTATCTGATAAGAAACCTTGTAAAAAAAGGTGTTTTAGAATATTAATTGAATTCCATTTTGGGAGGGAATATGTCTCGTTAAGTGTTATAAACCCTTTTGCAATACAAATCATTCATACCATAAAGTTCCGAAAGTGACCACACCCTTTTTTGGAATTAGCAGCCTTTGGGGCTCACTTCTTTTGTGGAACAAAAACTGTTAAATAACGCTGGTGCAAGCTTTTTCTCCAAATGAAATAAAAGACAAAAATTCACAACGATAACTATTGTTGAAAAATGAGACAAAATTTGTCAGTCCAATTTCATGTTACCGCCAAATGGGTAGCCTCTGCATGTCTAGATTGTGTTGTGTATAATCAAAAAAGCTTGATCTCATTGTTTTAGAGGGGCTCGCTACTTTTGGAGATTTATCAGTAGCCACAAAGTTTTGATGTTACTTTGTGAATTTTATGGTATGTGTGCATGGTGGGGTGGGTTTCTTTCATCCAAGGGGTACTCCTCTGAATTTTTTATTGGGACCTGAGCTCAAAAATCAAACCCATATTCTGATCTTGGTGTGCAATTTTCCATGCCCTATAAAAAATCAATATTGCGATGCCTGCATATGCAGGCTTGAAATTGCATGCATTGTTTTGTCCTCACTGTCTATTTCGAAGTAGATAAAATGTAACAGTGTGAAGCAAGGTTGCTAATGAAAGCATTAGATTGGAATATCGAATAAATTATTGTGTTAATAGCACATGGTGGCTTGAGTGGAAAATAAAAATAAGACTTTTAGAAAGCTGCAGACTCTAATCTTTGTAGTTCTGTCTATTAATCCTTCATTTTCTGAAGAACTTTATTAAATCCAGCTTCAAATCTCTCTTACATTTACTGCAGTCTTTCTTCCGGTAGGGTCGTACCTCTCATAAACCTCTATTTTCATTGGCCGTTCTAAAACAGTACCTGCTATTGTTTACAGGGATAGGGGCATTGTTTAGGTCATTCATCTATTGTTTTGGTGAGCCAATAAAACAACTCGTTCAAAGGAGGTACGACATGACCCCTTTCTTCTACCCTGAGAAAACAGATGACTTTTTACGGCGATGGCGCCACTTCGGTTTCCCTGCACAAAAAGACGTCTGAGAAATGAGCGCAAAAATACCTTACTGGTGACGTAACGCTTTCCAGATCTGGGTAGTCCATCTGATTGGTTGAGAGATTGTTTCAACCAATCAGAAGGACTACCCTGATCTGGGTAGTGTTACATCATCAGTATGGTATTTTTGCACTGGTTTCTCAGACGTCTTTTTCGTGGTGGGGACCATAATGGCGCTACTGCAAAAAGTCATCTGTTTTCTCAGGCCATCTTTCTTCCTATTTTCATTTGCTTTTTTTTGCATTTCCTGGATGATGATTCATAATGCAACTGTGGCAAAAGTTAAAAAAAAAACCTGGCTGTGATGATTTTCATGTCAAGGTCCTTAAAGGGATTGTTTCACGGTTCGGTGCATGTGCACAGATTAAAATGCTTTATTTGCTTTCTTACCAATTTTATCTGTTAAAAAACACATTTACTTCATCGCATACTATAATTAGTCCAAACAAAGCGAAGGATGACCAAAATTCACAGAAAATTTCAACAGATTCCACCAACAAAGTCAACACTGAATAAAACCTTTGACCCGAAGGATTTATTCTACGCTCTGGTGGCTTTCATGGCGCACATGGGTATGTATAATCATCTATTCAATCAGCTGACTGCCCGCGACATTTCCATGGGCAAATTTCCTGCCAGAGTCATCTACTCACTTCCGATTGGTCTAAACAGTATGGGCCCATGGCTCAAAAATTATTTTTCCCCAGAGGTATTGAGATATTGACTGGCATTTTTATAAATTTATTGGCAGTAAGTTTGGCTACATCAAGAGCATCTACTTGTGGAAGTCCAATCTCTACCTTGTGTATTTACCAGTAAACACCTCATGTGCATGACCCCCAAGAAAGACTCTAGTACCCTGGGGGGACTTCCCCTGGAGTATAATTGCCACCCCTGTCAGTGCTATGCATGGAGTCCCCAAAGTGCATGGGGGTGGCAGGGGTTGACGCATAGGGGCTATGTGAGATCACAGCATACCCCACAAGAATGTTTGGACAAAAAAGTTCAAAAAACTGCGTGGCACTTGTAACACAAGGAATAATGGAAAATGTTAATTTAGAAAAGTGCCGATCGATTTTTTTTAAAATTTTCAGACGTTTCGGGCTTAGCCCTTCTTCAGTGAAATGTAAATTTTTACCCCACAAGAAGATTTCAAAATACAAACTTAACGCGATCCACTAAAAGTGCACTTTAACAGGGTCATGTCCGGTTGCTTTTACAAATTTCATGAAATCCTCAGGTGTCATGGCTGTCGTGGCCTCATTGCTCATTGGATGGAAATTAACTTTTTCGTGATTGTCCTCAACAAAGCTTGCGTCCAGTAAAAACGTCACTTCTTGTTTTGTATCATTAAACAGTGACAGCGGTGTCACACAGCCTTGACCCACTCCAAGCTTTTCCAACATAATTTCTTCATCCGCGAAACGAAAGCCTCCACTTGCGCCGACCTTTTTGGCGAGATCATTCAGGTTTATTTCGCGAGAAGCCAAAGCTGTGAAGAGCCATAACCGTTTCTTCTTCTTGTCTTTGAGAAAGAGGTTCTTGCTGTGAGCACCGGGAAGATGTTCAACATACGGCATCATGGCTTCTACGGTAAACACTGCGGGATGATCAACTGTCTCTGAAGTGATTCCCAGATTTTCAAGGTATTCCATCAGCTCTTTTCGTCCACCTGGCATTTTTAAAACAGTTCTTCGACTTTGGAAACTTGTTCGCAAGGGTGGTATTCGCGTGCTCGCGTGGCAAGCGTTGATCACATGGTACGTCATGTACCAAACCTTTTCGTGTCAACCTTATTTTTGAACGGCGGTAGAGTTGGGGGGGGGGGGGGGGCGGGTAGGTGCAATATTCTCAGATTCAAATTGGCGAAGAAAATGTTATGACAAAACTTACAAATGAAAAAGTGAAAATAATAAAACGATGAAAATAAGATGCAATGCAACAACATGATGCTAATGCAACAACATGATGACCCAACAACATGATGCAACAACGGATCCATGCAACAACGGATCCATGCAACAACACGATAGCATATATGAAGGGAGAACTGTAACCGCTGTGTTATTTGTCTGCCGCCGCCCACTCCAATATGGCGGATTTTTGCCAATTTCACGTGTCGCCGGTGTCGCCGGTAATTTCGTAAATCTTGGTGAAATGAAGCCAGGTTAAAATGAATAGATTGTTCAGGGTAAAGTTGAGACCGCAGGTAAGAAAATGGCGACTGTTAAGTATTCTTAAATGGCAAAATTCATGATCTGCAAATTGCATGCGCACCTGCACGAAGTTGAGACATGACTGAAATTTTTAATTGCTTCCGTCTAAAACGTCATTTGTTTTGGTCGACAAATGCGGTTTGTTCTGTTTTCGTGTTATCAATTATTAGTTATTGTTCTTGCACTTATGCGGATTTATCAACTGTTATTCATCTGACATTAAATTTATCATGATGGTTTGGAAATATAAAGCTTAAGTTAAGCTTATGAAATCATCTGTCAAGTGACGCGCGAGCCCGGGGGGGGGGGGGTACTCCCATATATAAGCTATATAGGTATGTGCCACTGTAAAGGGTATGGTTTTCAGGCAGCGGCACACCCCACCCAAAAATTTGCAGAGTACCCCCCCCCCCCCCCCCCCCGGGCGCATGAGTCTGCATGTCTTGTAAAACTACCATTTCTTTGAAATGTTCATTTGCTTTATATTCAGTTCAATCTGGTGTTATAGTTACATTAAAATAAATATATGTTCCATTGTAATATAATTTAATAAGGCTTGTGCCAAAATCACAGTTGAAGCCAACTACAACAGCAAGAGGATTGGTTGTTTTGAAGAGGTTTTAAATAGAGGATAAAAATCAAAACCTGGGGCAAAAGCAATATTATTGTGGCTATTATAGAATATTAAAAATGGCTACGGCAATACTTGAAGATCAATAGTTATGACAAAAAGGCTGTTGTGGGAGTCTGCCATTGGTTCACTGTAGAGAGTTGACTTTAAAAAAATATTTTATTTTGAAGGTCATCCATGGTTGTTTGTGTCGACAAGGATTCTCCACTGTTCCAGTCACCAGGAGCTGGAGGTTTTTTTGGAAACACTACAAACATTATTGTTCCAAGGACTTTAAGGTATACAATATTATTAATAGAGAAAGAGAGAGAAACTTTATTAAAGTGTCAAGCCATCTAGCTAGGGAAAAAATCCCTTACTAATTTGGGGACACCAATTAGGGATAAATTTACAAACTAAAAACTATATACAGTAATATATAAAAAATCTACAGTTATCTAATTGCAAGATTTATAATAAAAAATATATAAAAATCATGAGGAACAGAGGCTACAGCCTGCGCAGCCATCATCTAAAAGTTCACTTATATTGAATTGGCTTATCTTGCCTTTGAATGACATTAGGGTTGTGACGTCCCTAATACTCTTGGGTAGTTTTGTCCATAGCCTAGGCCCCAGATATCTAATAGATATCTAATTCTTGTAATATCTAATTCTTGTAACACTGGGGCCAAATGATCGGCAGTGTTGGGCAGATGACATCAGACTGAAAGTGGTTGCCTGAGGCGCCTTCGATTCATGAGCTGTTGTCCGAAGGCGATCTCATTCTCATATTAAAGTGTATGTAAAGTGCCATGAGACATGTGATATGTGCACTATATACTGTAAGTCATTCATTCAATGAAAATAAGAATCACCGAGAGTTAATGAGAGTTCAGGTGCTCTCTCTTGTTTGTCCTAAAACTCTTCAAGCACTCTCAGTGGCTTTCAATTGGCAGCTCTCAAAACACCCAAAATATAGGGTGGGGAGGGGGAACTCCCCAGTCCTCCTGGCCACTCCAGGCTCCTCCTCAGGCTTCAATAGTAAGTGAATATTAATGTTGTTTTTTTTCCTCTTGACAGTTGCTGAGCTTTTCCAGGGCAATAGCACAGTTTAGATGGCAACACACTTTGCCACCAAGAACAGAACGTAATCAGGTATTACTTCAATGTTCAGCTTTCATTATAAATAACTATACACATCTTTTGTGTATGATAAGTCTGAAACCAAGTTTTCCCATCAAGTTCTGTGCTGACATGATAATACATGTACATAACAGTCTAAACTTTTTCTTGTCAGATTCACTTTCAAGAATTGACTACAACAAATATTTGCCATAGGAATAATTATAGTAAATATTATTATTGCTTTGCCTAAAATCTCATTGTTTTCTTGGATATGTCAGAAGTCAGTTGTTATCAGACCAGACATGACCATACGGCAGCTTGGAATGGAGATGGATGTGAATCCAGGTTAGTTAAAGTGCACCTAACCCCAAAATTGTTTTTTGCTTAATCGACTCTATGTACGTTGAAAAGTTGAATAGTTAAATATTTCTTGTTTTTAACGTCGTGTTAGTGAGTTATAGAGATTTGAATTTACAAAATGCTAATTTGATGATGTCATTTTATGATCCATTTATTATACAACTACTTGTTTTTACCTCCAAGGAATATTTTTTACAAATCAATTGAGTGTCCACAGTTTATATTTTAGTATTTCTCAAATTGATTTTCCTTAAGCCGTATACTGCGTATTGTAAATTGACATAGAAATAATGGCAAAATCCTAAAATGACATCATCAAATTAGCATTTTGTAAATTCAAATCTCTATAACTCACAATCGCTACGTTAAAAACAAGAAATATTTCACTATTCGACTTTTCAACGTACATAGAGTTGATTAAGCAAAAAAAAAATTGGGGGTTAGGTGCACTTTAATATGAAACATACAAGTGATATACGGTGAAACCTGAATTAAGCGGACCCCATATTAAGCGGACACCCTCTATTAGGCAGACACTAGCTGCTTGGGTCCCCAAATTTTTTTCCCATATTAATTGTAAAACAAACCTGTATTAAGCGGACCCCTCTATTAAGTGGACACTAGCGAGGGTCCCGAGGGTGTCCGCTTAATACTGGTTTCACTGTATTATAAGAAATTAAATTAATAACGACATGGCGGTTACCTGTATGTTGAGGTTAAAATAATTGTTCTTTGGTTTGAAAATTTCAAACCAGTTTAATTTTTAGTTTTTATGTCTCAGATTTATTATAATATTCTGAGACAAAGGAAAGCAAAAATCAAACTGGCTTAAAAAAGTTTGAACAAAAGAAAAATTTGAACCTCAACAGTTATATAAATGGGGTGGTCTTAATGTGGATTCTGTATTAATTTTATTTATAAGTAATTTTTATAATAAAAATTCTAATCTTTCATTTAGATTCTTTAGCTGATTTGTTGATAGACCTGGGAGAGGAATTACCAAATGGATTTTATACAGGTATTTATCAGCTGCCCTTGCCCTTTTAAATTGAAGTGTCAAAATGTTGTTTGAAACTAGTGGGAATTGCTAAAAGAAATATTACCTTATTCATACACTGTACTTAATTTTGCAATTTTCGTGATTGAAAAAAATGCCAAAGCCTTGGTGTTGGACTCTAGGACAATATGTACCTAATCTTAACTTGTTTCAGTTTGTTTAGAAAAGTTGCAGTTCGGATTTTTTGAGAAAATAAAATGTTGACAATGCTTTCGTGAAATCTAATGCCTGTTTTTCATTTTCCCCTATCGAAATAGCGAAAATCGTGAAATTAAGTATGCGTGAAATTATTATAAAGTACAAATAAAGTACATTCAACCCTTTTACTCCCAGGACCAATTATGGAGACATGTAGTGTAGTTCTAACTTTTGAAAGAGTTAGAACTACACTACATGTCTCCATAAATTATAATATTGACTCTGGGAGTGACAGACTTAAGTGACAAGCACAGTCCCTCCTAAGTGGACAGTCACTCATACGTTTTCCTACTGCCACACAAAATAGCTTCTGACAGTCTTGAATTTTGTCTTTGAGCAGACAGGTGAACATGTATGTTCCTAATGGTGTCTTTTTTGAAGAGGGTTAACTGTATTATGATCCTTCAGTTCTTTCACCTGACCTGGCCGAGCTGCTGGTGTTGGAACATGACATGACTCCTGTTCACCTGGAGAGCAAACAAATAACAAGGTCTGTGATTTCACAAACTAAATTATTGATAGACATTGATTATGCCTCCAATTGGCTTTCATCTCATGGGGGAAATGCTTCTTGTACCCATACAGAATTGGAAGGGAAAGAGGATGGAAAGTTGGGAGAGAAGGGGGAGGGGAAGACTACATTGGTGCAGGAACTAGATGAGATGAAAGCAGAAGAGGGGAGAGTAGGGGGTAGGAACTACACTGTAGGGGAAGAGAAGGATATACATTGTAATTGGGAGAGAAGGGGGCAGAAAGTGGGAGAGAAGGGAGCAGGAATTGGGAGAGACGGGGGCAGGAACTGGGAGAGTAGGGGGTAGGAACTACACTGTAGGTGAAGAGAAGGATGTAAATTGGGAGAGAAGGGGGCAAGAACTTGGAGAGAAGAGGGTGGGAACTAGGAGAGAAAGGAGATGGAACTGGATAAAAATGTCATTTGAGAGGGTTGGAAGCTGCCAAGGATGGGCTGGAACTGGTAGTTAATGCAAGGATTACCCCCCTGCTATGTTGACAGGCTTCAGGGGTGGAGCTCTGAATTTTGTTCTTTCCATGCCTTATATTTCTGGTTTGCCGAATGTATGATCCTACTTATACATTCCCACCCCTTTTATTTCAGGATTCCTGTCTACCACTGCTGCCCCCTTCCCCCCTCCCACACCAAATGAATGATTAAATTGATTTGGTGTCATTTATTATTTTCTCAATGTCAGCTCTGCCCTTTTGCCAAGACCCCCTGTAGTGACAATCATGGGTCATGTTGACCATGGTAAAACAACACTACTGGACACATTACGAAAGTCATCAGTCGCAGCAGGCGAAGCTGGAGGAATAACACAGCATATTGGTGCTTTCTCAGGTAGATGAGCTATTGGTTTTTAATAATACATGTACATGTAATAATAATAATAATAATAATAATAATAATAATAATAGTAATAGTAATAATAATAATAATAGTAATAATAGAATATTTATACAGGATAACCCTTTAGTACTATAATACTGTTATTAACAGGGTCCTGCTAACTAAAAAAGATATATGTAAAAAAAACAAGTCATGTACTATTAACTAGTAAGCAGTCCAGTAAAAAATGTCCTCACCGGCTGGCAGCCAGCAGTTTTGCCACCTACAGTCAATTATTTGCCGTCTACTTCACACTGGAGTTCACAAATCATGACTAATAACATAAAAAAATATCTAGCCCTTACTGCCTACTACTTCTGTTTCTCTGCCAATGCCCACCAGTACAAAACATTCTCACAGGGCTACATGTATCTAACAAACTAAATAAGAAAACTCTTATTAAAAACATTAAAAACTCAGTGAAACCTTACATGTACAAGTAAAAATTATCTAATGCTTTCCAAATAATATTCTAGAGTTAATGTTTCTTAAACTTAAAGGTGGCGAATTAAAGATTGATGCACCTAAAAAATAACTATGGCATGCAAATTCAAGTTTGATCTTGGGAAGTTTTACTGTTTTTCCTTTGTTTCTAGTGTTTGTGTTGTGACTTAATTTAATTTGTTTCTACTGTGCTTGTGTGGCATAGACACTAATATTGTAAACAGCTTCACAGTTTTAACAAAGTCACTTTGTTGAATTTGTTAAGGTGTTGACAATAGAAGTTGACTATTAAGTACATGAAATCTGCAATTATGATGTAATCTATTTTTATGAACAAGCAACTGGAAACGGATCAAATTCACAAAAAGGCAATGGCACAAGACCTGAATCACCCAAAGACCTTTCCACACTTTCTTTATCTACCGGAACTAAATTCAAAAGCTGACACTTGGAACGTTTGAAACTTCTGAACCTACAAAATATTTTGTTATTTAAAGACATGAATGTTTGAGTTTCAATAAAATCTTATAATAAAATTGAAAATGGGCCAAAGAAGTTTAGACAAGATGATAATAAGGTCACATGTGACAGCCATGTGGGTTTAGAATATCACTGCTATGCACCAGGTCGGTGACTTAGTAGAGTTATCCTTTAACTTAGCCAGATATTATAAGCAAAGACCCAGGTAGAGCCAAAAATTTTAAAAGAGGAAAGGTGGAAATAACTTTTCATTCAATCCACTTATTATTATTATTGCAGTAAAACTATCTGTAAGCACAGTGTTATAAAAGCAACACAGGGCGCAAAGCGTAACCTGTGCGCAAGAGCGAAACTTAAAAAAATAAATAAATAAATAAATAAGTTACTAAAACCTTATATCTACAAATCTAGATATAATATTAATAATATTATTATTATTATTATTATTATTATTATTATTATTATTATCTTTGTTTAACATTATGTTCTGGCTGTTGTCATTGCCGTAATTTCTTCTATTAGGCGGGTCATAACAAATGACCAAGGGCTAACGGAATTATTATTATTATTATTATTATTATTATTATTATTATTAAATATAGCAGTGTGCAGTAGACACAATGATGCTCTGCAAAGGGAGAATTTTTATCTTGTGAATGCGTGAAGCATGTTCAAAGAGATAATTATAGTATAGGATACAGATATGCAAATTAGTCACTCCGTGTCCCTCAGTCGTAAACTTGTAAACTCCCCAGGATATCACATAGTATCTTGTTTCAGACATTGTATTACGTGATGTCTCATTTCAGACTATGTCACGCTAAGGTGTTTTCTTATTTGCAAACTGATAATGCTTATTTACAAACTGCAAATGAAATGAAAATGGCAAGTTAAATTGTGTAGTTCCAGAAAAAATCCATACCCACCCCATGGAAGGTCATTGGAAATTCCTAGGGGGAGGGGGGTCTTAAAACCCAACATTTTAGAAGCAAAGTATGAAGCTAAACTGGAATTTCCTGAGGGGACGGGGGGTGCTAAACAAAAAACCTTCTGTGGGGGGAGTATGGAACTGCACATTTGTCATTTTACTGTTTTTTTTTTTTTGCTTTTTGTTTTAGGCTTATTCGCTCAAATTGCTGCTTGCAAAGGCATGAAACACCAAAAGTGTGGATTTGCACATGTCTGCTAGTATAATACGTAATGTCTCGTTTCAGACAACACATATTTATGTCCAATAATTTTATATAAGATGTTTTCTTATTTGTAAACTGAATACGCTTATTAATATTTGTAAACATTAAGAAAATCTAAAATTAATATTAAGTTGATTTATATGCATGAAGTGGTTCTTTGAGCCCATTTGATTCCGGGGGGGGGGGGGGGGGGGGGGAGAGGTTTGGATTTTAGAATTTCTACTGTATTTCTGATTTCTGTTTATGTTGCAGGTATTTAATCTGGTCTCAGGTTAAATAAAAATTCAATCTAGGTTGAGTGTGTAGCCAGTATTTAATCTAGGTTAAAAGTGTACCCAATATTCAATCTAGATAAGCTAATCCTAAAACCAGTGCAAAGCTAACTCTAACACAAAGCTAACCCTAGCTAACTCTAACACAAAGTTAACCATAGCCATAGGGGTGACAGTTAGCTTTGTGCTAGGGGTGACGGTTAGCTCTGTGCTAGGGGTGACGGTTAGCTCTGTGCTAGGGGTGATGGTTAGCTTTGTGCTAGGGGTGACGGTTAGCTCTGTGCTAGGGGTGACGGTTAGCTTTGTGCCAGGGGTGATGGTTAGCTTTGTGCTAGGGGTGACAGTTAGCTATGTGCTAGGGGTGACAGTTAGCTCTGTGCTAGGGGTGATGGTTAGCTTTGTGCTAGGGGTGACGGTTAGCTTTGTGCTAGGGGTAATGGTTAGCTTTGTGCTAGGGGTAATGGTTAGCTTTGTGCTAGGGGTGAGGGTTAGCCTTGTGCTAGGGGTGACGGTTAGCTTTGTGCTAGGGGTGACAGTTAGCTTTGTGCTAGGGGTGACAGTTAGCTCTGTGCTAGGGGTGACGGTTAGCTCTGTGCTAGGGGTGACGGTTAGCTCTGTGCTAGGGATGACGGTTAGCTTTGTGCTAGGGGTGACAGTTAGCTCTGTGCTAGGGGTGACGGTGATTTCAACCCAGTTTGATTTTGAATTTCTTTTGTCGTTGATTCATTATCATTAATCAGAAACAAAGGTAATTTAAAATCAAGCTAGGTTGAAATCATTTAAACTACATAATTATTTAAATTTTTTTAACTTTGTTCTTCACATAATTTACATTGCAGCTTTTCGAAATTCTGAAACTTAGTCGCACATTGAGTGATCAAACCTCAACTTTTGGTGGCCCTGGTCAATTTTAAGTCGTTTTTGGTGACCATGCAACCGCCAATTTTTATCCCTGATTTAACCAATATTGAATACTGATTTTATCTGAGAACAGATTTTACCTGCAACATTAAATTCATAACATTTATTTAGTCCAAGTCCCAGGAGCAGAGAAGACAATAACATTTATAGACACCCCTGGTCATGCTGCATTTGAAACTATGCGAGCCAGAGGTGCTAACATCACAGATGTTGTTGTGCTTGTGGTAGCGGCAGATGAAGGTGTGAAGCCACAAACAGTGGAATCTATAAAACATGCAACAAAAGCAAGAGGTATTTTTAATGAAAATTAAACTGGTTTGATAAAGTTTAAACTAATAGAAATTCAAACCTCAGCATAACATTATACAACCTAAATTGATCTTCTCGGACCTTTGACATTTTATCAGTCTAACATATTAATATATAATTGCTAATGCCTTCATGTTAAATACCAAACTTCACTTTGTAAAATACTACAACTGTATTAACACAAACATTACCACAGGAAAGTTCTGTTCAATAGCTTTCATTTGAATGGTCACTCAGCACTGTAGGATTTCATCCACAGGCTCAAAAGTTAGAACCACCTTGTACAGCATAACAAACAGTACCACAGGAAATCACTGCTCAGTAGCTTTCATTTGAATGGTCACACTTCAGGATTTCATCCACAGACTCAAAAGTTAGAACCACCTTGTACAGCATAATAAACAGCACCACAGGAAAGTACTGCTCAGGGGATTTAGCTTATAATTAATTTAAATGCATGGCCACAATGCAAAAGGTAGGACTACATCATTTCACTAAAGTTGAAGTTCCAGCAGGCTCACTGAGTGAGTCAAATGTGTTACTTGCAGTTCCAATAATTGTGGCAATCAATAAAGTGGACAAGCCCAGAGTCAATGTGGTATGTTAGGCCGGTGGCTTTCTAATGATGTTCATTATTTAAAATATTAAGTATCATGATTGCATCTGGTGGTGATCCTGTGGTTTCTTGGCTTCCAGTGTTTACAGACAGAAAATATTTTATATATTTTTTTTAGTTCAACTATTTTCCATGTTGACTCCATTTTGAATAATTATCTCAGCCAGGAAAACTGGTACACTCCCCACACCTGCCAAAAAGACCCTGGGAAAAAAATTTTTGTTGTGTTAACAAGTAACATGGCATGTGTTTTTGCGCAACAAGCAATACATTAAGTCAGATTTAACATATAGCACACATATCCACTGATATAATTATTGTTCATGGCACTTTACAATAATTACATTTTTATTAATTTTATTATTTGGTATGAATTGATTATTTATTATCCATAACTAATTATTTTTGCAGGAACTAGCCAAGCAGCAACTTCTTCAACATGGAGTACAACTTGAGGAATTTGGTGGTGACATCCAATCAGTTGAAGTGTCAGCCTTAAAGGTACATTGCAGAGATCGTCATCATTGGCCCTTATCTTCGCCGCAGAGGCATAAGGCCTCACAGAGATCAGCAGAATGATTTTAAGTTCTACATCATTGTAACTTGAAATGTTCATTATTTTGATAATTTTTTGTAATCTCACAGGGGACCAACCTTGATGGACTGTTAGAGGCAATCACGACTCTTGCAGAGTTACATGATTTGAAGGCTAAGAGAGATTGTTCTGTGGAAGGAGTTGTTCTAGAGTCTAGGAAGGACAAAGGAAAAGGGTACATCCTGATATGTTATGAACACTGTGATCATGCACAGTCAAACCTATCTTTATGGACACCTCTCTATTACAGACAGTTAACTTGGTCCCAAAGAGACCAAAATTCATATCAACTCTCGGCACTGTATGTAAGGTCTTAGTGACAGATCATGTCTCATGTGTGACTCCACTCAGTGCAATTATCTCATAATTGATGATAATTATAATTATTAATTATTAATGTCGTTATTATTACATAACTAACTGGAGAGGGCCAATAACTAAAAACAGCCAATAAGAATGCTGATTTACCAGTCCGATATTTTTCAAGTATCAGACCAGGTCATGAGAGGATGATAAGATTTTTTATCATTTTTCAGTCATGTAATAAGTCTCTTATCAACCCAGCTTGGTCAGGACCATACTGAGGTAATATTGACTGTCAAGACCTAAGGCTGATATTCTCCCAGTACGGCCCTCTCACTTGGTTATTAAGATAGATATATATATATATATATATAATATAAAGTGTAGAACTGGATATTCGTAAAACAGTGCTCAATACATTAATGTAGAGCGAAGTATATGTTTATGGAGGAAAGAAACAAATAAACTTCGCTTTCATCCCGACAAGCCTGTTTCGTGGTTGCTCACTCATCAGGGAATCCCCTGGTCCCCTAGGTAAAAGGTCATTTCTGCCTCCATTGTAATTTGTTTTTATTATTTTGTTTTTAGTGCTGTAGCGACAGTCCTTGTTAAACAAGGAACCTTAAAGAAAGGCAGCATTGTTCTTGCTGATCACACCTTTGCAAAGGTAATACCAAAGTACACTGTCTCTTTATTTTATATTCAGGATTGTCTTCAACTTACAGTATGGTGTATTTAACTGGCTGTATCCTGCAATAAGAGCAAACCCCTTAAATTGGCTTATTAGAGCTGCTGAAACATTAAAACTAGTCCATGTGTGAGCACAGAGTTCTTTCCTAGCTATCTAATATCAAAAAATGATCTTAGAGCGGTTTTCAATTGAGTGTCGTAAAACCAAAACCAAAGTATTCACTCTGACCAATCACAGCAGTCGTAAACAATCCAATGAACCAATCAGAGCTCGAAGCAATTACATGTCGGCGGCGCCAAGCGCGGGAAAACGCGTGCGAGCAAGTCACGATTGGTTTTGGTTTTACTTCTGATTGGTCGAGAAAGTGGCGCGAGATTTGTTAGCCAATCACAAGACGTAGCAATGCAAAACCAAAGCAATTGTGTGATTACTTTTGACACTCAATTGAAAACTGCTCTATCCATGAACACAGAATTCTCACCTAATTATCATACATTAAATAATTTTTTTTATTTCTCAAGATATTTTGAAAATAATGCAAACAATCCAATGCATCATTACATTCCATCAAGTGATATCTCTTATCTTTCAAATGTAGGTGCGCCTGATGTACAACAGTCAAGGCCAATTCATGTCGCAGGCCACACCCTCCACCCCTGTGGAGGTGGTGGGGTGGAGGGAGTTACCATCAGCAGGGGATGAAGTTGTTGAAGTCAAATCAGAGGTAAGTCAGCACTCATTTCCAGTGACATTAGAGTATACCTAAGTCTTTACTTCTGAAGAGTGCAGACTGAAACACAGTTGATTTCACCAATTTTCTAAATCTCCACTTGGGCAAAAATTGATAATGAAAAGCACCACAGAAAAGAACCTTTCTGTATTAGCTTCGGTTTAAAAGTGATGCTTTAGGATCTTATCAACAGATTCAGCAGTTCAAACCACTTTGTACTTAACAGTACCATAGGAACATACTGCTCAGTAGCTTTCATTTGAGTGGTCACACTTTAGGATTTCATCCACAGGCTCAAAAGTTAGAACCACCTTGTACAGCATAATAAACAGTACCACAGGCAAGTACTGCTCAATAGCTTTCATTTGAATGGTCACACTTTAGGATTTCATCTACAGACTCAAAAGGTAGAACCATCTTGTAGAGCATAATAAACAGCACCACAGGAAAGTACTGCTTAGTAACTTTCACTGAATAATAACACTTCAGGATTTCATCCACAGACTCACTGATATTAATAAGTTCTTAATTTTTTGTCAATTTTTACTCACAGCAAGAAGCTCATGATGCGGTAAACATGAGAAAATCAGTATTGCGTGAAAACAGATTGTCATCAGGAGATGTGCATAACTTGTTACAGGATGTTGAACTAACTTACAAAGGAGATCCTGCACCTAAGGAACCCAGCAGAATTTATGACACATCGCACAAGTTAAATGTAGTTATTAAAGGTTTGTGGGTAGTTTTAATAAGAAACTAATGTTTGAATAACTAAATACAGTTGACTTTCTCTAAACAAACATTCCTCTAAGACAGACCCCTCTAAAAAGATGGACACCTCTCTACGACAGACACCTCTCTAAGATGGACACCCCTCTAAGCTGGACACCTCTCTAAGATGGACACCTTTCTAAGATGGACACCTCTCATTAAGATGGACACCTAAGATGGACACCTCTCTAAGATGGACACCTTTCTAAGATGGACTTGACGGATACCTCTCAAAGATGGACACCTCTAAGATGGACACCTCTCTAAGATGGATACCCAAGACGGCCACCTAAAGTGTATCCCTGCTGCACTTCAGTCACTTGTTTTACTGTAACTTAACTCTCTATAAGATGGACACCTCTCTAAGATTGACACTTGGTTCAGGTGCTGATAGTGTCTGTCTCACAGAGAGTGGACTGTGTACTTGTTCCTCAAGCTAGATTTAAACAACATGGCAATATCCAGCTGTTTTTCTTAACACCTTGTCTTTGCTACATACATACATACATACATACAATATGCTGAAAATTATCTACCATTAAATTAATGGGAATTCATGCTTATTTCTTAAAGTAATGTCTGCTAGCACCCTGGTCCCTCCACATAGGGTTTTGGGTGGAGGGAGGGGGGAGGAGGTAAAGAAGGGGGCAGGTCAGAACTTTTTGCTTCCCATACCCATAGCTCCTGGTTCTTATCCCTTTCTTGGTGGGTTAATGTATTTTTTTTATTTTCAAAGTCCATTGGACATGCACTCTTTAGACTTATTATGTTGTAATTCAGTCTTATCCTTGGTTCAATTTTTTATTTTTCATTGTTTTCTTTTTATGCTAATATATGATAACGAATATAAAACAAAGGAAAATGAAAATCAAATCAAGGATAAAATTGGATTACAACATATATATCAAGAAAGTTGATTATTCTGGAATTGTTTGTTATTTCCTGTACAGGTGATGTTGACGGGTCAATAGAAGCCATCAATGATGCTCTGCAAACTTATAAATCAAGAAAAATATCCCTGAGTGTTTTATCTGCTGACGTGGGAGCCATCAATGAAAATGACATCAAACTTGCTGACACTTTTAAGGGTGAGTTCATGTCATGGACATCTGATAAGCTTGATGTTAGTTCGTCTTAACATGACTTTTAAAAATTGAATATAACACAAGACACAAATATTAAAGACCAGCAGGGGCAGTTTCTTGGTGTTGTGGATGTTGCGAACACCAAAGGGTTTAAAACAAAAGATTCTAAAGACGATAAATGATACCCACACCACAACACAATAGCTAATGGACAATGGTCTTAGTATAAACACAGAAAAACATTAATATCCTCCATGGGATGCTCTGCAGGTCATATACTGTCACAGAGCAGACTGCTGAATGCATTGACTTGAGTTTAACTTTGCCTAAATTGCATTAATTTAAGCCACATCAAAAGCTAAGTCATGTTTGTTTTTTGGACACAATGTCCAAGGATAATGTGAAAATAGTCAGACATTTTAGGACAATGGTCTAATTACCAACTTTATTATTTTCAGCACTGCATAGGTATATAGGCATGTCATGTATGTTAATCCTGATAATATATTTTCTTTTAATTCTCTCTGTCAATACCTAGGTATGGTCTTTGGTTTTAATGTGAAGATGTCAAAGAAAGTACAGTCCTTTGCAAAACAGCTTGATATCAGCGTTAAACAGCACAAGATCATTTACAAGTTACTAGAGGATATCAAGGTTGGTAAACTGTGCATGAATTGATCTTATGCTTTTGGTGCCTTCACATGACAACGTAAGTTGGTAAACTTGTGTTGACGAACTCAAGTTGGCATTTAAACATGACATCAATAGTTGGAAAACATGTCGGCAACAAATAGAACTTGGTTTTATTTTATTCATGCCACTTTTTCTTCAATGTTTTTGAGTTGGCAAACTCACATTTGATGTGTGAATGCTTGCTACAACCTTGGTTTGTGCAACCTTAATTCACAGGGTCCTCTCAACATTTTGCTTCAACAAAATGCGAGCAAATTGTTGAAGCCATTTATGAATGGGCAGGCCTCAAAACTGAATTCTGATTGTGTTAACTGGTTGTAGGATGAATTGTCAAACAGACTTTCTCCAATTGAGCAAGAGACTGTCACTGGTGAAGCCGCAGTTCTTAAGGTTTTTCACCTAACTGGCATGCGCAAGGCTGTGGTGGCTGGCTGTCGTGTGAAGGGAGGAAGCCTTGTTCGGGATAGTTTGTACAGAATAACAAGGGACAACAAGGTTATTTTTGAAGGTGAGTCTGTTGTTTTACTTGGTGAAAGATATGTAGCTTCTAAGAGAATTCCCTAATATAAATTTTACTAACTTGGCTGTTTCTGGGGAATCCCTGAGAGAATACATGACATTGAAACCAAATCCCAGGGAATCTCCTACAAAGTACATACTGGTGGGTCCACATCTAAGGGAATCCCTTGGAGTACAAATACGCTTGGATCCAAACACCAAGGGAATCCCCTAGAATACACATGCTCAAAGGTCCACATCTCTGGGAATTTCTTGGAGAAAACATACCCTTGGAACTGAACCCTGCGGAATTCCCTACGAGAAAGTACTCAATCATACTCCTGGGTCTCCATGATTCCCAAGGCATCTCTTTGGGAACTTATACCTGTAGGATCAAATCCCTGGGAATCCCCTAGGGAACAGACACCTTTTGGCTCCTTTTATACCCTTAGGTTAACTTACATTTGGTTTACGTTAATGGAGTCCATTTTCTTTGATCCAAACAAAGAGAAAAGATTTAACACTAAACATCTTTAAAATAATGCAGTCTTCGAAAGATGAATGAAAATGATAACATCTTCTTTCTGCAATAGGAAAATTATCAACTATGAAACGAGGACAAGATGACGTAAGCCAGGTCAAGAGAGAAACAGAGTGTGGCTTATCATTTGAAAAATTCACAGATGTTGAAGAAGGAGATGTTGTCCATTGCTACTCCGTCATAGTGAAGAAGCAAGCTATTGACTGGAATTGGGGTTTCTAATTACTTAACTATTGTGATGCTCCAGAAAATATGTATACCTCTCCCATGGAAGAAGGTATACTGTAAATTCTGAGGAGGAGGGGATCCCAAAAGCCAAAGTTTTTAAAGAAAAGTGCTGTAAATCATCTATTACCCCCCCCCTCCCCCTCACCATGGGGCTTATTTATTTCAAGCATGTTTGGGGGGGGGGGGGCTTTATAGAGACAGGGGGCTTGTTATAATTTAACGAAACACCAGCAGCTCACCACTCATTTTTTGCAATTCATTCATTTATAATCACAGTAATTATGACTATTTTTTAGTACAAGTATTTCCAAAGCTTTTGACTACTGTATATGAATTTATGCTTGGTAGGGTAAAAATGTACCAGTATTACAGTCCATGTCATTTATTGTTCTGGTTGTGAAGGAAGGGGGGAGGGGGGGGGGGTTAAACGAGAGGGGGGGCTTAATAAATTTCTTGCTCTAAAAGGGGGGGACTTATTGGAGAGGGAGGGGGGTTTATTTGAGGGGAGGGGGCTTACCGTATTTACCCGTGTATAATGCGCACTTATTTTTCCCAAATCTAGCCTTCAAAATTGACATGCGTACCGGTAATAGAGGATTTATAGTACATGTATGAAGCAAAATTGGAATTTTCAGAAGAGGGGGATCTGAACAAAAAAAACACTTCTATAGGAGGGGTATTTTCTGGAGCACCACATTTTCTTTCACACTGAGAATAATAATCCTCTTTGGAGAAATACATATATTTCCACCTGAATTGCATAATACCGTTACTTATTTTTCTTTGAGTGAATTAATTCTTGTTGTTGTTGTTGGCTGCTTGTACATATTTTACATGTATTATGTTCAAAAACAACCTAAAATGAACTTAAAAGCTGTGCAATATTGTGGAATTTGATTTAATTTTTTTTTTTATATATTTGAGAATTCTGCAAGTAGAAAAAATATTACAGCTCTTCTTTCTTGTTGACCTTCTACTTTTTTTCAGATTATTAACAAAAAAAAGGAATGGAAACCATAAAATTTTAAACTTTTCTTGGTTATGCAAAGGTATTAAAAATAAAAACAGATTATAAGATTAAAATTCTAAATAAGATCAAATCTGGATAAGTATTATTTTCATTGAATGGCAAAGATCAAAGCATTATTTACAATACCACAAAATACAATAAGCATTCTTTCCTGACATGCATTTTAATGTTGACAAAACGTTCCTTGTAATCAAGGTGTTAATTAATTTATAACATAGCTATACAAAGAATTGATTATTGCCAAAAATTGTAAATTTTGGAACAAGTTGAACAGACTCCTTGATAAATAAACTTTTATTGCTGCCTGGATCTGTGGCTTCATTTTTAACGAGTTGTCAAACTTCTTCTGACGGGCACCTCCTGTAGGGCGACACCCCAGGGGGGGTACTCTGCAAACTTTTGGGCCCTAACCCTATACTAGACCATTTTAGCTGCATTTTGCAACCCTATTTTAGACTAAACACCAAAAAACACAACCCTATCCTAGACCTATTCCAGGCTTGCCATTTTCCAGAAACTTGTTCACTATCACAGTCTAAAATGCCAGGGGTCAGTAAAAATGCCGTACTGCCCGCAGTACCAATTTTTAAATGTCATTTGCCAGTAAACCTCGTCTAGACTAAATTCTTCACGCAACTGATCAGTTTCGTGGAAAATGATACCCTATTCTAGACCAAAAATGTCTGATTACGGTACCCTATCCCAGACTAAACTGCCTGAAACCATACCCTTCACAGCGGCAGATACCTATATAGCTCATATATGGGAGTACCCTCCCCCTGGGGCCGACACCTTCCATAAGCAGACACTTAGTTGTGGTACCAGCCACATACAAACACTACATTTTTAACCTTCCATTAACAGACACCTCTCCTTATCAGACACTCAGTCATGGTTCCAGCCACATACAAACACTACATTTCTAACCTCCCATTAACAGACACCTCTTTCAAGCAGACATCTTTTCTGGTCCTGGTGTCTGTTTATGTGAGGTTTGACCATATGACCAAGTTCATGTACTGTACGACTCGTCATTTGAAGAGTTTGAAACAAGCGAGGGTTAAGTGATAATTTGGCTACAAAAAAATGCTCAAAAGCTGGCCATTTTTCTTTCACCATACCAATGGCCACTGATTAATTATTGTTCGTTTAACCATTGTTGAAAGCTTCAAGCAGATGGTTATTACACTAGTCATGAAATTGTTTTGCAGAAAATCTAAACATAAAAAAGACCCTTCCAGAATGTAACTTTTAATCCCCCAAAAAATCCCCAAAATCGCAAATTTCAAATCCCAAAAAAATCCTTCGCACCTATCCTAAACTTGAGTACTCCCCCCCCCCCCCCCCCCCCCCCCCCCCCCCCGTGGGACTGACTAACCTTGCAACACAATGCAAATTTTGTGGCTACAAGGGTACGTTTACAAGACTACTACTAAAAATGGGTGATCACTCAAATATAAATCACACTCCACAAGTAATTTGAAACTTGAGTTTATTGTATATCCTCAACCAAAATACTTTAAAACTTCCCTACTTGTATAATAACCATATTATTTATTTATAAATAACAATAAACTTAATATAATATCTGATATAAAGTTAACTATGGTTACACAAACCTTCTAAAGGATTATTGTGCACTATTTTTTAAGCCGGAAAGCTTATCTCCACAATTTAATTACTTTTAGTGCTTTAATAACCTAAAATTTTTCAAGCATTACAACTGTGACAAAATTTGAACCTTTAAATAACAAACAAAATATGAATATATTAACTTTAACCCAATAAAATAACTGACTTTTTCAAATATATTAACAACCTCAGTTGCTGATTAAACAACAATAAAAATTAATAAATAATAATCACAGATTCACAGCCCGAACTTTAAGGCTGAACTTAATCAGACAAGTTTTTGCTTTCAGAGGTGAAAACCAAATCAGAAAATCAAGCCAATCTAGCATGGATGTGACAACTGCGAAATTATTCTATGAACATCACTTGAAAATGCAAGAAAGGCTGTACATGCAATTTTTACTATGCTTTGCACCAGAATTTTACTGTCTATGCAAGCAGAAAATCAATTCAAGCCAACTACAAATCTAGACAAGTCCCCTATTTTCCTGTGTGTTCATCAAGACAGTTTGTCTCGCCGCCATCTTAAATGTCATGCCACGCAAAAAAACTGAGAATACAAAAGCTGCTCAGGGGGCAGATGAAAGCGAAGATAGCATGGGGTAACATTCAACAGGGGGTCTAAAGAACTCAAGGATCAATCTGTAGAACACACAGGACAATAACAGACTGAACAGTGTAGTATGCACAAGGAAAAATGCCACTTAGCTCTTCCCTTTCTGTGTGGACAATGTCCACTGTACATTAAATCGCCTACATGTATGAAGCTATCAATGGCATTACTGCATGAAACAATATTAAATATACTTTTACATTCCTGCAAAATTGAAAAATTCTGACTGTGAACAGTGACAGATAGCCTGCTAAATAATCAATAGCCATGCAAATGGGACTGTAAACAAATGTTTGAAAGATTGCTTAAATACTAACTTAAATAGCAATACATGTACCAAGTATCAAAAATTATTTCTAACATTACATCTGTGTAAAAAAAAACATTAAATTATCTGCATTATTGCAAGGCACCACATCTGTTATGTCAATTTATGCTTACAAAAGATTTAACTGTAGACTGTAGCACTCACATAAATTAATTACCCTTGGTATTCCTCATGGATTGCACAAAAAGTATACAAACAGGGTTGGGACAGTGACTTTCAGAACTGCACCAAAACTGAATAAATTTGAACTCGCCCAAGAAGATCCGACACTCGCCTGGGTGAGTTTCCATCCCTGTACTAATAAAAATGTTCTCTTTAATAACTTGTTGTTAATTATATCTGTTGAAATAACATATAACAACGTATCCAAAATGGTGAAATTGCATATGAGAGAACATGCTTATTCCTCTTTTAAAAACACAATCCCTTAATCGAACATTTCACATGATCATTACACATTACATTACTGTGATGTGTTGAATGTCAGGCACCGTGCCCGACTTAAGTCTCGACACTAAGTTCGACGGAACTGAACTGAACCACGTGTATCAATTCTTTGAAAAATGTTGTTACCAGATACTAATACTCCTTGATAATCTACTGAATGTATTTAACGGTACAGTTATAACAAAATGTTTTTAAATACATGTAAAATATTCTCTACCAAATGAAGCAAATGTAAACTTCATGTGAAATAAATTTTCTATAAATGTTGTGGTTCACATTTTTTTCCCTTTGTCTTGAATTCATTACCATATTTTTATCTTAAATACTTTATACAATATACTATTTTGTCAAGTGTTTTTAAACATGAACCTAGTGCTTGGGAGATTGGCGACCACTAACCACAGTATCAAAGTTAAATAAATTTATTTACTTATTCAGAGACAAAGGTAAACAAAATTCAAACTGGTTTAAATTTTCAAACCAAGGAAAACATTGAACCACAACATAAATAACCCAAGGTTAAATGCTGGCATTAAGTAACTTTCCGTCAATATCATAAAATTTCACCATTCTTGAACGGATAGCCGTTAGTATCATTTTCGCGTGAGAGGTCACATATTTTTAAATAGAAAAAGAAAATACAACTATAGATAGCTAGCTTTACATTGACTTGTGCACAAAGTTCAGTTTCAGTTTATCGAAAATCTTAATGACATAACAATAATAGTAAATACTTATGTAGTGTAGCACTACTTCCATCCCCTTAATTTACAAAATGTCAATATCTACGAAAAGATACTTGAACTTTCAAGATTATGTCTTAGAAAGCATGTACATTGTAAGAAGGTTTTCTGAAGAAGGGATAAAATTCGCTTTTGGTTTCTTTTAACGATTTAAAAGAATAAAATAATTCATGTCAAAACCAAAAGATTGCATCATGTTCTATTTTTGTTAAAACAATGTTGCTCTCCAGGGCCAGCATCAACATGACCATTCAGGATAAACACTAAACAAAGGCACTTGATCAATGGCAATGAAAATTTGACACATGCATTGATATCAAACCTCCATATTGATGGCAGACAATACTGCTTGATAACACGAAACAACTCTCTCGTTTGAATATGAAAGTAATAATGCCTTTTTATCTTCTAAGAAACAGCACCACTTGAAAGTTCTGAATATCAGATTTCATTTGAATGGCAACACTTTCTGTTTTCATCCACAAAAGTTTTACATTAGAAGAAAGCATCAGATTTAGAGGTTGAACTCTTTAAGGAAAGTGTTATTATGTATGTAGAAGTTTGCAAAGATAACATGTAAGTACTTTTACCTGGTATGGATTGAGGATGTGTGTCATAAATGTATTAAAATAATAGTTTGTTATACCAATAACTTAATACACCTGGCCCCGGTTGTTCAACAGGTGGATAGCGGTATCCACCAAATAACTCACTATCCGGTGGATAAGTATTAACAAAATCCTTTGTGTTATCCCCTGGATAGTGATTTTATCCACCTTTGAACAACCGGGCGTTGTACACATATTTCAAAACACCTCACAAAACTTACCCACAAACATCATACTCAAGCACAAATTATGGCTGTTACAGTTCAATCACAATTTCATTCCTTCTTATAAGTGGAACAGTGTCATTAAGTGAACTAATAGATTCCGAAAGGGAGATTGTGTCGACACTTGCATTCACAGAAGCTGTCTCTCCTCCTTCTCCTAATGAGCTTACAGCTTGCATTTCATGAACGTTGTCTGAAGCAGTATTGCTGGTCATTTCTTGTGTTCTGCTGCTAGCAATAGAATTTTCTTGATTGAGTGCTGCCAAACCTTGATTTTGGGTTTGGTTGCTTCTGCTGCTATGACTTTCATTGGTCGCATCTCCCCCAGCTCCTGCAACCCTTGAAGGAAGATGTGGCTGAATAAAAGCAACATCACAGACATTGCAAGCACTTCTATCTCTAGCAAGTTCATAAGGAGGTGGAGGCGAAGAGGGTTCATCTGTCAAGGGAGCGTCATCAGCGGTAGAGATCCTAGGGTGGCGCCTTCTTTGCCTACGTCTTCTGGGACGAGTTGTTCTTTTTCTTCTCAATCGGTCCACAATAAACCCAATGCAGATAACAGCCAGCGCAGAACCAGTGATGGATAGAATCACAATTACGTAGTTCCGTACGTCATGATTTTTCTGGCTGGCAGGAACCAGAATAGGGTTGCAGTGCCGTTCATCTGATGCATCTGGGCAGTCATTTGTGCCATCACATTTCAGCTGACATTGAATTTTCCTTCCGCTTTTGCAAGTAAACAATAACTGGTCACCAAACACTTCACAGCCTTCAAAAGCATTGTCCGCATCTACACCATAGTAACTTGCCAGGAATCCACTGCCAACATTTTTGAAGCTTGTTTGAAGCCTGACAAGCATCTGTCTTCCGCTCGACCACACCATGCCCTTAGGCCTATTGTTAATTGAACAGAATCGTCCGAGAGATTTATCATTGTCGCCTGTCCCATCAAATACCTCAACAAAGTCGTCCCCGCATTCTTTTGACGTCGAAAATGTAGAGGTTGCAGAGTCAACATCAAAAAAATCGAACAGCAATGAAATTACCTTTCCTTCTGCGACTTTTATAAACCAGTTACATTTCTGATCCACTCTGCGAGAGCCAGGATAACGTGGTGAAGTAAACCGTCCATAGTCACTTTCCAGAAAACCAGTACAATGAGGTGTTCGAGTATAATGCGCCTTAAATCCCCGCGAGTTACTCTCTCTGTATGATTTAAACTCTAGTGACATTGTGTTACCAGTTGAACGAATGACGCTCTTTCCTGGAAGTCTAGTAGAGCAAAAGTGTCCTATTTGTGTGTCGCTGGCATTTAAGCCATCGAAAACTTTGACATAGTTAACATCACAAAGGTATTTGTCATCCACGTTTAAGTCTTCAAAACTAAGCTCGATGACATAATCCAATGGCACCCTTATTTGCCAGTGACAGTCGATATCTGCTGGAAATCCTTTTGGGTAACGTGGACCATAGTTACTAACTATGCGTGGACTAGCAAGATCTCCACTGGCTTCATTGAAAAACCCACCACACGAAGAGTAAATTGCACGGAAAGTACCGCGAAATCCTTGAGTGGTTTGATTGTCTGACTTAAATACAACACGTAGCGTATGGCTGTTTGATGTGATCTGTCTTGGGGGGATATTCTTTGCCCCTGCACAATATTTACCTATCAAGTCCGAACGATCATAAACTTCGACAAAGTCGCCACTATCACAACCGATTTCAGTCGATTTTGTAGGCTCGAGGTCGAAATTTATAAATACAAGTACTACCTTCTGAAACACTGGCATCATTATCGTCCATGAGCAGGCCTTGCCCGCAGGATACTGATTGGGGTAGTTTGGGCTCAGAATTTCCCCCGAAGAATCAGTCTTGGTGAAGTCACAGGTTTTGCTCGTGTCATATGAACTTGGTTTCGATGAAACGGGCAAAAGTAAAAATCCACTAATGAAGACAACACACTTTAAACAAGCCATGAAATATGTCCGAAGACTTTCTGCCATATCTGCTCAAAGCCACTCCACAGGGTACAAAGATGCGAAGGAAACGAAAGCACGTTTTTCCAACACAAAGCACGAAAAAGATCTCGATCACTTTGACGGTATTTTGAGCTAAACTTTGAACTAAAACCACTTTTCTCGAGCCTTAGAACGTGACAGAATAGACTCTATCCTCTTTTCAGTGAGGTCAGAATCGTTAATAGCTTCCCACGACAAACTGAGCTCTCAAGAGAGTCTCGAGAAGATACGAGTAAATACAAAGTACATGCAAATTTCCCACCTTTCACGTAATACGCTAACAATAGAATTGATAAGCCAAGGTAACCGCACCTTGTACCCCCAACGTCAAATTCGCTTCCGCTTTTCGTGATTGAGCGCATTTGTTCTTTTGATAAGAAAACAAACAAGTTTTTGATGCTCCTGGATCGTTTCCTATTCTTGAGAACTTTTTCTTTCGGGGTTAATCTAGATATTTTCTCAAATGATTTGGGGACACGAGCGTTTGGCTGATAGAAACAAATTATCATTCTCTCCTGATCTCCTCCTGTCCCCCTCCCCCAGCGAAGGGCTAATATATGTATATGCCTTCATGTACTCAACTTATCGAGTATTACAATTGTTTGCTCCTTTCAATTCATCTTTGAGTGGGAGAATGTTAACTACTTGGCAAACACTCTTTAGTGACGCACAAGAACATGTCATCTTTTCATCTTCCGTGCTGGAGGGATGTCTCGAGGATATTAAAACTTTCAGTCCCTTCTGCTTTTCATTGTAATTTAGTTCCCTTAATCTCAAGTGTACATTTTTACAGTTTGTATTTTATAATTGTTAATTAGTCCTCAAAACCCTTTCGGGAAGTGACTAACAAAATCATGAATTGTGCCTTTATTTTCTCTTTGCGTAAAGAAAATGAGCTAAAATGACACTGAAACTCAATATCAGATGTAAAACATTACAAGATTGTCAAAAAGTCCTCAAGATGCTTGAGCGGCCATGCATATACCGAATAATTAATAAGGTCACTTCCTCGTGCCATTTTATAAAGGTAACTGAATAGAGTAGAACTAAAATCAGACCTAAATAAATCAAAGGACACTCATAAACTCGAAATAAAGACGCGAAAAACAATGCAAATAAATTAAAACTCGTGCGAACAGTTCGTGTGAGCTGCTAAGCGCGGGAAAACCCGCGTGTAGGTCACTGTCGGGTAAAAGATTGGCTGAGAAAAAAATAGGTCTTAGGTCTTCGGTGTTCGGTCTTTCGTAGACCCTACGTATCGTTTACAGCATTATCGTTTGCGGTCCTTTGCAGATTTTGGTTCTATTTTGAGAAAAAATAGCGCGTTTATCCTGATTGGTGCGGACTGCACGAAAGTTGTTTTGTACTATAAATGGCTTTGTTTTTGAGCACGTAAAATCAAAGTAATACTTAGCTTTGCCAAATATATGTCAAGCTGGCGCGCCTTGTCAGCTGTCAACACAAAATTTGATACAGTATTTTTCATGGCCACGTTGCCATCCGGAAAAATTTGACCTATAGTCCACGTGAAGCCTGAAGAAATCCGAAAAATCTAACACAGTAGAAATTTTGACTGAAAAATACTTTACAAGCAGCCAAGCGGATTTGTGACCGAGAAATCCGGAAAAAATTGTATGAAATACGACAGGAATTAGATCGTCATTTTAAAGAAGTGTGACACAACTACGGAAATATGCAACGCGACGGGAAATGCGTGGCGGAATTTAAATACGTCGAAACTTTTCTGATTTTAACCCACAAACGCTTTTTCTTCTCTTTTTTTTTTCTCTATTTTCCGTTTTTTCCTTGCTGTTGGTCTTTCATTAGATTTCGTTTCGTGGCAGGAAAAGTTTCACCAAAATTCCGGAGAAAGTGAAATAGACCCCTTTACGATTGCCAGGGCATGCCGAGTGACAAGATGGTGGAAAAAATCAAAAGTTTGTATGAGAACTCAAAGTCATTTAATTGTTGCAAATTTGATATATTTGTCATTTTACCTTTGAAAAATGTAACTCTTGAGCTTATAGATACTACACACTAAATCTGGAGTGCATAGCAGTCATTTGTTGCATTTTAGAAAACCTGGGTTCTTCCATACATTTTCTGTAATCAGGCAACACAAAAATTACATAAAATGTATGGAAGACGTGGCTGCGAATCAGAAGCGACGAAGCCGCGAAAACATCGGACAATTTTAGTATTCTTCCTTTTCTGCCGCCATCCTACGCAAAACAATACTGTCCACCAAAAAGCGATAAAAGTCACGGATATTTCAAGCGTTCGGCGCGCCGTAAGAACGTCTGAAACCAGCTAAAACAACGTTTATAGTATTCTCCACTGGTATCACTACAAGAGTGTTTCTTTTTTAGTCAGTTATAATTAACGATGTTGATTGAATGCCCGAACAAACAAAATCAAAGCCACTATACATAAGTACCTGTTTTGAACAACTTCCACTTGAAAATGCAAAATTAGCCGCCTTGTCGCAGCGCCGAATTAATTTGATATATCATTCCCACTCGAACACCGTTCTAGGCTGCTGAACCATGTAGTTCACCTTAACTTAACAGGTGTCAATACCGGAATCGATCCGTAACTGAAAAGTTCGGGGGAAAAGTACTATTAATATGAATTGATTTTAACAAACTTCTAAAATTCTTAGCAGGAAATGGTGGAAAAAGAGTTGTTTTTTTCTGCAGCCTGAAACTCTTAAGTACTGAAACGCACTATATTTCCCGTGCAATATGTTCTTCCGCCGTAACGCATGCAGTTAATTAACCGCAAACCTTAGCATCATTCGGACTTCAAAGGCCAACTAAAATGTAAGAAATTTTCTGCTAGCAAAATTTTCACTTGTAAATGAATAAGCATTGTTTGTATCTGAACTCAGATTATATTAACTGATAAATGTAAATGGTTTCACGCCAAATGACAGCTTTTAGAGTCGCTTTTTTGAGGAACCGCAGCAAGCTAATATTCACTCACTTAACCATAATCGCGGCAGCGGTCGATCTATATATAAAACAGTCATCTGATCTGTTAAAAACAGCTTTTAATCTATTAATATTAGTTAATAGGTTTTTGGTACTTCTTATATAGTTTGAAATTTTAGATTTGGATGATATTTAGGTGTTAAGACTCGATTTAATATGTGATGCGCATTTTGCCTATTTAATTTGCGCAATGAAGCAATAAATGTTAATAAAAGTAGAATGTTTTTGGCAAAACTCATGCAGAAACCATGGAGATAATACGAAGGAAAATAAAGTTCTAACCCGTTCAAAGGCCTTTTAGAAATCTTGGGCTTACAGGTGCATAGGGGCTGAGTGTATAGTAAAAATAAAACTGAACAATCTGCATTTGTCCAGTAGTTAGGATTCAGCCGAAGACTGGTAGGTGCTTTGGTAACAAGGTAACAAGGTAAATCATAAATGATAAAGAGTTCGGTCCATAATACAATGATAGAGTTTGGTCCGTAATAAAATGATAAAGAGTTTGGTCCATAATAAAATGATAAAGAGTTCGGTCTATAATAAAATGATTAAGAGTTCGGTCCATAATAAAATGATAAAAGGGTTCGGTCTATAATAAAATGATAAAAGGGTTCGGTCCATATAAAATGATAAAGAGTTTGGTCCATAATAAAACTGATAAAGAGTTCGGTCCATAATAAAACTGATAAAGAGTTCGGTCCATAATAAAATTATAAAGAGTTCGGTCCATAATAAATGATAAAAGAGTTTGGACCATATAAAATGATAAAAGAGTTCGGTCCATAATAAAATGATAAAGAGTTTGGTCCATGATAAAAAGATAAAGAGTTCGGTCCATAATAAACTTATAAAGAGTTCGGTCCATAATAAATGATAAAAGAGTTTGGACCATATAAAATGATAAAAGAGTTCGGTCCATAATAAAATGATAAAGAGTTTGGTCCAAAATAAAATGATAAGGAGTTTGGTCCATAATAAAAAATCATATATGAAGTACCTTCCCTGGAGCTTCTATAAATCGCTGACTCCTCCCTAGACTCCGGCCTTGCGCAGAGAAGCAGGGTGCGCGGGGCGCCGGGCGTCGTCGGAAGGATGCAAATCCTCACACATGAGGAGGGACGCCTGGGGACAAGGCAGTAAAAAGGAGTTGATCCTGTTTTCCATATCGTTTGTTAGTACCCTGACTCACAGCCATAGAGGAGCACAGTTTTGAACAGCTTTTCTTTGGTCTATTGGTATCGAGGTGCTTCTCCACAATGGCTCCAGTTTCCAGAAGGCAGTCCAAGCCAATGTTCTTTGTCTCTTTAGATCGGGTACTTAAACTCGTGTACATGGTTGATGGTTGATGGTTTCTCCGTACGCATGGAGACACTGATCCGGATCTTATGATATTGGTGCACATATATTCAGTCTTGGGCACACTTTATGGACAAATGATGCAAAAAATTAAAAGAACATAAGAATATTGCAAACGAGAAGTCTTCAAAGGAAAAATAATTTAAAAGGTTGGGTATGTGAAAATATAAAGATGGACAAAGGGGACTTAGAAAGTTGCAAATGGGAGCATCGACATTGGAAAGTTGGAAAAACGGGAACAATGGATAGTTGGAAAAGCTGAGAACATTCAGAAGGGCTACAAAAGTATAAATAAGAAGGTTGCAGAAGGCCGCATTAAGCGGTTGGCAAAGGAATCATTAGATTGTTGCAAAAGGGAACAATTTGGAAAGGTTGCAAACGGTGGAAAATAGGCGGGAACATCATTAGAAAGTTGCAAACGTAATGTACGGACAAAACAAGAATACCTAGCTACATATATTAAGTCTACCGTTTTAATAAAATAAGCCGAATCCCAAGGGCACTGTAGGACCACGGAAACTGTCGACTGTGGCGCAGTTTACCGTTAAGTTCCCAAAGTAACAGCCCTCTGTCCCCCGAAAGTAGCGACCCGCATGGCTATAAAATTTGACAGTTGTTAGTATTTCCGAAAATAGCGACCCCTCTAAAGTAGTGATCTGCCTATAGCAACGACCCCCAAACGTAAATTTAATCTCTGTTAGAAACAAAATGGGACAACTGCAGAAAGATCTAAGGGAGTGCTCGCACTAATTCACTCCAAAGGGGACCACAAAACAATTTTACAGCGCTAGAGAAAGGACCAGATGTCTTTTTTATACCGTAAATAATATCTGGTGTCAGTAGTAAAGGCTGCAATGGAAAGACTGATGTGCTCAAAAGTAAATAAAAATAAATTACCTTTTAAATACAAATTGTTTTTGTATTTCTACATATGTGGCGGTTATGATCGACTCATGGCTATGCCAGCACAACCACAGGCATACCATCCTCTGTTTGTGTGGTGTGCTGTTAACGGTAATGTCCGTGTCGGTTTATAAAACTAGTCTAGGGTTCTTAAAATTGATTAAAATTAAATAACACCTCTCAAAATCACTGCCATAGTGTTTAACTTTGTTTTTCTGCTCAAACAGGAGCTTACAAGCTCTTGATTCAAGCTCAAGCGAGTCCAACCGTTATTTTGGAAATACCGCTTTTACGAGTCACATATCGCCAAAGAGAAACACAGAAAAGAACCTGGCATTTATTTTAAAAGTTTTTATTCCATTTTTATCTGTTTTAAGAGCCCTAAATGTATTGTTTTTAAGGGCTGGTTCCCACTAGCGACGTAATCGGAAGCGGAGTCGGAGTCGGAAGCGTAAGGAGCCTTACGTTCTAGTGGAAATTAAAAAACGGAGTCGCAATCGGAATCGGAAGCTCGACGGAATCGGAATCGGAAGGATCAGAAGGTTTCCTTTTTCTTCCGATTCCGCTTCTGCTTCCGTCGTTTACTACAGTCAACTCCCGCCTTGCGGACACCTCGCTATTACGGACACCCCGCTATTACGGACAGCACCTTGACTGAAACAAACTCCCGCTATTACGGACTCTCGCTATTACGGACTTACGGACACTTTATTCGGTCCCAGCGTCACAATTTTATTGTTTTCTCTCTCGTTATAGCGGACACTGAGCAGCATCTTGGAATATTTGCACACATACATCAAGTCTATTTTTTCTGCTTTTTGAAATTGTCTTTGTCTTTTTTGGTCGATTGAATTTAGTCTCCTTGGTGACAAAGTGGGGGAAGTTGTAATTCAAAGGCAATGTGATAGCTGATGAAATCAATAGCTGATGTTCAGGTTTTTCCTTGAAAATAATTTTTTTTAGAACTGTAGATTACTGTACTTCAGTACAGTAGGAAACCATAACGATGCATGTGTGGACATTGCTGCAACATACGATGTTTGTTGTTTACGTACTTAGAAGAACTACTGTAGAAAAGGGTACGTAACTTCTGTTCTGTTAAGTTTTGTTCTGTTTGTAAATACGGGAAATACTCACGGTCCCGAGGGTATCCGCTATAACGGGAGTGACTGTATCCGCTTCCGTCGTTTTGATTTCCACTAGATCGTAAGGTTCTTATGATTCCGCTTACGTCACTTGTGGGGGTTTACGGTCACCTTGCCACCAGGGAGTTTCGCCACCAACGAAGTCGCCACCAAGAGAAAAGTCACCTCGCCACCAAGGTAGTCGCCGCCTTGCGTCACTAAGAAGTAGCTGTTTGATTAGAATATGAAGAATGCCTTTATTTGATATTTTGTGCCGGAATCGTTGTGCCGTCACGTCACGATCGTGGAGCCGTGGATACACGCGTAGACTGTTTAATTTATTTTTCTTCGCGCTTGTTTCGCGAGCGGTAAGAACTTTTTGATGCGGTGATTTTGTTCTCGACGCGCGTGATTGTCTTTATTGGGGCTGGTAATCAACGTGCGTGAGTGTTTGTTTCTTCTAGTTTCACCCGCCGTCATGCGAACGTTTCAACATATTAAAGTATGTTTCTTGAGATACGCAACTGAGAAAGTAACCTGATGTTTTGTCGTACGATGCATTGTCAACAGCACGGACCGATAGTATGCAACATAGTTTAATAAGTTTTGGTTTATAAGGACATGATTCGATTCTTCTGTTTGTTGTTCAGTGTTAAAGCATGGTGGCGAGGTGACTTTTCTCTTGGTTGCGAGTTCGTTGGTGGCGAAACTCCCTGGTGGCGAGGTGACCGGATACCCTTGTGGGAACGGTTCGCGCACAGTACACCACACAAAAGAAAGCATGGCAAACCTGTGACACAACTAGCCGGAAGCAGCCGTAGTTGAGTGCAGGCTTCTCTCGGACATCGGTCGAGAACAAAACAAGATGGCGAACGATATGGTTGGTATTGATGCTCTTTGCGGCGACATCCAAAGGCCGTTAGACTTTGAGAAATGCAGCAGAGGTTGGGAAACGCAAAGAGAATACAGTTATTGGATTCCTAAGGCAGATATTATCGGTGAAGTGCCGAAAGATCTTCGTGGAACTTTATTTCGAAACGGGCCAGGAGTACAAGAAGTGTACGGTACCCCGTTGAAACATCGTGAGTACAAACTTCTATGTTTTGAAAAAGGCATGTCAATGAATTTTCCCTTCTGATTTTGTTTCTTTCCATATATAACGAAATAATTTAATTTAGCAAGCTTAAAATCCCCAAAAAAACAAGCCAGCTCACGTTAATGGTTGAATTGGGTGTATTTATACCTAGCAAATATCGAGGCTGTAACACACGGACCACCTTGAAGTCAACGTGATATTACTCTCAGGGCCTCTTTATAGTCGCAATTACACCTAATTCAGTAAAGGTTGCTTTGGCAGTTGGTCATTGGTAATTGGGATTTGGCATTTAGCATACGGAACACAATGCAATGCTTCGCTTGAGTGACCGCCAAACAATAGCTTCCCAAAGCCCAATTACCAATGACCAAAGCAACCTTTATTGAATTAGGTATATACGATACACCTTTTATCTAGGTAAATTCGAAATAACAATAGCCGCGGCATGCTTAAATTTGCATTAACCTAGGTAAATTTGAATGGTCACACCATGGAAAACAATAGAATTTTTCCTATGTAAAAGCCTACCTAGATTGTAGGGTCGATTGGTTTTCCCAGGTAAACTAACCAACAAAATGTTGAGTTTTGACAGCGAGTTGCCTACTGCATGCTCTACACGTCTCACTGTTGTTTTCTTGCCAATAAAATGCAAATTCTCAAATTGTTTTGTGGAATTAAGGTTTAATTAAAGAAAGAATCAAGTTCACACAGAGAAAGGAAACCTGGGTCATGGCTCATGTACGACGACCTGACTGACGTCATAAAGCCTAATACAATACAACCTAATACAATACAACCTAATACAATACAATACAACCTAACACTACCTAACACGGTACATCACAATACAGTCGTTGTACACGAGCCATGACCCAGAAACCTTGAATTTGGTCATCTGATGTTGTTGACAAAGAATGACAAAGTATTGTACCAAAGTGTGTAACCCAGGTGCAGAGCTGTTGTTTTGCTAGTTTAACCTATTGTTTTTTTTTTTCACGTTCTTGTTGCCCTCGCTGAAAAGCCTTAGGTAAATTTATTTTACCAAGATAAATCAAATTTACCTAGGTTAAAGTGCTTTGTGTAACCACAGCTTATATTAGCCTCAAAGCTTCTTCATATGAGCTCTTCTGGCGCATGACTGGTTAGCGTGATGGAATGTTAATTTCTTGTCTCTTCATAATATGGAAAATGTCAAGTGAGTTTCTCACTGACGATTTGAAGACATTAGTTCTGCAAAGATTGACTACTTTGGTAGCATTGCTTTACAGTCAAATTTCAATGCAGTTTGTAGACCTTTTATGTCTTTGTTTTTATTTACTGACCTTGTGAAGACTAAAAGAAAGATTAGTTTGGTAGCAGCATTTGCAGTCAATTTCTTGCAATGCGGTGCTCTTATTATTTATTCCCGGACAGTGCAAAGGCTACTAGAAAGATGGACTTGCAATCAATTTCTCCACAATTTGTATACCTTGTGTGAAAAGTGAGTTGACTTCTAATGTCACATCGAGGATGAGCCCAAACAACACTATCAAATTAGAGTAAAGACAACAATTTAATGTTAATTAACCTATTTATTATCGTTTTTTATTCTGCTTATAATTCATTGGTTGTTTACCATTTACACAGGAAAACCGATTGGTCCACGGTTTGTGTAAATGGTAAGCCTAACTCCAGAAAGGGAAATTCCGTTTGAGATTGGCGTGTACCATTTACCATTTGACACCAGAAACAAGCTGAGTAACCACACTTACGCATCAAAACTGGCGCAGGGTCTGGAACTGGTAGATAAAAGCAAATGGTACACACATTTCTGTTCGGAAATTTCGGTTGGGAATTTTGGACTACCTTTCAAGACGTTCCGTTTATTTCGGAAATTTTCCGGTCGGTCGAGCCAAAATTGTCTTACCATTTACATTCTGACCGAAATTTCCAGAATTTTTGGGTAAGTGGTAAACAACCATTGTGTCTGGCAAAATAAAAATAAAAAAAAAAATTAAAAAAATAGGTAGAAAACAAAGAACAATGTTATCTGTGGTAAACAAATTGTTTTTAATGGGTTTCATAGAATAGAAATTAGTACTTGCCCACTCATCAATGTGAGTGTCAAAACATCTCCCAGGCACAGTTCTGAAAGTCACTCACCCAAATGGTGAATGCTTTCAAAATAAAGTTTCTAAATTAACCCTGGATTTTACTGCAGCATGCAGACCTGTGTTTGTTTTTAAATTCACTGACCATAATTTGCCCATACCTGTAATTTGCCCATTAGTGAAATAATCGTGATCTAGAGTGTTATCAAGTAAAGTATTGTTACCGGTTAAGAGTGGTTTGTCAAGTTTTTTAGACATATTAGAGAGTTTTTTCATGAAAATTTGACAGCCTTTCAGTTCACGTTATAATAATCTTACCATCAAGCTGCTGTCATTTATTAGAGAAAATCATACAGCGGCTTGAACTACCAACTGTGAGGCATCACCCTCATCAGCCATTGACAAGGAACTATTGCAGTTTCGGCAGCTATCAATGGGACTACAGTTCTTAGTGCCGCCAGCGGCAGATGCCACTGGGTGATGCCTGGTCATGCATCATCTCATAGCGATAAGCGTATGGTATATAAAGAGTGTCCCAAGCAGCAGACCCCAAAGGTCTCGCTGTATATAAAGAGAGAGTCCCTCTGTGTGTAAATTTACATTTTACATAATTTATTGCGAATTTACATTTCACCAGTTATTTCACCCATTACTTTTGTACAAAACATCTCCCCAGGAGGGTCAGAGGGATTTTAATTAATCCTTTTATCTCCCAAGATTGCCAAAAATCAAAATGTTTAAGAAAAGTATCAAATTTCATTTTGTTAAGTATTGAAAAACAGATGGTACCATGCAAAAGGACTGCCAAAGAGGTTTTATTTGAATGGTCACACCATAGGATTTCATCAACAGACTCAAAAGTTAGAACTACATTCGTTTACGTGGCTTTCATTGTTTCTATATAATTATGTATCTTAATAGCAATTGATGGAGATGGGATGCTGTGTGCTGTAACATTTGAAGACGGCAAAGTTCACTTTAAATCCAAGTTTGTGAACAGTAAACATCGACAGGAGGAAGCTGCCAAACAGAAGTTTTTGTACCATGGACAAATGGGAACAAAGCCTTCCAGCTCAACCCTTGGATCCATTATAAACACCTTGAAGGGCACACGAATTAAATTCCGCAATCCTTCAAACACCAATTCTTTTTACTGGGGTGGAAAGGTATGACTATTAGTAATACCGGACAAAAAAATTATGTATGTTGTAGGTTGAAATTATTTTTGGTTGAAATTATTTCAAACTAGGTTAATTTTAATTTTCCTTTGTCCCTTATATATTAACATACATTAATTTTGTAACCTCAGACAAAGGAAAATAAAAATTGACCTAGTTTGAGATAATTTCAACCTACAACATATATTCGTGTACAGATAATACAATAACATGGGTGCACAGATAAACGTCATATCTCCATGCAGTCATGTATTATTTTGTGTATTATTATTTGTATTATTATTCTGTGTATGTATTATTTCCCAAATGTTTCTAAAGATTTCCCAAAATTTCTCCCAATACAGTCCGAAGGTTGTACATGTACAAATGTTTCCATTCATTTCCTGAACATTTCTCTGAAGATTGCCAGAGATTTCCAAAGATGTTTTGATTACCTGCCCTGTAGACCAACATTATGCTCTCTGATCGGCTAACTTGTACAAAAAAATTGTCAAGTGCTCACAGTAATGTGTGTCGTGTGTTTTTTTTACCCCCAGAGGCATATAATGTACATGTAGTTATGAGGCAGCAATAATTTATTAATAAATTAATGTTTTTTTTGTCCATGTTATTTTCTTTTACTAGGTTCTCACATGTTATGAAACAGGAGTGCCATATTGTTTGGATCCATACACTTTAGAGACACTTGGACCTGAGAAGTTGAATGGTAATCTGCACCTGGGATGTTTAGCTGCACATTTCAGAATTGATTCTGAAAGAAAGGTGATTTGCTGATTCCTTGTGATTCCCTCTGATGAAGGTTCTATTATTTTTAAGATACCTTCTTATTATAAATATCTTACTTTTTTATATTTATTTTGTGTCATACCAGCAAATAAGCTGGTGCCAGGGTTCGTATGCGTCTTGAAAACCCTTGAATTTCTGGAGTCTGATTCAAGGCCTTGAAAGTTCTTGAAATTGGTTTTTGGTCCTTGAAAGTCCTTGATTTTTTACCGAAGAACATCTAAAATATCAAGGCTTTTAAATGTACTAAGTTTTCAAGTAGTAAGTGCAAATGCAGATGGAATGAAAGTCTCAAAATGCTTACGAAATACGTAAAACACTAGTTCCTTCCCAGTGCTCTCTCATCACTCTTGCACGCATGAAGTCCTTGAAATTTCTAAGTGGGGTCCTGGAAAGTCCTTGAAAAGTCCTTGAATTTTTGGTCTGAAAAAGTGTACAAACCCTGTGGTGCGTTCCTGCAGACTTTGCAGGTCGAATCTATAGGATGCACCGATACTGTAATGATTTGATTTAGCACCTGGGGTGCTATTTACTTTTGGTAGTTCAAAGGAGGGCACGCCACAATGGTAATAATGGTTTGCATCATCAGAATCCAATTCACTATTATACCTCAATTTCTTCAAAGGGATCTTGCATTTGAAGGAGTCGAGTTGCACACTCATATGAAAATAACTGTTGAGACACTTTGTAATTTGGTTATATGGCCAGTTACAGGAAGCAAAATGACAGCAGTTGATCTTTTGATGCCATGTTAAATGGAGCACTTATTATTGGAATAAGAGGCATGCTACAAACAATACTCAAGGGGGAAGGGTGCAAAATTAGAAAAGGGGCGCTTATTTGAAGGAGGGAGCTAAATCGAATCATTACTAACAGTAAGTGTAGATAGACTATAGATTAACTGTCTATTGTCTATGGGCTACATGACTCTTATTTCATTTCAATTAATGGTGTTTGTGATTTTTTCCTTCAGCGACTTGTCTGCATAAGCCTGCGCCCAGGGTTTTCACAGGTCAAACCCAGTCTTGCAATTTACGAATTTGACCCTTCATGGCGGCTGTGCCAAAAACAGATTCATGGCATCGAGGGTCTGAATTATGGGCACGACTTTGTGCTTTTACCTGATTACTATGTGTTTCATATGACGCCGTTTGTTAAAGGATCATGGTGGATCACAACAAAGATCTTAATGGGATGGACCTCACCAGGGGAAGAGATGAGATATTACCCTGACCAACCATCACGCTTTGTGATCATACCACGACACTCGAGTGAAGAAAATGCTGGTGTGATGTTTGTGGACACAGATCCCTGTCATGTAAGTTTTTAAATTTCTTATAAACTGAAAATTTATTGATAAATGCACTAGGAAAATACAAAGCCTAGAAATAAAAATTTAATGACTGTTAAGACTTGGACAGTTCAGCTATACTGTATTGTTTTGGGTCAGAATTGTATTGATATTTAAAACAATGCCTCTGCACGTACATTTTACATTTTGTTACATTTCTTCGCCATTCCTTGCAAAAACACAACAACGTTTAATTTTCCAATAGCCTTCATTTGAATGGTCACACTTTAGGATTCATCCACATACACTGACAGACTTAAAAGTTAGAACCACCTTGTACGGCATCACTGAAGAGGCTTGTCTTTCATTATTTTGTTTCAGATTTTCCACTTTGGCACCGCCCAGCAGGTTGGTAACAAGATCGAATTTTCTGCTGTGTGTCTGGGCACCAAGTTTGACATGACATTTGACAGCAAGATTTGGCTTTCAAACACATCAGTCGCCCCAGGCCTCACTTATAACTTCACTATCGACCTGGCCACTAAGCAGTGTACTCGAACTCAAATTGATCGCGCGAGTGTGGAATTCCCATCCACTCACCCTTATAGAAATGGAATGGCTGGGACGCGATTCAACTACTTAATGGCGTGTGACAGACCTGGATTTAACCTTCCATACAGGGATGTAGTGAAGGCGAGTATGATTTGGAGTCCTTAGCATGAAGTGACTTGGAGTATTGATACTTCCCCTCTGGATGGGATTCTAGTCCAATGCAGGGTCACCTCCATCATAGTCACTCTGACCCATTTTTAACTCATGAATACCCTAAGCGTCATGAACGAGTTATAGCAGACGGGGACAAATATGCAAATTTTCACTTCTTCCCTCCCTTCCTACCCATATGGGGGTGGCATTGGGAGGGTGGTGAGTTGAACGCAGAGGATTCGGGGGTGGGGGGGAGATCGGTGGAGCAAAACGCGTAGTAGAGGGGAGGTCAGGAGGTTTTTTGTATTCACGAGTTTGCTCGAAAAAGCCTTTGATTTAGATTCGGCTGACGTCATTTAACGGTATAAGGGCAAGAGAACGCGCAGCTTATGCGAGCGTATTACACTGTAGTATACCAGTTTGACAGGTTAGGAACAGAGCGAAGGTTACACTGTAGTATACCGGTTTGACAGGTTAGGAACAGAGCGAAGGTTACACTGTGGTATACCAGTTTGACAGGTTAGGAACAGAGCGAAGATTACACTGTAGTATACCGGTTTGACAGGTTAGGAACAGAGCGCAGATTACACTGTAGTATACCGGTTTGACAGGTTAGGAACAGAGCGAAGGTTACACTGTAGTATACCGGTTTGACAGGTTAGGAACGGAGCGAAGATTACACTGTAGTATACCGGTTTGACAGGTTAGGAACAGAGCGAAGATTACACTGTAGTATACCGGTTTGACAGGTTAGGAACGGAGCGAAGTTTAATTGTAAACGCCTGTGCTTAGGACGAGGGTGAAACTTTGATTAAAATGAAGAAGTTCCCAAGGGAAAAGTTCTAAAAATTGGACATTTTAGCAGTCGAATAGTAAACCCTTTCACATCCCCTTGAGAAGAGACCACGCCCTCTAAAATAAACATTTTTCTTGTATTCACAGTTGAACGCTAAGAACGGGCATCGTCAAGTGTGGTACTCACACGGCTGTCTTGGCGAACCTGTCTTCGTGCCTCGATTGGGTTACGACTCTTGGCAAGTAGGAGACGAAGATGACGGATATGTCATCGTGCAGGTCTACATTCCCGAGAAGCATGTGACTGAGTTCTGCGTGCTGGACGCTAAGAATGTTGGGAAGGGGCCCTTGGCGAGGATCCAGCTAAAACACCATGTGCCTTATGGTTTCCATGGCACATTCACCCCTGAAGTCTTCATTAATGGGCCGAGGATAAATTCAAAGTTATGAAGAGTCTGCACCACGTTCACTCCCTGAACTAAATTGTAGGTCGTAACTACAGGACGCTTATTTCCCTGCAATTTCAGTTATTTTCACCACGCGAATCGATTTTGTCCCGGGGAGGGACTCCCGTATAAAAATGACAGGGGTGCTCGTCCGGGTGGAGTTTTTCGAAAACACCTTAGTGCCAGTTCGATCAAATTTTTATTTTCATTTTTGTGCAACCTGTCCAAACCGTTTTTCAATCCGGTCAAGGGAAAATGTTCCTGTGTTTCCAAAGGGCAGTCAGTGAAAGTAACGTCAGAGACTAAGACACAACACATGAACTGACACTGGCAATTTCTTATAGCGATAGAGACGATTTCTTCAAATACGTACTACTCTTAAATATTTTTGACTAACTAATCATTCCTGTCAAATGTTTTCGGCTCGATACCCCAAATAAAAAGGTACCGCGATAATTCTTACGTTCGTAATTTTAGATTTTAACACACTAATCTGTATCAGTCTACAAACTTTGACCAAAACTATTAACGTGACCGAACACAACAACGCCGTTGTTGTATACGGCTTTCGGTTTTAGGATAAAATTTCCCCAGATGCTTAACACGATCGCCTGATGCTTTCAGTTGTTCGGTCACGTTTATTGCTTTACTCTGACAATATCGATTCGCGCGGTGAAATTAGAAAAAAAATACAGTCAAATTTGACTCTTTTGCGCCCTGTGTCTTAACTAATATTGTTCTCATGTTGGAGTCTGCAAGTAAAATCTCAAGTTGGCATGTAACCGTTCTTGAAAGGAGAGCTACTGTGGTTTACTTTAAATTCGGTGCTGTATAACGCGTTTCTTATTTCTCAGAGAACATGAAATCCAAAAGTGTAAAAATATTCGGGCATTCTGTGTAAAAAATCAAGTAAAAGTTATGATGATTTTTGGTTTCAAGTTTTCGAGAAGAAGAACTGGAGTTAGAGTTGCGATAATTTATTTAATATGTTTAAAATATTTGATTCCGCAAAAACTTTATCAACAAGTCTGTTTCTTCGATAATTTAACGGGTCAGGGATAATACATGCATGAAACAGCAAATAAACGTGAGTTATTTAACCCCGGCTGAAATATCGTGTTTTCATGATTATGGCCAGCTTAAGATAAGATAAGAACTTTATTAACCTGTCAAAATCGCTAGCATACGATGTACACTAATTGGGGACACCTAACTAGAATGTAACTACAATAATAATCTGATAACTCTAATAATAATCAGCTTGCTTTATTGTCTTCAAATATGAAGGAAACAAAATCCCAAAAGTGATGAAAACCAAAAAAAAAAATACTAAGGGAAAAAATAACGGCTAAAAAAGTCCAAATTTTGCACGAATGGCAATTTTGATTTCTTGACCGCCTGTCACGAAATCAAATTTGGTTCCTTAGTGAAGGTGGCCACCAAGCTCGCAAACTCTACTACAGCTAAAAGAGTCCCATTACATCGTGAACGGCTTGAGTTGCTATGACCTGTTATGCCTTCTGAAGATAGTAGCGACTGCTTGAAACACACCTAAAATATTACAAATAATAAAAATATGAGGAATCTTTGTGCGGCTCAGGGAAAAGTGACAGTTATCATTTCAGACTATGCGTTAAACCAGAAACCCATAAGTGGGTTGAAACGTGTAACGCACATCCACAGCTTCCGAATATTCATTTTTTGCTTAGTACCATATTTGGAAACCCCTCGGTCCCTCGAGATTGCAAGCAAGTTCTAGTGAATTGATTGGTTAATATTTTTTATTTTATTTTCCAAATATGGCTGTAACAGCTGTAACAGCTTTTTAGCAAATTGAATAATCGGAAGCTTGTTTTGAAGCGTACAAGAGACAGTTGCACGTTTCAACCCACTTATGGGTTTCTGGTTAAACTTCTGAAATAAATTATGGATATTTCAACCTACCTGCTGCATAATGATATTATCGAAGTCCCACGAAATTGCACCCGTGCTCTGCAAGGCGCCCAACCATATCAAGTAGAGTTTCGGCTGAAACAGGGAAAGCTATGCCACTGGCAGTAATCTGTGCTACTATTGTCTGAAATATCAGAATAGAAATACACTTAGGAGGATTTTTTTTTTTTTTTTTTTTTTTGGGGGGGGGGGGGGGGGGTGACTTTTTATGGTCAAAGCCATGCTGCAATATCTTTACTTATCTACAAGAAAATTTTTAAACACCAGGATAATGAAATCAACCAATTCTTGAGAGAGGAATAAATCATGGTCCGTTCTACCCCATTTTGGAAAAGAAAATGTGAGAACTTGAAACTGTTTCATGTTGAATTTTATTTAGTCCGTCAATGGCTTGAGACACTCCTCGACGGTTTCGGTTCACAAGGTGGTAGCTTATCAACTGGACGATTATTTTTCGGGTTCTGTTTAAGTGCAAGTTTGATCCAATTTTTGAATTTCGTTCTTTTGCACTGTTCGAAAGAAAATACTATGTATTTAGTAACATGTCTAAACCGTTCTACAATCTGATCAAGGCAAAACGGTTTTTTTAGACCGGACTTTTCGCATTTGCGCGGTCGCCAATAAATTTGAATGTTCCTGAAGTTCCAAAAGATAGTCAGCGAAAGTGACCTCAGAGACTCAATCCCTTGTTAAACAATCAATGAGGAAATTTTACTTTTCGTGTGAGATGTGCGGCTCTGAGCTAGTTGATTTATCAAATTAAGAAAACAACTATATTCGCGTTCGAAGAATTCAATCCTAATTTCGTGTTGGTTTCCCTGTGCCTTGCATACAGAAAAAATTGAGATTTTTTGGTGTCCGGTCTGCCGTTTGGCCGCCCCTATTGATTTTTTCAAGAGCCCATTCAACCTCGTTCCCAGGGTCTTGTCCTTCCCGTTGACAGGTGTCACAGTGATACGTGTATCCCCGTGATATGTGTACCCCCGTACACATATCACTAGTAATATGTGTATCCTCGGTGGGGATACACATATCACTGATTTCTGTACTGTCAACAGACTGGGGCAAACAAGGTCATGATTTTAATTAAAATAAGATATTAAAATACTTCGAGCTCAAGACAGAATTCGTACGTTTTATTGTTTAAAAATTTTAATTTTAGCGGTGTGAAACAAAATGTTTCTCAAAATAATCATTGTTAATAAAGTTATTAGATTGATTTATAACGCGATCTTGCTTCAAAATGCTGGGTGAGTTAGATATACATTCAAGTCATGAACGGTCAAACAAGAAGCGAGGGTGCAAACTTGTTTGTAGATACGGTTAGAAGAGGGGCGAACTACCTAGTGAAGTGACATTGTCACAATAATTTGTGTATTCCCGTGATATGTGTATCCCCCGTACACATATCACTAGTAATATGTGTATTCCCGGTGGGGATACACATATCACTAGTGATATGTGTACCCCATTTCAGAATATGCCGTGTTTTGTGTATCCCCATCCCTTTGCAGCGAACTACCTAGTGAAGTGAAGTTGCCACAATGATATGTGTATCTCCGTGATATGTGTATCCCCGTACACACATCACTAGTGATATGTGTACGGGGATACACATATCACTAGCGATATGTGTATCCCAACCGGGGACACGCATATTACTAGCCAGATATGTGTACGGGGGTAGACATATCACGGAAATACAAATATTATTGTGACAACGTCACTTCACTAGATAGCTCGCTGCTGAGGTAGAAGGATACACAAAACACGGCAGCCATATTTAGGAAGGGGATACACATATCACTCTGTGATATGAGTATCCCAGGAGGGGGATGTGGCTGCCGTGATATGTGTATCCCCTTCCTGAATACGCCGTTTTCTGGTGTATCCTTACCCCTTTGCAGCGAACTACCCCGTGTACGCATATCACTAGTAATATGTATATTCCGGGTGGGGTACATAAATCACTAGTGATATGTGTATCCCCTTCCAGAATATGGCTGCCGTGTTTGTGTATCCCCATCCCTTTGCAGCAAACTACCTAGTAAAGTGAAGTTGTCACAACAAACTGTGTATCGCCTTGATATGTGTACCCCCCGTACACATATCATTAGTGATATGTATATTCCGAGTGGGGATACACATATCACTAGTGATATGTGTATCCCCTTACTTGATATGTGTATTCCCTAACTATGCTGAATATGGCTGCCGTGTTTTGTGTATCCCCTCTGCGGCGAATTATCCGATGAAGTGAAGTTGCCGCAATGATATGTGTATCTCCGTGATATGTGTACCCCCGTACACATATCACTAGTGATCTGTGTACGGGGATACACATATCACTGGTGATATGTGTATCCCAACCGGGGATACGCATATTAGTGATATGTGTACGGGGATTATATACACATATCACGAAGATACAAATATTATTGTGGCAACGTCACTTCACTAGATAGCTCGCTGAAAGAGGGTACAAGGGGAAAGAGGGTACACATATCACTAGTGATATGTGTATCTCCACCGGGAATACACATATTATTAGTGATATGTGTACGGGGGATACACATATCACGGGGATACACGTATTATTGTGACGTCACTTCATTAAATAGATAGCTGGCTGCACAGAGGGAGAGGGATACACGAATCACGGCAGTGGGGATACATATATCACTAGTGATATGCGTATCCCAGGTGGGGATACACATACCACTAGTGATATGTGTACCCCAGGTGGGATACACATATCACTAGTGATATGCGTATCCCAGGTGGGGATACATATATCACTAGTGATATGTGTACCCCAGGTGGGATACACATATCACTAGTGATATGCGTATCCCAGGTGGGATACACATATCACTAGTGATATGCGTATCCCAGGTGGGGATACACATATCACTAGTGATATGCGTATCCCAGGTGGGGATACACATATCACTAGTGATATGCGTATCCCAGGTGGGGTACACATACCACTAGTGATATGGGTATCCCAGGTGGGGATACAGATATCACTAGTGATATGCGTATCCCAGGTGGGGTACACATACCACTAGTGATATGCGTATCCCAGGTGGGGATACATATATCACTAGTGATATGCGTATCCCAGGTGGGGTACACATACCACTAGTGATATGCGTATCCCAGGTGGGGATACATATATCACTAGTGATATGCGTATCCCAGGTAGGGATACACATATCACTAGTGATATGTGTATCCCAGGTGGGGATACATATATCACTAGTGATATGCGTATCCCAGGAAGGGATACATATACCACTAGTGATATGCGTATCCCAGGTGGGGATACATATATCGATACACATACCACTAGTTATATGTGTATCCCAGGTGGGGATACATATATCACTAGTGATATGCGTATCCCAGGTGGGAATACACATATCACTATCCCAGGTGGGGATACACAGATCACTAGTGATATGCGTATCCCAGATGGGGATACACATACCACTAGTGATATGTGTATCCCAGGTGGGGATACATATATCAGTGATATGCGTATGTGATATTACTACCTTTGCAACGAATTAGTGTAGCTACAGTGACATGCTGGCATTAAATTTATACACTTTCGGATTCCAGCATCTAGATTAGCCAGGGAATTTGCTTTTAAACAGGGTAAAATCATTCCATTTTTAGCAACAATTAAGACTCCAGCAAGGTAAGGATTCTTTACCCTTCTGGAGACTCGAGACTTGACTCGATGAAATACACAACTTTGTTCGTGATCGGGTAACGAAAAATCCTTTAATACTCCTTTAATACGGAACTTATTTTCTATTCACAAAATAAATACCGAAGTACTGCCTTCGGGTACTCATAGCCTCTCCACATTTCGTGAAAAGTTAAGTTAATAGTAAATAGTATATATGTATAAAAAATATATATTTTCTATTTGTTTTCACAAGTGTCAACCTCGTAAGTTCCCTGCGGACAAAGGTTGCAGGGTCAACAGCGATGAGTATCTCAGAACATTTATGAGCATACGGTATCCAAATTTATCTAAACTCACGTCCATTCTACACGAGGCGCAAAAAATAATGTGCGTTTGTAAACGGACATTTCTCGAGAATGGCCGTTTTTATGCTACACACGTTAATATCGTCTGAGACGTTAAAGTCGTCTCGATACGACTTTAACGTCTAGTATAAAAACGGAAAATAAGCCAGACGGATTTAACGTCTGACGACTTTAACGTCTTCTTTTAAGTGCGTCGTTCAGACGCACTTAACAGACGACTTTAACGTCTCAGAATATTTTTTTTTAGAAAATCTCGTGTTTTTCTCTGTGGTCATCTACTTTAATGCGTCCCGCGCGTTTTTATACCAGACGCATTTAACGTCTGAGACGTTAATTGCGTCTAGACGACTTTAAAGTCTCTAGCATAAAAACGGCCAATGGAAGGTCTCATAACAAAACCCATTACAACTCTGTCTATTTCCTGTCGTAGTGACGGTCACGATCGTAGTACGTACATATTCTTAAACATCCTCGCTTTCTCGTCTTCTTTGATGACAAGTCGCTTGATCGTTGTGCCATCCTTTTGGTCCTTTTGCTTGTCCAAATAAAATAGCGACTCTAATTTTGGGTCTAACTCGAAATTTCAGTGGCAAATGGTCGTAAAATTAATTTCTCTTGTTTGGTAAATTAAGGTGGATACTCATGATTTTTAACATATTCGAAACGGTTTCTTTATTTTGTGCTATCCATATTTCAAAGGCTTCACGCGAAATTTCACATGTGACAGGGATACACATATCACTAGGGATTTGGGTATCCTGGGAGGGTACCGGGGGATACACAAAACACGGCAGCCATATTGGAAGGGGATACACATATCACTAGTGATATGTGTACGGAGGTACACATATCACGGGGATACACATATCACTGTGACCGTCCTTCCCCCGGGCCCCGGGGACGGGAAGGAGAAGACCCTGGGAACGAGGTCGGAGCCCATTTCCGCCGGAAATTCCTTCAAGTTCAAGTTCAAGTTCATTTTATTCACACTTATTCAATTATAATATACAACATTAAGGAAAATAAAGAAGTAAGAACAAAGCTAACTATACATTGAATTAAACATAACAAAGGAACAGTGTGTAGCAGCCAAAGGAGCCAAGCTTTCGAGTTGGCTACTACCACAGAGCAGTTACAAGTGGGTAGAGGTTATACAGTACTTTTAGTAACTAGTTGTAAAGTTCTGGCTAAATAAATCACATTGAGAAGGAAAGTATATATGAGTTATAATAACTATTTAAATTAAATAATTAAATAAATAGAGCTAAATAATAAGTTAGAGTTATTTAACATGCCTGACTGTCAAGTAGAATGAGTTTATATTCTTTTTTAAAACTGTTGAAAGGCAGACACTTAATTTTCATAGGTATTGCTTCCCAGGTCTGTGATGCCACTACGCTAAACCTTACTATGCCATAATTAGTTCTAGAAAATGGCTATGCAGGTTTGGATTAGTGGCATATCTAGTATTATAATTATGGAAAGCCGAAACCGGTTGAACGCTTCTTCATAATCTCTGATTACTGCTAGTTTTATCCCGCTTTGTCTTGATGGCGTTCCCATGACTACCCACCTGGATGTTCGAAATGCCGCGGAAAAATGCCATTGCTAGAAAGAATGTCCAGTTTGGAAGCGGATATGTGTCTCCAGTTAGCTGACAGTACAGCGAAAGCAGTGACTGTTCGCTGGGAATTGCTTCTGAATGGTAACCTATGAAATGAAAGGCTTAAAATATACTCAAAGTCTAGCTTAAAGACTCTGCTCGTCTTAGAAAAATTACCTTTTATTCCGGGCTTTTATTGTGACAAATGTAAATTTTGTACATCCAGGAAGCGTCTCTTTATAGCGAGCCAGGCAATTTATTTTGTCACCTTAGGCTTACTGTGATTTCTGTCAACAACTTCTGTTGCGTTACCACGGGCGTAGCAAGGAGGCTCCTGGGGTGACCGTGACCCCACCCCCCTCCCCCCCTTTGCGAATCACCTTAAGTAAAACACAGCGTGGATGTCGACATAACAATCTAGTAAGTACCCTGGGTGTGACACAGTGTTAACCCACCCCCCTCCCCCCGTTGAAAAATCCTAGCTACGCCCCTGGTGGCATTTAGTAGGGATCAAAGTACGGTCATTCAAATGACCGAGCGACTAAATACAAGGCTTGCGAGTTATCATGTAAGCATTCACATACATATACATATATGGGCCTAGTCAAACGACCTAGCTCACCACGAGTCTCTCTGAGTGGTTAGTGGATTCGGCTTTTGTACGGTAGGAGTGACAGTACAAATATACACTTCACGGAAATATTAAACAATTAACATTAAAAGATAATGGTAACCGTCCCTGAAGAAAGGTTGGATCCGTAAAAAGGTCACTACAAACGTTATACCGCGGTCTCACGACGCACGACCTAATCACATGTGATTCCGAAGTTTAATCTGTTTTTTCCCTGGGGAGTCAAAACTGTATAACTCCTCTGCAGTTTTGTTCTCCTTGTTATTCTGTTATGACGAATTTATGATTTAAAGGGACACTGTCCCGGCTGAAAAAACGTGTTTGTTATGAACTGTAATACACTTCAATCCTTGCAATCCTGCACTTTAGCTCCAAACTACTGCTTTTGTTTTGCTCTATAGAATATTTTTTTCCAATTGAGTTGTATATTTGGTGGTATCTGGCGTTATAACGTGGAAACAAGTTAAGATAAATTTTGCTATTTCGGCGGCGGGACAGTGTCCCTTTAAGTCCTGGCCTGACGGGAACTCAATTAAAAGTCAAGTTATTGCAATTTGAAATCAATATGGCGTTTGGATTGAGAGGTATTATATTGGTGCAACGCACCTCAATAACAAAAATAAAATTATGATCATACGCACCAAGTTTAGCCACAGGTAAAACCTCTAACTCATATGGAAAGTGAAAAGGAAAACAGAAGTAGGCCAGGTCTTCATATGGATGTCCCCAGGAAGCTGCTTCCCAGTCTATGACGGCCATAATCTGAGGCTGAAACCACACAATAAGGTTTCAAACTCGACCCTGTGCCTTCTCAGCTTTCAAAATGGCGGGGTGAGTGTAAAAGGGCGATCGATGTAGCAGCTCTCGTAAGGTCTCACACCATTGGTTCGATACCCTTCGAGAGAACAATATAACAAAAAACAGAAACAATGACCTCTAGCCCTAAAACCAACAGCTGCCGCAACACCTAAAACAATGGAGCTGCTACACTGCCGGGGGTGTAAAAACTGACTAGATAATCGTGGAGTATTTTGTCAGCGACTGGCAGACGTGTTTGCTTTCTGGCAATCTGAAATCGTTATTCAAACGAAACGAAAACATTTCATAATTTTTTACATGACAAAACGCTCCAGGATTTTTGGTGTGTTTTCGCATCATTGTATACCTGCCAAGTCTCACGCCTTAGGCGTGAGTCTCATGCTTGCGAGTCTCGTGCCTTCTCATGCCAAAGGAGCAATTTCTCACGCCTGACTTACAGATTTGAGCTATCAGCCTTCAGCCTTAACCGATCGCATGATCCAATTAAAAATATAGTAACGTTCATGAAAATATGGCACTTTTTTTGAAGGTTTTTATCGTTCTAAACATTACAATTACAGCTGGATGTTATTAAATGGAGGTCTGAGGTCCATGGAAACTTCCGAATTCTTTGGAACATCGTCGGACAACATCGGACATCTTCGGAATAGATCGGATTCTCTTCGGATTTGGTCGGAAAAAGTTGGCAGGTATATCATTGTCTGAGAGGTTTCTTCGCCCGTTCCGACGCCCGGCCCGCCATGTTAAAAGAGGAGAACGCCCTGGGTACGAGGTTTGCACAGCTTCTTGTCTTGTAACATCTAATGTGAAAACTGCATGGACTCAGTATAATTCTAAAATATCATAGATTCTTTTTAGTTCTACTTTGGAAAGCCCGAAAGACCTATTCAGATAAGTGAAAACCTAATTTCGTACCCAGATCTCGCTCGTGCTTCTACTTTACTGACCGTGGGAGATCTGGGCACGAGATTACAGAACCCCCCCCAAAAGGTTCCAGTTTTGTTTAAAATTACTCTACTCATGCTCTAAAAGTAAAGATAAGTGTCAGGGCTGTAGATGGCCAGGATGAAAATGGATTGCAACTTGAAAAAATGGGCCATTTTTTTTAAGTTATCGCCGTGTGTCTTGAAAAACTCCATTAATCAGATTACGGTTGATTCTCTCTTTGAAAATTCACTTGATATCTTCCTGTTAGTGTTCTATAAGCATTTCGTGCACATACTTAGTTTAAATTTGGGGCGGTTAAACATAATGCAAAAACCTTCGTGTGGAAAAAAGAAAGATTTACAGCCGGTCACAAATTACAAAAAAGAAACAAGAGAGAACCTTTTAAGGTTTAAGTAATAAGGATAGTGCTGAACGGCAATGCACGATGGAATGTCAACTATTTTCATTGTTACAACTAGTGATCTCATTGGCCTAGACTCGAAAACCGCTAAAACGTTAAGGTTCAAGGTGCATAAAGTCTAACTTTTTTAAGGTTTCAAGTATTTTGAGACCCAATCGCACAACATGCAATTTTTAAAAGATATTGTATTTGGGGAACTTAATCAAAGAAGCAAAATTAGTAGCTATTGTCTTCTGATATTCTGATTGGTTAAGCACGAACATTTCCTAAAATATATTTGACGCAAATGGATTTTCTGTATTTTTATAATAAAATATAATTATGAACCATCAGCCCCTCCTATATTTTTAAAATCAAAGATATTCTATGTGGGAAAGAGTCAATGCCGCAGAACAATGAAGTTAATTATAGTTCTTATGTGAAGCATTACTTAACCCTAACCATTAGAATAGTTATTCCTCAAATAAAGCGGATAAATCTCAAGCCTACCTCGTCTGCCTTCAACAGTAAGTTAGCAATCCTGTAATCAGCGTGGTAAATAACTGAAATTGAAACACAGTTAAACTCATGGTTAGGCAACACCGTAATATATATTGCTACTTTCTGTGGTCGTTAGTCGTTATATAAGCCGCTACAAATGATTGGTAAGGTGCTTTACAAAAACAAAATTCTAAGAAATCAGTCTTCGTCTGGCCTAGTTTTCCGAGCGATTTTATACCTTAAGACCCGTTTACACAGATAATCTTTTGTGCAATTATTGTCGCACTTTTGAGCTCTTTTGGACGCATTGTTGCCTGCAAGTTGCATCTTCAAATTGCGTGTATAGACTAAAGGTGACTTCGAATTCAGTGCGATTTGCGGGTTGCAATTTAAAGCGTGATGTCGCAGAGGTTTTGAACATGTTCGAAACCCAGTGCAACTTGGCGACGAGTTTTGGGAAATCATAGCAAATTGCATCTAGTTCACACTTGCGACGAAAGTTACAATGGAGAGCGCAACAAAAGTCGTGGACACACGCTGCAACATCGAACGTAACTTTTGCGATCGAGGTAGACGAGGTAGAAACACGATGAAACAGTTCGTTTAAGGATGTAAGGAGTATTTAAGAATAGATGTTGAACGCACGATGAGAGATTTGCGCGGTGTGTTGCAGGATCGGACTTCGAAGCGCGCGATGTTGCATTGTGTGTCCGGGCCTATAATCACTTTGTATAGTGACTTTTTCTGATGGCAACAGCAAACAATCAAAATGGCTGATAACTGGAAAGCAAGAGGATATTGTTGTCAAATTAAAAATATTTCTACATCTGATAAACTTAGCACCATACGTGTACTTGTGAGCTGTATAATAAACTGCGGATTTCGAAGCTTTGCTTTGTTTGTTTTCCTCGGCGGCCCTAAGAAAAGTTTGAATTGGTATTGCATGGTATTTTTTTCACTCTGTTAGATTGTTCTAAAAACATTGAGATTTTCTTTATTTCTGTCATAAGACGAATTTTTTTTCCTGTCGATCTCTGTTTATATTATGTACCAGCTTTCTTGTCGTGTTTGGGTATGTTCTCTTTTAGCCATTCCATTAATTGATGAGCTTTAGGAACTGCCTTCCTTTCTGTTCGTTTGAAAGCTTCATAGAGCATGTCAAGCTTGAAGAAATGAAAGAAAAGTCCAGTTTTATATACATACCTCTTGGTATCATAACAAAATAAGAGAGTGGGGATTTAAAATAACCTTTCCCTAACAGTTTTCAATCCCAGAGCAGAGCCAAACCTAGCCTGATTGTCAGCGTAAGGTCCAAGATCTCTCGCACTCAACTTCCTCCTCTCCCCGCCTGATGTCATTCTTCGTTTGTGGGCTCGTTCATGGGTGGGGGGGGGGGGGGGGGTATGGGGGAGGAGAGAGTTGCGTGTGAGCGAATTCGGGCCGTCAGAGAATCAGGCTTAGCCAAATCATGAGCCGTTTGTTGTGATTCAGTAACTTTTTAAGCCTGTAAATGAAATCCCACAGTGTGACTATTCAAATAAAAGGCCTTGAGGTACTGTGTTTTTTAGTGTGATAAACAAAATGAAATTCAAATCTGTAAAAAAAAAACCATTATACCCTTTTTTTTTTCACCCATGCCCTCCAGTTGAATCCTGTCTGTGTCCACAGACTGAAGTTGTACCAAAGTTCTAATAGCATCCTCAAATATAGCCTTGGTTTGATCAGGAGGGACACCTGGCAAGTTTGCATCCGGGAACTGACGACCCTGAAAGAAGATTGCATTAACCCGGATGTCAAAAACACAAAATAACAACGGAGTCATTTTATTTGGGATCAGCTGTTTTTGTTTGGTTAATTTTTTTGTGTGTGTGTGTGTGTAATATTGGGGGAGCCCATGTTGTTGAAGTTTTATAATTCGAACTAAACGTCTGTCTTTAAGTCAAACTTGAAGCGTTGAAGGAAACCAACGAAACTACTGTGGAGTTCTGAAAGTAGCCCCCCCCCCCCCCCCTCCTCCCTTGAAAGTAACGTTAATTTTCGGACCTTGCTGGTGATTCCCAAAAGTAACGGCCTACACGAAAGTAACGGGCTACCCGAAAGCAACGGCCCATGAATGAACTTGTGCTATAAACTCTCACCGCCGAGGGCGAATAAAGGACTTTCAATAATAATTAATTAATTATTTATTTGAAATACATATGTATATGAAAAATGAGTGTGGAGAGATAAGGAACTCAGAAATATCTCAGATATCAGAAATATTAGTGTATAATAGTCAAATAGACAAATCTACTAACCTCTATTAGAGTGATTACAGTTAACCCGTGAAATAGTTAGTATAATAGTACGCACTATTAGACTATAATTCCATTGTTATCTATTGTTTAATTTGGATTATCGCACACTAATTGTTAGATAGTGTTTCACGGGTTTAGTAAAACCACTCTAGTATGCTAACTATTTCACGGTCATTATATGAATAACTGCATCGCGCTGTCACTTAAACAATGAAACATATGAATATGAATAATGACTCAGTTTCTCTCCACACTCATTCATATTCAAATATATTTCACTGTTTAAGTTACTGCGCGATGCAGTTATTCATATATTTCATAATTTTATTTGATCAGAATCAAAATCAGAATCGGTGTTTAGCGGGCAAATTCTTCTTAAATATCCATATAAATTGAATTTCCTGCCTTGTGTAAAACAAGAATATTACTTTAGTGGTTATTCACCAAAGGACTTGGTCTATTTGCGCATAATTATTATATATGGACTTTATACCTTGATATATTCCATCACATAAAACTCTTGGCCCATAATCTCCTTGTCCTCGCAGAAGAGATACATTTTAGGCACCGGAAATAAGGCTTTATCAAGAGCAGACATGATTTTGTATTCCAGATCAACCTGTTAAATTGACAAAACTATTTTAAAATCCATCTTTTTACCTTACATCACTTAGCATGAATGCTCATTTAATTTCAGGAGAAGAAAAATGAAGGGAAAGACGAAGTAGCCAACGTTTTCAATTATTTCAAGTCGACGCACGAATAAAAAATGTCGATAAGCTTTTTTTTAGCTTACAGCCATTATGTGCTTTTTCATGATGTATAATAAAACACTTACTGGATGAGGTTCCTGAAATGCTAAGACAAATCAGATCTTAAAGTGTTATCAGCTACAGCCTTTAACTTCGACTGCTAACACCTACTGAAATCTAGCCCCGTCTGCGAATATCCGGACTCTAGTCGTCCGAGAGTAATGAAAGGCGGCTGTATTCGCAGGCTAAGAGGATCGCAGAACGATGAATGCTCATGATCAACAACTTGAAATCTTTGTAGGAAAGCAGAGGAGGTATACAGATACCTTATTAGAGCCGCTTATTAGAAAAATAAAAAATGCTTGACTTTCATCCGTCGAATTTTCCGTTTGATAAAAATGTTTCCGTTTTGTTGTCGTTTTATTTTGGGAAGCGAAAGAAGCAGTGGACAACATTGAATGAAAATTTTAAAGCTGAACCGGAGACGCCTTCTTACGCGTACACCCGGCTACCGCCGGGAGCGATGAGAGGCGGCTGTATTCGCAGGGTAACCCAGATCTTTATTGTTCAGGGCTCGGTTGTTCGAAAACCGATTAACGCTAACCCCGGATTAAAAGTTAACCGATTATTTAATTTCTCTGTTCAAAAATGTTTTCAAAAGCTGTTATTTGTAGCTAGTAGTGAAGACAAGTTAAAGTCGAAACTGAAGGGCAGAAAACTTTGGAAAATTTTCAATTGTTGAGTTGCTTAACTGGATTCAAAATTGACGCTAATCCTGGGTTAGCTTAATTGTGCTTTGAACAACCCGGCCCTGAATATCGCAAAAGCTCATTCAATCAATAATTGTTTGAAATGGAACATCTACAGGAGGGTGTCTATGGGGTTACAGGTAGTTGAAAATTGACCAAAACTTTCAGCCAAGAACTGACGCGTTTGTTTACTGTTAACTGAATTACTCAATCTTATGATGAACTGATTACTGAAAATGGATATAATTATAACTGATATAGTAGTCTCTGCCCCTGTTCCTCCCATGGAATATTCACACCTAATGAATAAACCGTTAAATAGCTGACCTTGTGGTATCCAACGTACATCTCCACTGGTGATTTGTGCCGCAACACGAATTCTTTGCCATTTTTTCGAAGCAGAAAAGTTGGATTTGAAGTTCCAGCACTGCAAATTAAAAAATGAAGTTCCAAGAGAATGTTTAAGGACCTCTTTAAGGATGTTTTGGTTGACTATGCATTGTGTATAGTTGTTCGGCTGGAGTTCTCGTTAACGTACCACACATGTGGCGGACGAAAGGCAATCGCAGACCTATAAATCAGCTAATTTTGGTATCACTTTAGTAAAAAACTAAAACCTTAACAATGATGCAGTTGTGATCAAAGCCCGGGGGGAGGGGTGAGGGGGCACTTAAAGGAAGTTTGGGTGGGGGTCCCCGGGGTGGGGGTGTCCCGCCAAGGCCTTGAAACCCTGATCCGTTTAAGACAAAATCCGTTCATTTCGCTACCAGTGTTTAAGACAAGAGACCTTTTTTCGTGACCCTGTCGATTTATAAAAGCGCAGCCCAAATATAACATTCTGTTCAAGATTAAGAACATCTCCTTTTCTGATTTAGCTACTAAAATTAATACAAAATGAAAACAATTTATTTCTCTTAAGTTTTTTTGAAGTCAATGAGCTTTTTCAGTTAAACAAAGATCAAGCACCAAACACCTTGGTCACTCGGTCTAGCCGAAGGAGCTATCATAAAGTCTATGGCTGACGTAATAACATGATACTTCATGTGACTTTGGAATAAAAAACGTATTTGTAAACGAGTTTGAAGTTCGATGAGCGTTTTTCGGTCCAGAAAGACACCCTGTTCAAGACGCTAAATAGTGAAATTGTATACCCTGTTTAAGACGCAAGACCCTGTAAACCATACCCAGTTGGGCGGCACATACCCGTTTTGGCCAAATAAGGGAGTGCCTCCCCCCCCCCCCCCCCCCGTGGGGGATCAAAGGTACTATTCGAGTGCTCTAAATCTAAAACTATTTAGAGCCATGCTCTGTCATGCTTGACCAGTAATCCACAAGACTGAAATGAACATTTGCAGGAGCAAACAATGGGCTCCTGACATTTGAATATTTCTTTGTAACGTCCAAGATTTGGATGAAACCTTGAAGATCTCTCCGGAAAACACTTTGAAAGGCACGAGTTATCGTAAAAATTACTTCGCTACACGCATAAAAAACCTAATATTGTTCGGATATGTAACATTTCAAATAAAATGATATTTTGTTGCTCTTTGTTTCCAAAATGCGGTAAACTTCTCACGGGAATTCCGAATCTCAGAATGAATTTTCAAAACCGACGCGTAAACTTGAAAAAACTCCATTCAAATTTTCAAAAATACAGGTCACGTGTGACGGAGCATGGCTGTAAAACTGTCTGCTACAGATGTCGAGGCTCGAAATGGGTGATAGTTAAAAGATGAAACTTGTCCCCAGAGTCCTCTCCGCTATCAAAATGGGGGGCCCGGCGTAAAGTAAAATCACTGGGCAAGGCTTCCAAAACTGGGAATGAAACCTTTGAGCGAATCCATGCTATAGTAATAATAATAATAATAATAATAATAATAATAATAATAATAATAATAATAATAATAATAATAATAATAATAATAATAATAATAAGTGAGCCCCCCGAGCGCTTTCTTTTCCCCTCTCCCCAGCCTCCTAGTGGCACAAAGAGGCCTATGCGGAGGATCAGGGAGGGAGGTTGAACGAGATAATCTTAAAAAGTTCAAATGCACAGGGGAATGTTGAAGTTTGGAATTGATCGGCGCATAACGAAATGATCTCAAGTGCTGTTGTCCAACCAAAACTGTAGTTTCGAGCACATTTATCCCCTAAAAATCAGGTGTCCGTATCGATCCGTATTCATATGAATTTTAGTGTTCACCGGACCAATTGTGGTGTCCGTACTACGCTGGACACCAGAAGTTTACTCGTGGCACGCTTTCTTGAGCATTCGTGACCGTCCGTAGCCGGAGCGGTCGAGTGTGTAATATGGCTGAATATGAAAGAGACGAGAACGTGAGGAAAGCCTCTTGCACCCAGGGTATGGGGTACTCGTGTCCGTAGCGAAAGGTTCATTTATTTACTCTTTTTTGATAAACTCAATCGTCGTATTGAAAACAATAATGTTCACCAATTTGCATGCCGCGAGCCAATATTAATCAGTTAATATGTATGATATTATAATTATAATTAGGTATCAGTTACCCGCGCGCCGTGCATAAACCCGCGCATAAACGTCAGCTGAAACGTCTTTCCATGTACCGTGTATGACCTGCTGTGTGTTAATCCTCTGGGACTGATCTAAAAACAATATGTCTTATCCAATCTACCAGTTCAAGACACTATTGATCAAGGAAATGTTGCTACCCGACTCGCGTGTATGCGTTCGATTCAACACAACAATAATAGAAGTTTCTCGTTACACATTTAGCGTGACTTTCCCATCTCTTACCTGAACTTGAAAATCTTCAGCTCTCCGTCTTCTGATGGAAAGTCCGCCAAGTTTTGTTTCAGATATTCGTGGAGTTTTGAGCTATCAAAAGTTTGTTCTTCCATCATGACGATGTTCCCTGACCTACATGTATTTTGCTTACTTGCGTTACCGCTATTGACGTCATTCAATAGCCATTGACGTCACCTAATGTCAAAATGTCGCGAATCGTGCAAAGTACGCTTACGCTAGGGGGAGAAGCCGGGTGATCATTCATATAAACGCTTTTCATCTGTACATATGTGAAACCTATTAAGCGGTCACTCTTGAGGTATGGCTAACTAATCGATTAACACAAGTTGACCGTTTAATAAGAAACGTAGAATGCACGATCACTACAACAAACCGTTGAGAATGGCCGGATCTGGGTTTCCAGACCTAGATCAGTATTAATACTTGAAGTTAAACAAAAGAAACGGCCGAAACGGCCGAAAAACAGAAGCAGAAGCAAATAAAATAAAATAAGATAAAATAAAAGTAGAATATAATAGTGCCCAATATTTCGTTTTGAAAAACAAAGCTTCTTCGGGGGCTAATATTATAAATGATTACAACTGCGGTAAAAACGTTTTACAAGTGGTTTTGAAAAAAACTAAAGAATAACAAAAACGATGAATATGATTGGTGAAGGGTTTGACGGGTGATAAACTAAACTGACTAGTGATGAGAACGATCAATGAGGTTCGTCGCGTCTGTTGATTTCAAGTGGTTCTAACGTCTTTGCTCTGTCCGAATCATTCTCGACCCCAGAGCTCTCCTCTTTTGCTCCCCCCCCCCCCCCCAAAAAAAAAAAAAGGACCGAGAGCTATGCTTCACGCGCTTTTCGTACAGTCTCTGCTATTACGTATTAATTCCACTGGTATAAGTTGCATATCCATAGTAGAGTGTCCTGGTAGATTAAAGTGTTCTGATATAGGAATAGGGTAGCTGAGATGATGTGGATTCTCTAAATGATCCAATGTAAAAAATGTTGTTAACGTAATAAATACCGTGTCAATACATCGGAGAAACAAAACGCAAACTAAATGAACGTGAACATCGCCGCTCTGTAATCTGTACAATCAAAAACTCAACCTTGAGGAATTAGATCTACGATAATTTTTAAGTAAACTTAAGTATAAGTATCAAACTGAAAAACTTGTTTAGTTTACTTATTGCCATGTAATCTGTCAATGATGCTTCTGAGTGTGCTGTGTTGTTTTGTTTGCTAAATAAAAAATTAACAAAAAAATAAACAAAAAATTTCAGAAGTCAGTTAAGGCACTACTTTATCATCATCAAGTACAGTTTTAATGACAGTTTTAAGTTGCCAACAGCACTTTTATTTTTTTTCTGACTCGGCATTTACTACAACTAACAACATGAACTGGATGACAAAATAACTACAGTAAACACCCGCAAATAAGAACACACAATTTCGGAGGTCAGGCTGATTGAGTTCTTATTTATCGGGTGCTTAGTGACAAATCAGCCTCAAAATGTTCTTAAAATGTTCTTAAATTTTTATTTAGTAATACTATCCAAAACATGTTGCTAGAGGTATAATTAGCATATTTTAGGAAAACTAAATAAATAATTATTCTGTAATTTGATTATATTAACAAATTAACACAATCAATAAGACAGCTTGACAGCTGATAGAGTTATGTAGTTATCTGACAGCAAACATAAACTTACATGTTTTGTAATTATGACACTTTTTCCATTTTATAAGAACATGTTACAATTTTCATGCTGATCTTGTTCTTATAAAAATGGGGCTTTATTGGCCAAATTTCAGCCTGGTGTTCCTAATCCATTTGTTCTTATATGCGGGTGTTTACTGTATGTATCAAGCAAATGTCACGTTCTCACAAGTATCTGGGATATGTCAGTTAATACAAAGTAACTAACCAACTTTAACATTGTCACTCTTAAATTTCACCTACTATAATCCTACATACGAGTCAGGGTAATAGCTAAATACTGCCTCGATACCATTAACTATAAATGGCAGTCGCTTTCTGGCAAAGAGCTACTGGAGCGTAACTCTCATATTTACTCATTATTTCACAGTGTTCGTCATTCCACCTTCCACCGTCCTCCCTCTTCATGACACCACAGGTAGCTTGCAAAACACCATTGTTCGGTTCCCCTCTAGCCCACGCAGTATATCCTGCCGGAGCGCCGTCAATCCAATAGAACGTCTTAGTGACAAGCTTTAGGTAAAGACCAATCCATGCGCCATAACCCGTGAGCTTTGCGTTCTTCACCAGATTGAAAATGAAGTCGTTTTCCTCAGGTGATTTGATTATTACGAGGTCTCCACTCATATTTTGGCACGTGGATCGAGCATCATACCATTTCAGGAATGGAGTTTTCCCGATGTAATAACATGAAGATTTATGTGCAACCCAACCACTGGGACAACCTTAAAAACCAAAATTCGAACAAAAAGCAATTAAGGATCAAATCAAGGAAACCTTCACGAGATTAGGAGGTGTTCTTCTTTCGTCGAGCGCAATTAAAAACTAGAGTTTTCTTAAACTTTCGTAACATCGAAAAATTTAACTCCTTTTGTTTTTTCGGGGACAACAAACGTCGTTTTGGGTTCGAAACTGTCAGCTAGGATTTTCGGAAAGGTGAAAACAGCTGGTAAATTCGGGGATAAGATTCCTTTTCCTAAAACGTTTTGCCGTTGAAGATATTCAGCTAAACGAACCGAAAAGATCCGAAACTATGTTAGCTTTCGCATAATTTATATGGAAAATGTGGTGTCTTATATTGCGTTACGAGCATGCGCAGAGGAGAGTTTTGAGCGAGTTGTACGAGCAGGAGTACAAAAGTGGAAGTTTTCATTAAAGGAGTTCAGAATTACAATCAAGGATTCCATAAAAAACAAAGTTAAACAACCTGGAAGTATAGTGATTTTGAGAGTTTTCATTTTATTTTAATCAGTTTCAAGAGCCTTGGATTTCGCCTTTAGTGAGGCTAGTTTAAAAAACCGGTACGGCCATAACAGATGCACAGGACACCACACAAACAGAGGATGGTAAGCCTGTACAGTTTTCATTTTATTTTCATCAGTTTTAGGAGCCTTGGATTTCGCCTTTAGTGAGGCTAGTTTAAAAACCCGGTACGGCCATAACAGATGCACAGGACACCACACAAACAGAGGATGGTAAGCCTGTGATCAGACTACAAGGCATAAGACAATTGTTCGCAGCTGTGGCGTCAAACTCCTGTTCTATGATATGATATTGGCCTAAAGGGAAAACGAATGGTGTTCTTTTTTCGATCAAATAAGAAATTACACAGCTTTGGTTCGTAATCAACTATGAAGAAGTCACTGCTTACCCATTCTTACTTCGCATTTGTCTCCAATCCACTGCTGTTTGCATGAACAAGTAAAAGTTTTCTGCTTCTCGTTAAATAAACAAGAGCCTCCATTGAGGCATCCGGTCTGGAGACAACCCTGTAGATGTGAAGGCAATAATATAAAAAATACATTATACTTGGAGCATAATGTACAGTAATTGCATTATTTGATTTTAATTCTATGGGACACAACGTTTTCCTATGTTCTTTATTAAACGATAGAAAAACGTTAACTAGAAAAAAAAATTCAGGTACTAAATTATTAATTGCAGCCAACAGAATATTTGGGTAGAATATTATTTTGTTCAGGAGACCACAGGTACCCTCATTTGTGATACGAATAAAACATTGAAATGTTTGGTCGAGTGAGGAACATACATGTACAATAAATGTCTTCTACCACCCACTGAAGGACAAATTGACCGTTGCAATAAATTCTGAAGCTTTAATTGCTTTATCTTGTTTAGAACTCATAAAGAGAACGCTATCCGTGTGTTCGTAGTTTTGAAGTATGTATAAGAATTGATATAAAAGCACTGATGTAACTACGCGAACTTGAACTTTCCGAAACCATGACACTGACTTCACACGGTAGCTTGAAATTGGAAGGATAAAATCCCTTTGCTGTTGGAACATTTATAGCTAAAGAATCGAATACATGTGACTGTTTTCAGCTTGCACACGTTTTCCTTAAAAAGAGAAAATGATGTTAAAAATGTTATCAATAACTCTCCTCGTTCGGTCGGCCCCTACATTTCAATTTTATTTCCTCGTTTCGCCTCCAAAGTTGTAATGTAATGTAAATCTTTATTTAAACACGGAGAATCATCAGTTAAGTTAATAATTAAAAATTAATCACTCAAACAGCCACTCATACTATCCCAAACCGGGCTGCAGTAATCAAAATGTGGTAATATTAAAGCATTGTAAATTTGAACTGCAACATCCGTCGGAATAAAAGGTCGTATACGTTTCAAGGCACCAATGGCTGAAAAGACTTTCTTGCTTATCTCGTCAACGTGTTTAGACCAAGAGAGTTGTGCATCGTTGCAATCGATTCTGAAGTTCGCTATAAGTTGCTAATATTTTACTCACCTTAAGGAATATTGAAAAGGTAGCTCCTAGCAGATCAATAAGCTTGGTGTTATCGTCGATAGGAGAGAAATCGTACATGTTGAGCTCACAAATTCCTTCGCCGTTTCTTTTGCAAGACTGTTTGAAGTTTGTGGAGGTACACCACGAGGTTGTCATACAAATGTGATTACACGACATTAAACTAGAAGATTTAAGTCGTTGGACAACGTGACCAGCTAGGTGTTTATTTTCCCGAGTTAGGAAGAATGCAGATCGAGACATAGAATCTTCTTCAGAAGCGAAAACTGCGAAACACACAAGAAGCTCTTGAAATAGGACCAGGGACCAAATCATTTTAGGCTTATTTCTCGGCACTCCCGGCGATATTCCTCGCAACGTTTTGATCAAACTAAACTGTTAGAGGTGTGTTATATGATGATCTGTTTTGTAAAAACAATTAAGTTATGAATGTTTGCCAAAAATATAGAGGTAAGAAAAGTTAAAAATAACCAGACAGCAGGTACAGTATTTAGCATGACAAAGACAGAAGACGGGTTCGGTTGGCATATGTCAGAAGTAAACTTAATTCCATGGCATTTCTAGCACGGCTGGGCACAGCTTTATAATTGATTTGCACGATGGCGTCATTTGACTACAACTACCAGAATTCATTTCGTTTTTCCTTTCTTATTTAAATTTTGTAATCCCAGTGCGGTTTTAATAACAATAGCCCTAATTTGCACTACAAAACAAAATACTGAAGGATTCTGGTAGTTGTGGTCATATGACAACATCGTGCAAATGGCCTATTCCATGGCATTTCTGGAACGGCTGGGCACAGCTTAATTGATCGATGTAGGTGAATCATACTTCAGAATTGCTGGGTGGCATAAGTGCCGATATAAAGCCATATATTGCACAAAGGGCATCTCGTATATCGGACTAAAATATCTAGATAAAGCTTACTGTGTTGTCCTCTTTCAATATTCGGAGTATATGTTTCTTTCTTTAGCTAGTACAGTTAAATACACGACCCTACAAGTGGCAGCGTGTAAACAAAGATTCGCCTAAATGACAAACCTCCTAGCTCGTTTTGTCCTCCCGTTGTTGTTCTGGCAAATGAGAGTATTTTGCTACATTTTTGGTCGTATATCGGAAGTATTTTGTATTACTGACAATCTTTACTGTTGAAGTTTACTAGTCTGCAGTCAGAAATAAAATGTGTTCACAAGCACATTTGTAAATAATTAATTATTCAAACCACATCATAAGAAAGAACTGTTTTCAATTAAAAGCGAGAAAACGGCTCCCTATGATAAAACGGCTCCCTGTGATAAAACGGCTCCCTGTGATAAAACGGCTCCTGTGATAAAACGACTCTCTGTGATGAAACGACTCCCTGTGATGAAACGACTCCCTGTGATGAAACGACCCCTGTGATAAAAGGACCCCCTGTGATAAAACGGCTACCTGCGATAAAACGGCTCCCTGTGATAAAACGGCTCTCTGTGATAAAACGACTCCCTGTGATAGAACGACACCCTAGCTGTGATGAAACGACTCCCTGTGATGAAACGACCCCTGTGATAAAAGGACCCCCTGTGATAAAACGGCTACCTGCGATATAAATGGATCCTTGTGATGAAACGACCCCCTGAGATAAAAGGGCTGCCTGTGATAAAACGACCCCCTGTGATAACACGGCCCCCTGTGATAAAACGACCCCCTGTGATAAAACGACCCCCTGTGATAAAACGACCCCCTGTGATAAAACGACACCCTGTGATAAAACGACACCCTGTGATAAAACGACCCCCTGTGATAAAACGGTATAAGTGTATTTCTCTGTGTTGTTGAAACTATTGGTCAGCTATAGGCCACCTCGAAAATACCATAATAATCTTTTATGTGCAGGCTCAGCCTCACCGGGTGTAATTATTCAAGTCTCCTTTGTTAGAATTGCACAATGTAATCTAGAGTACATGTAGGAACGCTAGGACGTAGCATTGTGTGGTCTTGTGTGTTCGTATACAGTCTTTTGATTAAATGTTGTCACTGATTGGTCTCATCCCTACGCGGCCAGACCGAAAGGGAGTATGGGTGAATTAAAATGCATGATTAATTTTTCTCTATCGCGTTTACAATAGAGAACAAAACTCACGTTGTTTGTCTTCGAGTGTTACGCAAAGACAACAAGAGTCACTTCGATACATATTCCATTAAGGACGTTCCGTATTTTGATAATATGCAGCTCAGTATTGAATGTGAATTGATTTCTCTCCATAATCCTTTTCGGTCTGGTCGCGTAGGGATGAGACCAATCAATGACAACGTTTAATCAAGAGACTGTATGTTGTGGTTCAATTTTATCCTTGGTTCAAATTTTATTTTCCTTTGTTTTTAGCTATGGTAATGTATGATAATGAGTTTTAAACAAAGGAAAATAAAATTTGAACCAAGGATAAAATTGAACCACAACATATCCAAATGTGCACCGTATGCAAATTTACAAGAAGTTGAAGCATAGCACGCGCAGTTCGTGCTGAAAACAAAAGAAATTGGCAAAATCAGGCTTACATCAAGCACCACCCAAACCTGCACTTTAAAGAGTATTAAGGTATTTTTCGAAGTGGCCTATTGTGTTGTGATGTGGATATCGTTGGTCAGCTTTTGTGTTGTGGTGTGGATATTAATATTGTTGGTCAGCTGTTGTGTTGCATTGTGGGTATTGTTGGTTAGCGGTTGTGTTGTGACGTAGATAGTGTTCGTTAGCTATTGTGTTGTGATGTGGATATTGTTGGTTAGCTATTGTGTTGTGGATATTGTTGAGTGTCTTTTAAAACTTTTGGCATAAGACTACGCCGGGAAAAATCCTTTCGATACATAGAGTAAATTTGCAGAAGAGAAAAAAATACCTTTATCATATGCTGTTATCCTTCGTAAAAATCAGTAAAAGCGCTTTCCACTTCCCAAACATACGTGCGAGCCTATTCCTTTGCACGGGCTGTGGATTATGTCACATGCTTGTGATCACTTGTTCTCAAAAAAACTAATCTCGTGCCGAGATATTCTCCACTGAAAGGGTGAGAAGATCTTGGTATGAGATTACTCTAGAATTTCAACTGAACAGTGCATAAAGACAAAACGCATTTGTCGTGCTATTTGTACCAGCGGTCACATGATTTCGAGTGCAATTTGGAATAAATAAGCACGAGTAAACACTAGGCGTTATATTTTGCTAAGAAGCGAAGATATACAGTCAATCCTCCCTCAAGCGGACATCCTCGGGACCAAGGGTAAGTGTCCGCTTTCGGGAGGTTTAAAAAGCAATACAGTAAACACCCGCATATAAGAACAAATGGATTAAGAACATCAAATACAAATACCGGGTATGTAATGACAAAGGCCATGGCGGCCATGTTGGTGCACATAACAAAGGAAGTGGCAGAGATCTCATGTATATACTCACCACGCTTCCCGAAATATAGAGAAACCATATATATATATATATACCAAACCGTACATCCTGTGCCCAAGTTCAGGAGTTGCCATAAAGCCATTATGGTAATAACCGGGAGGGCACATTGTATACATATTTGTATATCTACCTGGATTTTTGAAAACGATATCGCTCCAAGTAAGCGTTTGTGAGCGTTCTTGGCCTTGTTTTTAATATAAAGGTATAAAATATAATAGATTGTTGCTAGTCATTTTTTTCGCTCGCTATTGCTCCCTTTTCCTCTTCTCTCTCTTCTCTGTCATTTTCGGGCTGATCGGGCTCATAAAAACCCTTGTTTGGGCTAGTTGCAGTGAAATTGCGTAAATTTTCGTTGAACACGTTTTGAAAAATTCAGGTATATATATATATATATATATATATATATATATATATATATATATATATATATATATTAAAAGCATTGTAGCATCATTTGCCATCATTACCCATCACTCGCCATCATTAGGCATCATTCCCCGTCAATAGGCATCTTTCACCGTCATTAGGCAGTATTCACCGTCATTAAGCATCTTTCACCGTCATTAGGCAGTATTCACCGTCATTAGGCAGTATTCACCGTCATTTAGCATCATTCACCGTCATTTAGCATCATTCACCGCCACTAGACATCATTCACCGTCATTTAGCATCATTCACCGTCACTTGTCATCATTCACCGTCATTAGGCATCATTCACCGTCACTTGGTATCATTCACCGTCACTAGACATCATTCACCGTCACTTGGAGATCTCTGCCAAGGAAGTTCATTAAAATTCTTTTGTAGGTGTGCACCAACATGGCCGCCGTGACGCAACGTGAAAACCACCCATAACGAACCTGGACGATGCCAGATGTATTATTTTTTAAGTGAAAACCGACATGCGAGCGTGCGGGAGCTTCTTGTAATCGTTTATGTAGACCTCCGGAGCCAGTGTAGGGCGAACGAAAAATTTCTCGAAATTAAGTTGCCGACACCACTTTGTGAAGACAGCTTTTGTGCTGCACTACTGTGAAGACAGCTTTTGTGGCACTAAGGAAAATTCTCTATGACTCTGGGACGGCTTTTTAACGTGGGGGAACACTCGCTGCCTTCGGGCAGTCCGGGATCTGTTACAGCAGATAATATGATAACATCTCCGAGACGACAGAACATAACAGACGTTTGGTCCAACGTAGTTTATTCTACTTGCACTTAAAAACATAACCAGGATACAACTAGTGTAACCGGCAACTCGACCGGGGGCATAGCCCCACCGGGCGTATTCCGACTCACGTCTTACAAAGCACTTGTATTTGAGACTCGAGACTAACCTAACGCACAACTTGAACCGGCTACATCGTAACAAAAAAACCTTGTTTAAAAACATAAACAAACATTTCAAAAGTCCTATTGGAGACTAAAAGAAACTAAAACCAAGCTTTGCAACATTAATTACTTTCAAATTAATGCAGGTACTAACAACTTAGCAAATTAAGGAATTTTGCATGATTCTTACACTTTACAGCTATAAAGATAGGGCGAGAACAGTTTACGCAAACATTAAAGGGAACTTTCCCGCCGAAATAGCGAAATTTTGCTCACTTAATTTCCGTGTTATATCGCAAAATGCCACCAAATACAGAACTAAATCAGATAAAAAGATTCTTTAGAGCAAAACAAAAGCAGCAGGTTGGAGAAGGGTGGAAGTGGATTACAGTTCATCAATTTTGATTTCTAGAAAAGAAATCAAAATTTCCATTCTGGTGTGGAATTTTGAGTTTTTCAGTCGTTATTTTGTATTTTTAGTTCATATTTCTTTGCGTTCATCACTGTTCTCGATTTTTTTCTTCCTATTTCTAGATAATAAAGTAAGCATAAACAAGCTCCTGGTCATAATTAACTATTATAGCGCGAAAGCGCGCGTGATATCGCCTAATACTTAGCCGACGAGGCCGTGAGATATACAACCTTTCATTAAGCAAAAAGGCTAACAACAATATTTTGTCTCGCACCATTTCTTAAACAACAAACAGCGAATGCCGAAACCTTTGCTAAGCTAAAATTAATTTAGCGTACACAATCAGTTGAGAGTTTCTACGAAGAGCTTTCGTCTACTCAAAGAACGGGACAAAGTAGTGACTACAAGAATAAAAACACAGTAAAATGGCATAGAATGTCTTAGTTACAAGTGTTTCGTATCTTGAAAAGGTCAATTCAGAATCAAAACAAATTGAACAAACACACGGCTACGAACCTAAACATAGCGGCGAAAAGTCGGAAAGATCGGCAGCGTGGACAGTATGTCTTACAAAAATTCACGGCTAAAGGATACAAGAAACGGTTAAAACATCGTACCTGTAGTTGATTTGGCTTTTTATTCCCTTCCATCAGCACCAAATTTTCAAACATCGAAGTACGAGCTGAGTCGATCAAATGTTGTTTACAAACTTGCTCGTTTCTCAGCTCCTACAGCCGTAATGACGAGATCAGAAACTATTCTGAAGAAACATCAAGCCTATATCATATTCCAGAGGTGATTACCAAAGGAATTTTACGAAAATTGTGCTCCTTCATTCACTCCTTGTCGAGCGGTCAAACTTTGAACCAGTTTTCATTCAGCTACGCCAAGAAACACTGCGACCAGTACAGCAACCGCGACAACGCGAAAATTTCGCGCCTTTTTTGTCCAATCATGTGAACAATACTTTTTCTCTTTTCTTTTCTTCTCTTGTTTTCTTTCTTTTCCCTTTTTTAACTAATAGTTCACGCACTTTTTCGCCCCAAAACACGAAATTGCAGCCAGCAGTCATTTTCACTTTCTTTCAAAATGCGAAATTTACCGCCATTGCTGGTTATATGTCATGTAGACATAACGCATATCGATAACTTTTTGACCATATTTGGGCAGTGTATCAATGTGTTGAATTATAAAACACGATAGACAGCCGGGACAGTCTCCCTTTAACAGCAGGTGTTATAGTTATCGTCCTGGAAAACTAAGAGAAAAATAATTCTACGCTGGATTTTTATATCGTTACACAGCAAAGCGAGTGAAACTAAATAACAATAATTCCTGTTATCACAATTTTTATTCTTTGTTTGACTCAGCAAGTCGCCTCAACTAACTAAGTATTACTAAACTATGTGCCAAGCGAATCTCGCGCTCTTACAAATATATTTTTGAAATGGAACAAGTCACATTTCAATTTAACTCACTATGCATATGGAGTTACGCCCCCCCCGGGGGGGGGGGGTACTCCCTATAATGGGCTATACGGGGATGCTCCGCCCGAAAGGGGTACCCTTTTGAGGCTGGAGGTATATGAAAGGGTCGTGATTTCACGAGTTGAAAAGAATAGGAAAGGGTACCGAATACACGCCGTTGAGGCGTAAAAAAGGTAGGGAAAACTGCCATTTAAGTCTTATAAAAAGGGCCTTCCAAAATATATCAAACAGACGCACGTAAAGGCTATATGAAAGGGGTACCATTTTCATTGAAAGGTATATGAAAGGGGTACCATTTTCAAACGCAGCCTGAAATGGGCTTCTGGCAAAGAATAACTGGGGCTATATTCCCAGCATCATAATAACAGGGGAGATCATTCCACTTTCCTGGCTGTAGGTTCCTGTCACCTGGGGTTCCATACATGTGGCCGCAATGCTCTGCATTTCCAACGTTGTTCGGTTCGTTGTATGCCCAGTTCTGATATTGCTGACCCTCTAGCGGAGTGCCGTCAACCCAGTAGAACTTCGAGTCTGCAGTACTTCGATGCATCCCAAGCCACACACCCAAATGAGTGGTTGTCTTCTGCTTCTTCATCAGGTTTAAAATGAATTTGTTTTCAGCGGCTGATCTGATTACAGGGAGGTCTGCCTTCATATTCCGGCATGTTGTTCTCGCGTCTGCCTCTTTCGTGGTTGGAGTATCATAGACGAAATAACATGCGCTTCCATATCTTAACCAACCAGCTGGACAATCTGAACAAGCTGCGATATTGGAAGAAAAAGAAACAATCTAGTCAGTGAAACTAAAACGATCCCCTTTCTGTTTTACAAAAGAAAAGAATGCATTAAGTAGCTTATAGGTCAGTGATATACCGTACAGCGTGGAATTTTACAAAGAAATTTACTGTATATATCTCAAAAACCAAGTGCGAGGGCTGTTCAGGGAGAATATCGGCCCGAGGTCTTGACAGTGCAACACTGAGGGCCATTGTTATTCCAGTACGTCCCAAGCAAGCTTGGTTAATAAGAAATTTATTACACGACTGAAAAATATGAAAAAATCCCATGACCCATGATCGGGAAATTACCCAGTGTGATACTTGGAAATTATGGGATTGACAAATAAGAATTCTTATTATATGACCTGTACAGCCCTGAGAGCCTTTTCCCTTCAAAACCATCAGTTGATAAAAGTCCCGTACGCATTTGCGCGAGCGGAGCCGGAAAAGGCGTTCGGCCGTACTACATTCAAAAGCGTGCGGCCTCGCGTGTTAAAATTTAAACAATTTTGTCTCCATATTGGTCATATGAGAAAAAACTTATTAATTGACTAAGTAGTTCGGACCGGACGGGAAAACATTTGGCTTTCGGTCAAAGCGCACTTACCTCGCTGCTCTTAGTCCGTACGCCATGACCTCGATCGAGCCAAATATTTTCACATCCGGCCCTCCCACTCATTCAATAAGTACATATGATTGGCTTTAAAATGTCTTAGTCCTTTAATCAAAAACACCTGATCGACCAAACGTTTTTTTTTTTCATTTTGAACCATATTCACCGGCCAGTCCACGCCTTATTATAACCAAGTCTGGATACACCAATGAAAATGCTTGCAATTTTAAAATATTAGGGTTTGCTGTTGGGATTCAATTATTGCTATGGCAGAAGTTAAAACCAATTTGTTTTCATAGAAATATTATATATTTCGTTGTATCCCTTATGTATTAGGTAATATTTTCACAGATTTCTATCCGTATCACGTTATCTGTAATCAGCTATTATTTCTGCTATTTATAATTAGTATAAATCTACTAGCGTTCTATCACGAATGCTGTTCTCTTGTTGGCTACGCGGTAATAACATGAAGATTCATGTGCAACCCAACCAGTGGGGCAACCTTGAAAGAGAAACAATTACAGGATCAAATCCGAAGGAAACCAAATTCAAGAGATTAGGAGGTGTCCTCCTTTCGTCGAACGCAATGAAACACGAGTTTTCTTAAGTAAAATGTCGCTTTAAACTTTCGTAATATCGAAAAATTTAACTCCTTTTGTTTTCAGAGGGACAACAAATGTTGCTGTGGGTACGAAATAAGGTCAGCTAGGATTATGGGTACAAAATAAGGTCAGCTAGGATTATGGGTACAAAATAAGTTCAGCTAGGATTATGGGTACAAAATAAGGTCAGCTAGAATTATGGGTGCAAAATAAGGTCAGCTAGGATTATGGGTACGAAATAAGTTCAGCTAGGATTATGGGTACAAAATAAGGTCAGCTAGGATTATGGGTTCAAAATAAGGTCAGCTAGGATTATGGGTACAAAATAAGCTCAGCTAGGATTATGGATACAAAATAAGGTCAGCTAGGATTATGGGTACAAAATAAGGTCAGCTAGGATTATGGGTACAAAATAAGGTCAGCTAGGATTATGGGTACAAAATAAGGTCAACTAGGATTTTCGGAAAGGAGAAAGTAGTTTGTTAATTCGGGGATAAGATTCTTTTCCTAAAACATTTTGACGCTGAAAATATTCAGCTAAACTAACCGAAAAGATTCGAAACTTTATTAGCTTTCGCATAATTTCCGTTAAAAGAACTAAAATGATATAGAAAATGTATTGTCTTATATTGCGTTACGAGCATGTGCAGAGGAAAGTTTTGAGCAAGTTGTACGAGCAGGAGTACAAAAGTGGAAGTTTTCATTAAAAGAGTTCAGAATTACAATCAAGGATCCCATAGAAAACAAAGTTAAACAACATGGGAGTATGGAGTGATTTTGAGAGTTTTCATTTTATTTTCATCAGTTTTAAGAGCCTTGAATTTCGACTTAAGTGGGGCTAGTTTTATAAACCTGTACGGCCATTACAGATGCACAGTACACCACACAAACAAAGGATGGTAAGCCTGTGCAGTTTTCATTTTATTTTCATCAGTTTTAGGAGCCTTGAATTTCGACTTAAGTGAGGCTAGTTTTATAAACCTGTACGGCCATTACAGATGCACAGTACACCACACAAACAAAGGATGGTAAGCCTGTGCAGTTTTCAGTTTATTTTAATCAGTTTTAGGAGCCTTGAATTTCGCCTTCAGTGAGGCTAGTTTTATGAACCGGTACGGCCATTACAGATGCACAGGACACCACACAAACAAAGGATGGTAAACCTGTGCAGTTTTCATTTTATTTTCATCAGTTTAAGGAGCCTTGAATTTCGTCTTCAGTGAGGATAGTTTTATAAACCGGTACGGCCATTACAGATGCACAGTAAATCACACAAACAAAGGATGGTAAACCTGTGCAGTTTTCATTTTATTTTAATCAGTTTAAGGAGCCTTGAATTTCGTCTTCAGTGAGGATAGTTTTATAAACCGGTACGGCCATTACAGATGCACAGTAAATCACACAAACAAAGGATGGTAAACCTGTGCAGTTTTCATTTTATTTTAATCAGTTTAAGGAGCCTTGAATTTCGTCTTCAGTGAGGATAGTTTTATAAACCGGTACGGCCATTACAGATGCACAGTACACCACACAAACAGAGGATGGTAAACCTGTGCAGTTTTCATTTTATTTTAATCAGTTTAAGGAGCCTTGAATTTCGTCTTCAGTGAGGCTAGTTTTATAAACCGGTACGGCCATTACAGATGCACAGTAAATCACACAAACAAAGGATGGTAAACCTGTGCAGTTTTCATTTTATTTTCATCAGTTTTAAGAGCCTTGAATTTCGACTTTAGTGAGGCTAGTTTTAATATATATAGATAGCCCAAGGCTAACAGCGTCGCACTTTGAACAAGCTTAACTAAGGTGAAACTTAACTAAGGTGAAACTTAACTAAGGTGAAAGGTTGGAAGCACAAGAATTAAGATTGACGAACGGGCTATTTTCAATTTTAGCAATTCTCAAAAACAGTATTATGCGACCGTCTGCACAGTACATTTTTATAGACCGTACAAAAGTTCACAAAAACAACTTTTCTCTGTCTAGAATAACTAGTACCACTAGTTTCCGAATAAAATACAGTTTTTGTTTGTCAAAAATTGCCCGAGAAACTGATTTGAAAATCAAAAATTGCAAAAATACACAAACATATTTGCATAAGGCGATGCGAGTAACTGTACTATAAAATCAAAGTCTTGTTTTGTTTACATAAAATCGCTTTTCAAACTATCCAATGAATGAACAAACACATAAAAATGGACAACACAATCTTCTTTCAAAAAAATTTATTCAAATCTCCATTAGTTTACGTTTAAAAGCAAAACGCGTACCATTTAATTATAGCTCATCGAGTTCAAGCTTTCTTCGATGAAATTCAAGAGATCGATACAACTGAATTTAAGCACGTTTTAAAATCAATTCTCCAAAACTAACAATAACACGAATAAAAAGTCACTCACAGAACAACACAACACAATCTTCTTTCGAAAAAAATTATTCAAATCTCCATTAGTTTACGTTTAAAAGCAAAACGCGTACCATTTAATTATAGCTCATCGAGTTCAAGCTTTCTTCGATGAAATTCAAAAGATCGATACAACTGAATTTAAGCACGTTTTAAAATCAATTCTCCAAAACTAACAATAACACGAATAAAAAGTCACTCACAGATTGATATCAACATAAATTCTCATCGAAAACTGTAATCTGTTCTCGCTTGCTTGGAAATTCAAATCTCCGCTTCTGGTTCTGATAAAAACGAAATACATGAAGTTCCTCGAAGCAAGATTTTATCCCTGAAAGCTCGTCTTTTTCCACTAAAGCGACTTCTGAGTATCCCTTAATTAGTATCCTTGTCTTGAGTAGCAAACTACGAAATATTCAGGGAAATAACGCCTTTAATTTAAACGGTTTTCTCCGCTTAGTAAATTCACAGCAAAACATCAAAGTGTTTTTCTAGTTGACGTGACATTCGGCCGAGTAACCGCGCGAAAAACAAAGCCTCGCTTTGGTTTCAACATGACGTCGTACGCGCATGTTTTGCGACGTCATACGCGCCCGCGAGCTAGTCCTGCGCGACGGCGGAGCTAGTCCGGTCCTGCGCGACGGCGGGCGGATGGAGGGCGGGCACACGCGCGCCCGCGAAACTTTCCGCTAGCCATGACCATGAAAAATGACGGGCACAGGTTCTGGTTCTATGAGTATGGGGCTGCGCAGCCAGGCCTTCGCCTGGCAAGTGCTCCGCTATAAACCGGTACGGCCATAACAGATGCACAGTAAACCACACAAACAAAGGATGGTAAGCCTGTGCAGTTTTCATTTTATTTTAATCAGTTTTTCGACTTAAGTGGGGCTAGTTTTATAAACCGATACGGCCATTACAGATGCACAGTACACCACACAAACAAAGGATGGTAAGCCTGTGCAGTTTTCATTTTATTTTCATCAGTTTTAGGAGCCTTGAATTTCGCCTTCAGTGAGGCTAGTTTTATGAACTGGTACGGCCATTACAGATGCACAGTACACCACACAAACAGAGGATGGTAAGCCTGTGATCAGACTACAAGGCAAAAGACAATTGTTCGCAGCTGTGGCGTCAAACTCCTGTTCTATGATATGATTGGTTTAAAGGGAAACGAATGATGTGTATTTTTCGATCAAATAAGAAATTACACAGCTTTGTTTCGTAATCAACTGAAAAGAAGTCACTGCTTACCCATTCTTACTTCGCATTTGTCTCCAATCCACTGCTGTTTGCATGAACAAGTAAAACTTTTCTGCTTCTCGTTAAACAAACAAGAACCTCCATTGAGGCATCCGGTCTGGAGACAACCCTGTGGAAATGTAAAGGCAATAATATAAAAAATACATTATACTTGGAGCATAATGTACACTGAGGCATCCGGTCTGGAGACAACCCTGTAGAAATATAAAGGCAATGATATAAAACATACATTATACTTGGAGCATAAGGTACAGTAATTGCATTATTTGGATTTTAATTCTATGGGACACAACATTTTCCTACGTTCTTTATTAAACAAGAGAAAACGTTAACTAGAAAAAAAAATTCAGGTACTAAATTATTAATTGCAGCCAACAGAATATTTGGGTAAAATATTTGTTCAGAAGACCGCAGTACCCTCCCCCGGGAGGGGGGGGGGGGGGGGGGCTCCCATATAAAAATGACGGGGGTGCTCGTCGTACCTTTTAGGGGTCAAAATTTGTAGATTGGTACCACTTAGGGTACTAAAATCTAAAATGACTTCCGTTAGAATTATTGCGGTACCTTTTAGGGTATGAACCGAAAAAATATGACAGAATATGACATGTGTTGTTTTAGAATTGGTACCTTTTAGGGGTAAAAATTCTTTTGTGCCACGCTTATCAAACGAGATTCTGGTACCTTTTGGGGTGTTTTTCGAAAATTTCCGACGAGCACCCCGGTCATTTTTATATGGGAGTCCCCCCCGGGGTACCCTCATTTGTGATACGAAGAAAACATTGAAATGTTTGGTCGAGCGAGAAACATACATGTATTATAAATGTGTTCTACCACACTGAAGGACAAATTGACCGTTGCAATAAATTCTGAAGCTTTAACAGTTGCTTTATCTTTTTTAGAAATCATAAATAGAACGATACCCGCGTGTTCGTAGTTTTGAAGTATGCATAGGAATTGATATAAAAGCACTGATGTAACTACACGAGCTTGAACTTTCCGAAACACACTGACTTTACACGGTAGCTCGAAATTTCGAGGATAAAATCCTTTTGCTGTTGGAACATTTATAGCTAAAGAATCGAACACATGTGTTTATAGCTTGCACAAGTTTTTCTTAAAAAAAAGAAAATTACGTTAAAAATCTTCTCAATAACTCTCCTCGTTGGGTCGGCCCCTACATTTCAATTTTATTTCCTCGTTTTGCCTCCAAAGTTCGATATAGGTTGCTAATATTTTACTCACCTTTAGAAACATTGAAAAGGTAACTCCTAGCTGATCAATAAGCTTGGTGCCATCGTCGATAGGAGCGAAGTCGTGCATGTTCAGCTCACAAACTCCTTTGTCATCTCTTTTGCAAGACTCTTTGAAGTTTGTGGAGGTACACCACGAGGTTGTCATACAAATGTGATTACACGACATTAAACTAGAAGATTTAAGTCGTTGGACAACGTGACCAGCTAGGTATTTGTTTTCCCGAGTTAGGAAGTGTGCAGATCGAGACATAGAGTCTTCTTCAGAAGCGAAAACTGCGAAACACACAAGAAGCTCTTGAAATAGGACCAGGGACCAAATCATTTTAGGCTTGTTTTTCGGCACTCCCGGCGATATTCCTCGCAACGTGTTCTGATCAAACTAAGGCCCAGTTCAAACGTCGAACTTCACATGTGCCGAACCTAATGCAAATGAGCAAAATCTATTGTTCTTGCTAATTTGCATTAGGTTCGGCACATGTAAAGTTCGACGTTTGAACTGGGCCTAAACTGTTACAGGTGTGTTATGATGATCTGTTTTGTAAAAACAAATTAAGTTATGAATATTTGTGCCAAACGTATAGAGGAAAGAAAAGTTAAAAATTACCAGGCAGCAGATACAGTATTTAGCATGACAAAGACAGAAGACGGGTTCGATTGGCATACGTCAGAAGTAGACTTAATCTATGGCAGTTCTGGTACGGCTGGGCACAGCTTAATAGTGTAGGAGCCAAGTCTGAAAAGAGGCCTAAAAAATGAATTTCGTTACACCCCCCTGCTATGTTTGTCTGAATAGCAAAAAAATGATAGCACAATATCTAAGGAATACAGAATGACATCTTTTATTGATTGGCCAGCGAGACATCATCCTGATATCAGGCATTGTTTACCGGGTACCTTTTTGCCGTACTTCGCTAATTAATATGCAAATTTGAATTCTGCCATGGAGTTCCAAATAATCGTAAAGTGTACAATATTTGGTCCAAATAAGCCAAACTTGGACATAGCATCAAACATACGTTATTCTTTGATTTATAAGTATTTTGGACTGTATCCTTGGTAATTGTTAATAGGAAACAAGATTAATCCAGTGGGTAGAGTTAAGTAATTTTCTACGCTCCGAATGAAAAAGACGTACGGGTTTTGTCCCATTTTGTCAACTAAAATGCCGTTTTTAATTGTTTTAGAGCTTCAAATCCCCAGAAACTTTTCAAGACGCACCTCTGCTGTTTTTTAGTTTCCGTATTGGTGACACTTATTCTTGTGACATAGTTTGTTCGTAGATATTTAATAGGGCAGAGGTCGAGCGCTAACTCACAGCATTAATGGATTTGTCGCTAGCTGGAGTCCGATAGCTGACGTCCGAGTAACTCAAGGGGTATTGGTTCACAATATCCAATCTCGACAATCTCCGGTCTAAAGTCGCAATATCACTGATGCTAAAATTGTAGGCTTTTGATTAATTAACGGAATATTTATTTTGCAAACTCTAATGCATTAAAGCGCCCCGCCATCAGATGTGGTCAAAGGATGTTGTTACACTATTCATCTCCGGCCGCCGCCATTTTGAGCTGTCGAAAGTTGCCCCACCGGTAGCGCCGCCCCTGCAATTACAAGCTTGTTGTACAACACATAAACAAAGTATTTCTCATCCATTGAGACATACATGTACCTATATACAATGCCACTGTACAACTATAAAAGAGCCATTCCTTGTGTCAGAAAATACCTTACATGCTTATGAAATCAGCTAAAAAGCCTACAAAGAAACGACTTACGTCGGGTCAAAAATAAACCATTGTTATTGGCTAAACTAAGCAAACCAATGAAAAGATAGAACATTGATTCTCCCCAAGCGCTCATAAGTCGCTAACATTCTGCAACATCAAATCATTCTACGAGACCTCTCTATATGGGAGCAACTGATGAGGTTCACCAAAGAACCGAAACTCGAGTCTTGCTTAAAGAGTGTACAAAAAAGAACAATTGCATCTGTAAGATTTACAAAACAGCTATCATGCTGGATATTCAAATATTCAGTTCAAACTGGATGCAATGACGTCATACTTCTGACAATGTAGATACTGCCTAGCTCCAAGAAACACATAACTTAAGCGCAGAATAAACTCTGAGGAGCTAAAAACAATTGCAAGATGCCACTGTTCCAATGTGGACCGTGACTATCGCATAAGACTTGGATCTTAGAATCTTTTAGTCGTGATGAAGAAACACTATATCACAAGTTATGCTAACAGCAGACTTACGCGCTCACATTCATGGACTGAGAAATGAACTGATCCTAAGCAGCGAATAATTCCTACTTAAGCGGCTACTACTGATCCTGCAGCTCTTTCAAATTTAGCCAAAGAAACTCCATTGTTATACCAAGAGCTAGCAAACAAACGACGGCGTAACTAAATATTCTAAACGGCTCTGGAAAGCGCCGGTAAATTTCCCCTGTCAGTATCACAGCTAGAGCCGATTATTTCCTAAGATCAAAGAAACGACAACATTTAGAACAACGAAATTTCCACATTCCGCGACGTTTGGGTGAAAACTTTACATTGTCAAGAAAGACTATTAAAAGGTCAACAAAACTGACCAAAAAACAAAATAGACAAAAAAGAAACTAAAAGAACGGGCTTGAGAATAAAAAAGAAAAAGTCAAGGCAAGTCGTCTTTTTCTCGTTCAAAAACTGTCAAAATTTCAATCAGTGCGCATGCCCGAACCCAAATTCTCAAATACTTCTACAAATGGCAGTTAAATTTAGTAATCTATGCAATTCTTAGCTCTGTTCATGTAATGTTTAATTATCAACTTTCAGAAACTTCGGAATTGCTGGGTGGCATAAGTGCCAATAAGTCATATATTGCACAAAGGGCATATCGTATATCGGACTAAAATTTCTAGATAAAGCTAACTGTGTTGTGCTCTTTCAATATTCGGGGTTGAAGTCTCCCACGCAGCCGTTTTTTATCTCGTCACGCAACGTTCCTCACACGGGGAGGAGCGTTGCGTGACGAGACAAATAACGGCTGCGTGGGAGACTAGAGTTGATGTTTCTTTCTGTAGTTTTAGGCTATGTCTACACTATATACCGGATAGCTCTTGCGCTGGCACGAAAAGCATACCGGATACGCCTTTCGTTCACACATGAAACGCTAGTTTCGGAACGATTTTTGTTCCCGTGAAAGTGAGGCTATGTCTACACTATACCGGATAGCTCTTACGCCGGCACGAAAACCATACCGGATAGGCCTTTCGTTCACACATGAAACGCTAGTTTCGGAACGATTTTTGTTCCGGAGCGCCGCTGCGATGCTGCGCTCGTGAAAGTGAATCGTCAAATATCGGATAGATTCTCGTGCCAATCTCTGGGGCAGTGTGAACAGGCAATCGAACCGTACCGTGGCGGAAGTCAACAACTAGGAGCGAGGAATGGAACCCACTGAAACGGAAGTAAATATCCAGTTCTGGGTCGTTTCTATTCACACCAGGCCGGAGAGTTTTTCATGTCGACATGATAAGCTATCTGGTATAGTGTAGACATAGCCTTAGAGAATGAGGCGCATATGCTAATAGGTCGATATTTGTAAACAAAGATTCGCCTAAATGACAACATCCTACCTCGTTTCGTCCTCGCGTTGTTATTCTGGCAAACGAGAGTATTTTGCTGCATTTTTGGTCGTATATCGGAAGTATTAATTGCATTACTGGCAATCTTCGGAATCTTTACTGTTGAAGTTTATTAGTCTGCAGCCAGAAAATAAATTGTGTTCACTAGCACATTTGTAAATAATTAATTATTCAAACCACATCATAAGAAAGAACTGCTTTCAATTTAAAGTATTAACTGCAGATGCATGCTTAACTCCACAATCAAATTTCATTTTCCAAACAGCACCACACAAGCCTACTGATTGTTGGGAAGTACTGCTTTATAGAGAAAGACCGACTTTTTTATTTTTATATTTAGTACGCCGTATTCCAATCTTTTGGAATGCAAAATGCATTGTGACCCTGGACTCCCTGCAATAAAACGACCCACCGTGATAAAACGGCTCCCTGTGATAAAACGACTCCCTGTGATGAAACGACTCCCTGTGATAAACGACCCCCAGTGATAAAACGACCCTCTGTGATAAAACGACTCCCTGTGATAAAACGACCCCCTGTGATAAAACGGCTGCCTATTATAAAACGACCCCTTGTGATAAAACGCCCCCCTGTGATAAAACGACCCCTTGTGATAAAACGGTATAAGTGTATTTCTCGGTGTTGCAGAAACTATTGTTGGTTAGCTATTGTGTTGTGGTGTGGGTATTGTTGGTTAGCTATTGTGTTGTGGTGTGGGTATTGTTGGTTAGCTATTGTGTTGTGGTGTGGATATTGTTGGTTAGCTATTGTGTTGTGGTGTGGATATTGTTGGTGAGCTATTGTGTTGTGGTGTGGATACATGTTGGTCAGCTATTGTGTTGTGATGTGGATATTGTTGGTTAGCTATTGTGTTGTGGTGTGGGTATTGTTGGTTAGCTATTGTGTTGTGGTGTGGGTATTGTTGGTAAGCTATTGTGTTGTGATGTGGGTATTGTTGGTTAGCTATTGTGTTGTGGTGTGGGTATTGTTGGTTAGCTATTGTGTTGTGATGTGGGTATTGTTGGTTAGCTATTGTGTTGTGATGTGGGTATTGTTGGTTAGCTATTGTGTTGTGATGTGGGTATTGTTGGTTAGCTATTGTGTTGTGCTGTGGGTATTGTTGGTTAGCTATTGTGTTGTGGTGTGGGTATTGTTGGTTAGCTATTGTGTTGTGGTGTGGGTATTGTTGGTTAGCTATTGTGTTGTCGTGTGGATATTGTTGGTTAGCTGTTGTGTTGTGGTGTGAGTATTGTTGGTTAGCTATTGTGTTGTGGTGTGGGTATTGTTGGTCAGCTATTGTGTTGTGATGTGGATATTGTTGGTTAGCTATTGTGTTGTTGTGTGGGTATTGTTGGTTAGCTATTGTGTTGTGATGTGGGTATTGTTGGTCAGCTGTTGTGTTGTGATGTGGATATTGTTGGTTAGCTATGGTGTTGTGATGTGAATATTGTTCAGTGTCTTTTAAAACTTTTGTTTTAAGTAATTTGGTGATCGCAACATCCGCAACATCAAGAAACTGGCGGCATAAGATTACGCCGAGAAAAAATCCTATCGATATCCTTAGCTTATACATAGAGTAAATTTGCAGAAGAGAAAAAATACCTTTATCATATGCTGTTATCCTTCGTAAAATCAGTAAAAGGGCTTTCCACTTCCCAAGCATACGTGCGAACCGATTCCTTTGCACGTGCTGATATGAATTATGTCACGTGCTTGTAATCAGTTGTTCTCAAAAAAAACTTATCTCGTGCCCAGATATTCTCCGCTAAAAGGGTGAGAAGATCTTGGTATGAGTTTACTATAGAATTTCAACTGAACAGTGCATGAAGACAAAACACATTTTTCGTGCTATTGTACCAGCAGTCACATGATTTAGAGTGCAATTTGAAATAAATAAGCACGAGTAAATTTTTGAAAGACTAGGCGTTATATCTTGCTTAGAAGCGAAGACATATGTCTGATAATATTTAATATTTTATAGACGTTTGTATGACAGTACACAAATCTTGCATATGCCGGATATGTAAGATTTGCGTACCGCCATACAAACGTACAAAGGATTGCTAATTTATAGATGCGCTTTCCAGCGACATCAACGGTTGTCTGTCCAAGCTGAAATAAAAGAAAATTGCACATGCAATTTAAAATGGCGCGAAAAATGGGTTTTGTCTTCTTTTAATGCACTGTTCAACTGAAAATCTGGTTATAGAGTAATCTTGTACCCAGATCTTCTCACCCTTCCAGCGGAGAATATCTGGGCACGAATTTATTTTTTTTATAAACAAGTGATTACAAGCATGTGACACAATCCACATCAGCACGTGCAAAGGGATCTTTGAGTTATGGTTGTACATAGGAACTCATTTTGAATAACGAACACTGGGGGCGATACCAGAGGTATTATTTTTTTAGGGAAAACCGACGTGCGAGCATGTAGGAGCTTCTTCTGACCGTTTATGTGGACCTCTGGAGTCAGTCTAGGTCGAACGAAAAGTTTCACTAAATTAAGTTGCCGACACAACTTTATGAAGACAGTTTGTGTGGTGTACTACTGTGAAGACAGCTTTTGTGCTGTCCTACTGGGAAGACAGTGTTTGTGCTTCACTACTGTGAAGACAGCTTTTGTGCTCTGTGAAGATAGCGTTTGTGCTGTACTACTGTGAAGACAGCTTTTCTGGCACTCTGGACAATTCTCTATGCTTCTGGGACGGCTTTTTAATATGGGGGAACACTCGCTGGCTTCGGAAAGTCCGGGATCTGGTACAGCATGCAGATAATATCTCCGTGACGATAGAACACGACAGACGTTTGGTCCAACGTAGTTTATTCTACTTGCACTTAAAAACATAACCAGAATACAACTAGAGTGTAACCGGCAACTCGACCGGGGACATATTAGCCCCACCGGGCGTATTCCGACTCACGTCTAACAAAGCTCTTGTATTTGAGACTAACATAACGCACAACGTAGTAGAAAACATAAACAAACATTTCAGAAGTCTTATTGGATGAAACTAAAACCAAGCTTTGCAACATTAATTACTTTCAAACTAACGCAGGTACTAACAACTTAACAAAAGGAATTTTGCAGGTTTCTTACATCTACACACCTAAGATAGGGCGAGAACAGTTTACGCTAACCACAACAGCAGGTTTTATGGTTATCGTACTGGAAAACTAAGAGAAAATAATTCTACGCTGGATTGTTATATTTTTATAAAGCAAAGCGAGTGAAACTAAATAACAATAATTCCTGTTAACACAACTTTTATTTTTTGTTTGACCTCAACTACGTATTATATTATCTCACGCTGTTACAAATATATTTTTTGAATGGAACATTTAAATTTAACTCACTATGCATTTGGCGTTTTATGCGAGTTACGCAGATACGCAGCCTGAAATGGGCTTCTTGCAAAGAATAACTGGGCATTTATTATTTTCAACCCAGCTATAATCACAGGGGAGATCATTCCACTTTCCTGGCTGTACGTTCCTATCACCTGGGGTTCCATACATGTTCCCACAATGCTCCTTTCTTCCTGATCCGTTGTTCGGTTCATTGTCTGCCCAGTTTTGATATTGATGTCCCTCTAGTGGAGTGCCGTCAACCCAGTAGAACTTATAGTCTGCACGTCGATGCATCCCAAGCCACACACCCAAATGAGTGAGTGTCTTCTGCTTCTTCATCAGGTTGAAAATGAATTTGTCTTCAGCGGCTGATCTGATTACGGGGAGGTCTGCCCCCATATTACGGCATGTTGTTCTCGCGTCTGCCTCTTTCGTGGTTGGAGTATCATCGATGTAATAACATTCGCTTCCATATCTTACCCAACCAGCTGGACAATCTGAATAAGCTGCAATATTGGAAGAGAAAGAAACAATCTAGTTAGTGAAACTAAACCTAAATGGTCTGTTGCAATGTGTCGATCCCCTTTGTGTGTCACAAAAGAAAATTATGCATTAGGTAGCTTATAGGTCAGTAACATACCGTACAGCGTGGAATTTTACAAAGAAATTTACTGTATATATCTCATAAACTAAGTGCGAGGGCCGTACAGGGAGAATATCGGTGCGAGGTCTTGGCAGTGCAACACCGAGGGCCAATATTATTTCAGTACGTGCCAAGCAAGCTTTTTAAACCATATTCACTCCAGTCCCCGCCTTATGATAAACAAGTCTGGATACACCAGTGAAAATGCTTGTAATTTAGACTGAAATATTAGGGTTTGCTGTTGGGATTAAAGACTCATTAAATTAATGCTATTACAGAAAGTCATTAGCAGTTAAAAACAATTTTTTTTTCATAGAAGTATTATATATTTTGTTGTATCCCTTTAGTATTATATAATATTTTCACAGATTGATATCCGTGTCGCGTCAATTGTAATAGCTATCATTTCTACTATTTATAATTAGTATAAATCTACTAGCGAATGCTGTTCTCTTATTGGCGACTGAGGTCACCCATTATCTATCCTGTTGTAGAAAGTGAGTAGAGCGAGTGCTATGCGAGCGGCGAAGCTGCGAGCCACTTTTCCTCGCCCCATTCTTCTCGCCGGCTCCGCCGGCTCCGCCGCTAAGATACTCGCGCGATACCCCAAACAAGTGAGCCTGCTCGCAGACTACTCCGCGCGTGGCGTGGTTGTTTTGTCACCACTGTTATTCCCTTAATATGAAGGGAATAACAGTGGTGACAAAACAACCCAAAACGGCTTGAAATACCCCGAAGGACAAAAGAATACACCAGAGGTGAGTTCAATAGAATCACTTTATTGAATTAATGCCTAAATTTCGCTTTTTTAAGCGTTCGAAATCTACGTTATTTTTTCCCCATACAAAGTCTTAAATTTTTAAAACGGCCGCCCTGTAACCCAATACCGCTTTCATCGAAGGGTCACCTCCCGTCTCACACACCGCTAATAATTAACCCTTCGCTTTCTCGTGACGTGAGTTTGGGCTGCCTGTGTTCATTATTACACGTGCCTGTATGGCAACGAGTTACGGTTTGCCCTTCGGTTTTCTTTTTGTTTTACTCCGTGTTTTCGTATCTACTTTTGTGCATCGTGTTAGATCAGGGGGGGGGGGGGGGGGACTCCGTATAATGGCCTATACGGTGATGCTCCGCCCGAAAGGGGTACCTTGTTGAGGCTAGAGGTATATGAAAGGATCGGGATCTCACGAGTTGAAGTATGTGAAAGGGTAGGGATTTCACGAGGAATAGGAAAGGGAAGCGAAGCCACGCCGTTAAGCATAAAAAAGGTAGGGAAAACTGCAATTTAAGTATTATAAAAATGGCCTTTCAAAATATATCAAATAGACGCACGTAAAGGCTCTGAAAGGGGTACCATTTTCATTGAAAGGTATATGAAAGGGGTACCATTTTCAATGAAAAGGTATATGAAAGGGGTACCTTTTCTGTCAAAAAACGGTATATGAAAGGGTAAGGGTTTGGACCTCGGGGCGGAGCATCCCCGTACAAAACTGGGTTAGATCTGGATACGAGAATAGGCACGCATGCACTGCGAGAACATTTTGAGCCTACGATACTTGAGATTTGGTGTGATGCAAGCAGGAGCGAAACAATTTGGGTTTTATTGTTTGTTGCTGTTTACTCGTGCCGGATACGGCAGCCAGGTAAGGTTTACCATCCGTTTTCCTTTTTATTCTTCATGTTTTCGTCTCTTATTTGTGCATCGCATGAAATCTGGGTACGAGAATACGCACGCATGCGAGCAGAAGCGAAACTAATTTTGGTTTTATCCTGTTGCTGTTTTACGTCCCCGCGAGTAACCTACATTACTAGTTCAATAGAAACGCGAGCCTGTCTTGTTGTTAAATATTGAACGTCTAGTAGATTCATATTAAAACAATTACTAGATTATTCGCTCGTGATTTCTATACGGATAGTTGATAGGGGCGAAGCCCTCATCAACTATCACGCGATAGAAATCTCGAACACCGTTCTCGAGCACATACACAGAATTAAGTGACTTGAATTTAACATAATATAAGATCATATTAGTGGGTTGGGTGACTGGTGGATTTCGACCCATTTTGTCAGTTTCTGTTTTCCCCGATCCTGCTCGAGTTGATAGTTCAAAACTAGAAGGAAAAAATCATGGAGTATTTTGAGAGTAATTTGACGGTAAGAGTGTAAAACATATTGCATGTGAAATTTCTTAAGCATTATTTCTTTTCCCATTTCCAATCCTATTGGAGATACTTGCGAACTGTTTTACTGAGTTGCAATCAAGTGTATTATCAGCTTATTAAAGGGGTACGCGTGTCATCATTTTTGTGTTGCTTTAAAAAGCTCAAAAAACTGCTAAAAATGAGATTTGCAACAACAAATGCACATTTGTCACCCAATTAGAGATAATTAGGGTTTAATTTTATTTTTGGCGATATTTCGATCTCTTATTCTTCGCCTCTTTCTTTTCTTTTCCTTTCTTTTTGTCCATTTTGCCCATTTTATCGTCTTTCTTTTCTGGGGAATTGTGGCTCGCTAACTTCTCAGGAAAGGGGAGAATTTAACCTGGTAATCTTTAAAATTTCATATTTCTCAAAATGTTACAAATCCTTTGAGAAAAACTATTTCCTCCCAAACACTCCATAACATAGATTCATGAGATGAGCGAAGGGTTTTTGGATTGCTTGAAACGTGAACGAGATATTTCCATTAAACCCATTAAGTGGTGGAAAAATGGAATTTAGGTAGAGCTCCCCCCCTCCCCCCTCCCCCCTCCTCGTGATTGAAATCTGTTGGTTTCAGACATTATCTGCATACCCCCGTTGGGGTCGTAAACAACCCCATTTGGCGGAAAAGGGTTAAATGTTTCCCTCACTAGACCACCGTTGGGTGCAAAAATGTCGTCACTGACAATTTGCCGATTGGAGGCGATTAAAGGTTGAAAGCTATTTCCAAGAGAACAACATATGTTCTCTTGCTATTTCACAATACCCCATTGAAAAAGTCGGGTATTGAAATATAAAACAAAAGAAACAAAATCCGCATTTTTTTTTTTAAAAAAATCTTAACCATAACAATAGGCAAGGTTTGATATCTGAATTGTTTGTCGCCATTATTATGATTGACGGCAGCGTAAAACGTAAGCCTTAGTTGGGTTTTGAAATTCAAGAGTTCACGTGATATTGAAAGGCACAGTAAACACAATAAATTTTGTAACTTTCAGTAAAATCCTTTCAACTCTTACTCTTTCGGCAATTTATAATTTCGTTTTTTTTTTGTGGTTTCTACAAAATGTGCAAAAATCGCAACTCATTAAATTAAAACCCGCATGTTACACCGTATAGCGGTTTAGCTTTATTTCACAAAAATAAAAAGAAACTAGCAAATTTACTTTGAATATAGCTTGTTGCTATTCCTTGGAAAACTGCTTATGTTTATTTCTAATTTATCTGAACGATCCTGAACCGACTGCCAACATGAAAATAATGAATGTTGAACTTGAATCTTGACAAAATTGTACAAAATACTTGGAATTCAAGAATTCAGCTACTAAGCTAAAACGTATTCTATAAATAAAAGAAAAGTTATAGGGAGAGATCGATGGATAAAAATTAGGGCGTCTCAGCTCCAGAAGTAGGTAATATCACCAACAACAGGCCTTATGCATGATGACATCACCAACCCAAAATTCACCACCAAGCCTCGTTTGTACGAAATTCCTTGCAAACCTTTGACAAGTTCAGAATAGAATACCCACTCAAAAATAACGTGAAGTTCACGTTATTTTTGAGCGGGTATTCTTTTCAACTTTACTCCCGAGATTGTCACAGGTTTAATACACTTCGAAAGCGAGGCTTGGAGGTGAAATTAGAAAGTCTGGACGTAAAAATGCATACGAGCTATTATTTTTTCACCTGCCTTGACTGCCTTGGCAACTTTCAAATTTTGTAGACAGATCATCGAGTAGGCTTTTGATCGATTCTATCTGTTTTTTCATCTCTCTTCCGTTGCATTTTCCAATCGTCTGGTCAGTAGGTTCATTATCATCTGGGGTGCTTGCCTCAGCATAATCGATATCGTCCCACGCTGTGCAGAATACCAAACCAGTTAAAACTGAATCAAAATATTTTTTTTCTACAATATTTTTTAGAAACAATGGACATGATCCGGTGATAACATCGTGAGATTTGTTTGGAACCAAACTTTAGCCTTTCACTGCCTTTTACCTACGAAGAGGAATGCTCTTATGACATCATTAAGGATTCTAATCAGTAAACTGGGAATGCTGTGGCCAAATTTCACAAGCCACCCACGTTAGGTCGTAAAAGAAGCGTGTTATATTGAAATTTTTAATGTTAGCATTAAATGCCAGTTTACCTTCAGGCATTAAAGGAACCTGTTTTGCCATCATCGCCGCTGGTAACATGATAAGGAGGACAAAGTACATTGTTTCCTTGATGGCCATCTTTTTAGAAACTGTTGAGATAAAAATAAACGCGAGTGTTTAGTTTTCAAATTGTTACTGATTGAATGTGAAAGGCCGAACAATGCATGGCTCAGTAAGCCACGGTTTGGCCACGGTTTTGGAGCTAAAACCGAACTTCTTTCATACGACACGATGCATAAACTATTATGACTAGAAATGGAAGGTAGGTGCTTTACAGAAATCACTTTAAAAACTTTTAACATGTCCTCTGGGTCGCTTTCCGGCATTCAATCGGGAAAAACACCCAACACCAAACGTGAATTGAGGCGACTAACATGGTAAACGCCTTCAAAAATCTCAAGTCACCACATGAGAGGACGCATATTTAAATGTGAACATTTTAGGACCCTCTCCTAGATTTGCCACTGGACTCGCACGACTCTATGATCTGTGAAGCCATAGGATATCAAGTTATGACCAAATGACGTACTCGAATGAAATGAAAACAATGCTGTGTGTGATAATTTTTCCTGAGTGATTCTCGCAGTTCAATCAGTGTATGGATCACTTTTAAAACATATTTAATCCTTTCAACCCCAGAGTCAATTATGGACACATGCATGCAGTGTAGTTCTAACTTTTGAGTCTATGGATGAAATCCTATGGTGTGACCATTCAAATGAAACCTCTTCAGCAGTACTTTTGCACGGTACGATTTGTTTTTCAATATTTTGCAAAATGAATTTTGGGATTTTTCATAAATTTTGATGTTTGGTACTCTTGGGAGTGAAAGGGTCAAAGCCTGTTTTGATGACTTCAGTGGGAAAAAGATAACATCTATCAATTCATATAATTTAGAAACGTTTTGCAGCCTAAGCTGTAAAACGCACTTAATGGAAAGTGACGCCCAAAGGTGCGTTGGATAAATGAGCTTTTTTAAAATTGGGGTTGGGGATTTAAGTACACTTCTTGTATGCCTTAAAGTGTTAGTTATTCCTTGTTGTTTTTCCTTGTTAATTTGTTCCTGTTACTTGAAATAATCAGGCTCAATGAGTCAAAATGACGTGCTCGAATGAAATGGAAAGAATTTTAGAACTTCCCCGCGAGTTTTCCGGCTTTGTTTGTTGAAACTGAGAAGGCTCGAGATTACAGGAAGGTACATAAAGGAGTGTATATGGAATTAAATGTATAAGTAAAACATAACGAATATCTTGATTCGGCGCTGTATTGACTAAAATTTTCCCAGTTTTCCTTTGTTTGAAATTGTCAGAGATCTATCATCAAAGCTGAGATTTTTTTGGCCCTCGAAGAACAATCTATTTACATTTGTAGTTAGAGAATGTCGAGCTTATCATATTTAAAGGACGGATCTGCACTCAATTCTGAAGACAAGAGAAGACCGACATTAACCAATAGCCAACTTGGCCGTGCGAGTTATCAAGCGCTTCTTTCTTAATTTAGATTTCGGGCGAACGGCTTTTATTGCGAGAGGAGGTCTAATTTCGCTTCTAGTTTCGCTACTAACAGAACATACCCCAAATTTAACGAGCGCGCTACCTAATTAACTAATGTAGACCTATAAATTCACTTCAGTCTACAGACAAATCTATTTTAACTGGCCATAAAGTGATAATGTGAGTTTATTAAAATGACTATGCAATTCTCTTTGCAACAAGCTTTGTCTTCGAGTTTATCATTAATACAGTATTTGAACCGCTCTAATCTTCTTCACCTCAATGCTAAGTTCTAAAGTAAGCAATTATGATGACTTTGTCACTTTATCATGTGTAAGATGACAGCTTAGGGAAGCGGACAGTGTTTTAAGTAGATGGTAAACGGTGATCTCAGGTAACTTCGAGTCGGTTGAGAAATAAGTAATTTGGTATTTGGCAAAAACACCCGACTGGACATTTAATATGACACCGTCGAACATCACGAAAAACTGCATTTGATTTGGTGAGAAATACCATTAAAAAGACATTGGTAAAGCGCAGTTTTTTTATTGAATAAAAATACCATGATAAAATGTAATACAAAGCACCTATCGGCGCAAAGCCATTGTATCTTATTGAAGTTTTGATGTATTTTATGGACAAATTATTGGACATGTGCTGTAACACATTATTCACCAATTTGCGTCTGTAATGACATTAAAATGTGGGCGAGTGGTCGTTTACCTATCAGAGGTAAAAAGATATGAGCTGAAATATAACAATAGAAAAATTCAAGTGGTCGCGGCTTACGAGACGCCGTTTGACTATAGTGATATTTGGTATTTTGGGAAAGTGGTCGCTTACGAGAGGTTTGGACTATAGTGATTTGACTGGAAGAAAGTTGGTATTTTGGAAAAGCGGTCGCTTACGAGACGGTGGTCGAACTTTAAGGTTCGACTGTACATTTCATTGTAAAATACATTTCTTGTATTTAGATGTTTAAGTCTTCGTGTTCTCGCTTAGATTATTCCACATCGCTTCAACGAAATATTTCAATAAAGTATGATATAAAGTCAAAGAATGATGCTCTCTGGACTTACGTTTTAGCTGAGCGCACTGTATAAATCTCTGAAGCTGTCGTTCTTGGCCGGACTGAATGTTCTAACCGTGAAGCATCGGAAGGAGCAAGTTACTGAATACAAACTGAAGCGTTATCTGATCTTCTTCAAGCTTAAAAAAGGTCACTGATCGACCAGGCGTTAGTTGCTTGAAGTTTCAAATTTCCCTTTGTTATCTTAGATCATCCTTTTATATTTCCGTTTTCTTTCTGTTCTGCTTCACAAACAGAATCGCCACTCTGAAACATTGTAAAATACCAAGCTCAGTATTTGGAGTTTTATATAAAGAACTATAAAATGAAACAATTATTCCAGCAAATTTTGCTTTACATTCCCTTTATCGGCCTGATTTGATAAAGTATAGGTAAAAATGGCAAACTGATCCTTACCGCAAGGAGAAGAGATTGACACGGAAGTGAAATAAAAAAAATAAACAGTTGAATCAGAACTGGTTGAATATATTTGCTATGCATTTTTTTTATTTCACTTCTGTCTCCTTACCGCAAGGATCAGTTTGTCGTTTTTACCTATATTTCCGATTCCGCTTATGACTCCGACGCTAATGATCCAGTGAAAACTCAGGATTGTCGGAGTCGCAAGCAGAAGCGCAAGAACCAACCAATCACGATGCCAGTTCTCAGGCCCTCCGCGTACATTCTTCCACTTATGACTCCAACAATCTAGTTTTCACTAGATCGTAAGCGACGGAGTCGAAAGCGGCATCGATATTCTTCTTCCGATTCCGTCGGTTTGATTTTCGCTTGATCGTATCGCTCTGCGCTTCTGATTACGACTCCGACTCCGTCGTTAGTGAAAACCAGCCTTTAGGTCGCGTTAGAATCGCATTATATTCTTGATCTCAACATTTCCAACCTCCAATTCCATATGGGACAATACAAAACTGAATGCAAGGCTGGCACTACAGCAAAGGGCAGATTTATTAATGGCCAATATTTCGACTAATAGTATTAGTCTTCCTCAGGGCCAGGGCTATACTGAAAGAAAATATGGTAACGGCTCCTAAAATTTGAAAATTACATCTTTATAAATGATTGGCTAATACATGACATGTAGACAGCACACTTGTAAACATAAGATAAAAATAATATATGACATATATAGTGTATGATACAAAACTGAGTTCAGCGTTCGTTCCTTCGGTTAATGCCTTCTGGTGACAAAGTGTTCCCTCTATGAATTAAAAAGGCCTAGCGTGCTTTTCGACGGGAAGCATTGATGGTAGGCTGCAGTTCAAGCGATACCAGCAAGTTTAATTTCTGCGTCGTGTTGACCTCTGCATTCAAAGGTTTTTCATATGGGACAGTTACATATACAGTAAACCCCCACGTATAAGAACCTAGATTTTTCGAACTTAGCCTAAACAGGTTCTTATAGAAATGGTATTTAGTGGGATTTTAGGCTACTTAGGTTCTTAAATAGGTTCTTAATTTGATAGGGGCACTAGTGATCAGCACAGATAACTACTACACGGCATATGTGATATGGAAAGCCATTGTTGCATGACATAGATGCAAGGAAGTTTTAATGTGCTTCAACATGAAACTGTGACTTCGAAAATGAGAGAAACACATGTAACTATATTCTTAATACAATTGCATTGTGTAATCCAGTATTGGCGCAGACATGATATGGTTTTCATTTTAGTTCATTCTTTGAATCTACCTGACTTAAACATAGACTAAAAGTTTTTTTCTGTATTTTCATCTGTGCCTTCATTTTTGTGAAATAAGAACCTATTAAAAATTTTAGGCTTAAGAGGTTCTTATGAAAAGGGGGTTTGAAATGAAAATTTTAGCCTAACAGGTTCTTAAATTTTAGGTTCTTACACGTGGGTTTTTACTGTACTTCCATTTTACTATTTAATTCCTGGAGAGTTTTCAATGACCCCTCCTATAGTAACGACCACTCATTACTATAGGATTATTACCATAGAATTTCAACTGAACAGCACATGACGACAAAAACGCCTTCTCCGTGCTATTTGTACCAGTAATCACATGATTTCGAGTGCAATTTGAAATGAATAAGCACGAGTAATTTTTTTAAAGACCAGGCGTTATATCTTGCTTCGAAGCGAAGATATATGTCAGTTAATTTTTAAATGTTTTTTTAACGTTTGTTTGTATTGTACCATGCAAACGTACAAGGTTTGCTACTTTATAGAATGCACGTTCCAGCAGTATCGATGGTTTGTCTGTCCAAGCTGAAAAAAAAAAAAGAAAATTGCACATGTTGTAATTTAAAATGGCGCGAAAAATGCGTTTTGTCTTCTTTAAATGCACTGTTCAATTGAAATTCTGGTTCTGGAGTAATGTCGTATCCAGATCTTCCCACCCTTCCAGCGGAGAATATCTGGGCACGAATTTAGCGCGTTTTTTTTCAAACAAGTGATTAATTGTGCGCAATCCACATCAGCACGCACAAAGGAATCTTTGAGTTATGGTTGTATATAGGAACTCGTTTTAAATAACGAACCGGGGCGATATCAGAGGTATTATTTTTTTAGTGAAAACCGACGTGCGAGCATGTAGGAGCTTGTTCTTACCATTTATGCGGACCTCTGGAGCCAGTCTGGGGCGAACGAAAAGTTTCACGAAATGATGTTGCCAACACCACTTTGTGAAGACAGCTTTTGTGCTGTACTACTGTGAAGACAGCTTTTGTGCTGTAGTAATGTGAAGACAGCTTTTGTGCTGTTCTACTGTGAAGACAGCTTTTCTGGCACTCTGGATTCTCTATGCTTCTGGGACGGCTTTTTAATCTAGGGGAACACTCGCTGGCTTCGGGAAGTCCGGGATCTGTTACAGCGGATAATATCTCCGAGACGATAGAACAAGACAGACGTTTGGTCCAACGTAGTTTATTCTACTTGCATTCAAGAACATAACCAGAATACAACTAGAGTGTAACCGGCAAATCGACCGGGGGCATAGCCCCATCGGGCTTATTCCGACTCACGCCTTACAAAGCACTTGTATTAGAGACTAACGTAACGTACATCTTGTTAGAAAACATAAACAAACATTTCAGAAGTCCTTATGAGACTAAAACCAAGCTTTGCAACATTAATTACTTTAAACTGAACTAACGCAGGTACTAACAACTTAACAAAAAGACTTTTGGAGGTTCTTACACTCTACAGCTAAGATAGGGCGACAACAGTTTATCTTATCAGCAGGTGTTGTGGTTATCGTACTAGAAAACTAAGAGAAAATAATTCTAAGCTGGATTTTTATATTTTTACACAGCAAAGCGAGTGAAACTAAATAACAATAATTCCTGTTATCAGTCACAACTTTTATTTTTTGTTTAACTCAGCAGTCACCTCAACTAATTACGTATTAGTAAACCATGTGCCAAGCGAATCTCATGCTCTTACAAATATATATTTTTAAATGGAACAAGCCTCACATTTAAATTTAACTCACTATGCATATGGCGTTTTATGCGAGTTACGCAGGTACGCTGTCTGAAATGGGCTTCTGGCAAAGAATAACTGGGCCTTTCATCCGTCCCCTAGCTGGTCTATAAATACAGGAGACGTCATTCCACTTTCCTGGTATCACCGCGTTGTAGATACCTGGGGTTCCATACATGTGGGCACAATGCTCTGTATTTCCAACGTTGTTCGGTTCGTTGTATGCCCAGTTCTGATATTGCTGACCCTCTAGTGGAGTGCCATCAACCCAGTAGAACTTCGAGTCTGCAGTACTTCGATGCATCCCAAGCCACACACCCAAAAAAGTGAGTGTTCTCTGCTTCTTCATCAGGTTGAAAATGAATTTGTTTTCAGCGGCTGATCTGATTACGGGGAGGTCTGCCCCCATATTCTGGCAGGTTGTTCTCGCGTCTGCCTGTTTCAAGGTTGGAGTATCATCGATGTAATAACATTGGCCTTCATATCTTAGCCAACCATCTGGACAAAGTAAACAAGCTGCAATATAGGAAGAAAAAGAAACAATCTAGTCAGTGAAACTAAACCAAAATGGTCTGCTCCAATGAATCGATCCCCATTCTGTTTTACAAAGGAAAATAATGCATTAGGTAGCTTATAGGTCAGTTACATACCGTATAGCGTGAAATTTTACAAAGTAAATTATATATCTCATAATATGGGGCGTCAAATGAATTTTTATTATTTAGAGTGGTTATTTAACAACTTTTATTCACCTATTAGGACGGTAAGAGTGTAAAACATATTTATTTTATTTTTATTTTATTTTATTTTATTTATTTTGCCACACACAAAGAATTACAAGGAGGAAAAAAAGTTAATAAATAGGTTAATTAACATTAAATCTAAAATTTATACATAACTTGCGGGAGGAGTGACTGTGGCGGGGAAATCTCCAAGAAGCCGAGCTTATGAGGAATAGAGATTTCCCCCCACGGGCAATTTAAATACTAGGCGGCATTTTAAGAAATAAAGAAAAAAAGTCATTTTTTAAGTATATAAGTGTGTTTAGGGGAAAATATAGATGTAAGGTGTTAAGGTATTTAGGTCACATTCTGTCTGACCCTTAAAAATGGTTTGATCGTACGCTTGAATATACTATAAGACGGGGCATTTTTGATGTCGTTCGGTAATGAATTCCATATTCTAGGTCCTTGAAACAGAGACAGATGTCTTAATCATTATTTGTTTTTTTCACTAGTACTTTCAGTCCTATTGGAGACACTTGCAAACTGTTTTTACTGAGTTACAATCAAGTGTAATCAGCTTGTTAAAGGGGCTGTGTCATCATTTTGAGTGTTACTTTAAAAAGCTCAATAGAAATATATTAGTGGAAACCCAAAAATGATGGCCAATAATGACCAATAATGACCAATGATGACCAATAATGACCAATAATGGCCAAGTTTTGTTTAAAATCACTCTACTAATGTAAAAAGAAGTGTCTTGGGCTGCAGATGGACAGAATGAAAATGGATTGCTAATTGAAAAAAAAAATAGGCCAAATTTTTCAAGTTGATTACGTTGTGTGTTGAAAAACTCACTAAAACTCTGATTATGGTTTATTATCTCCTCGAAAATCCACTTGATATCTCCTCTTGGTGCTCTATTAGCATTTTGTGTTTAACAAAGGTACTTGGTTTTAATTTGGGGAGGTTTTTAACCAAAAACGCCGTCACTTATGTTTATCCGCAGTTCAAATGTATGATTTTCATATATTCACATTCATATATATATTCACTATATCAAGCCGATTTTATTGCGCATATTTTTCCATTGATCGGCAAAAGATGTCGAAGATGCTAAAATAACAACTACTACAGAATAGTCCATGTACAATTCTGCATTAAACAGCGCGAATACATTACGGACGGCTTAATTTTAAGGACGATTGAAATGGACTACAGCTGTTCGTGTTGAATCTTCTTACCTGTATCAGGATTTGCCGTTGCGCTGAGCACTGCCCTCTTGCAGACGGAACCAGCGGGATAAGTCCTCGACGTCCCACAGCAACGGTCATTCCATTTACCGGCCTGATTCCCATTAATCCACATGATACTGCATGGTTCCCAGCCATGTCCAGTCGGTTCGCCTCGACCCCAGTTCCTGTAGGTTTGAAGTGACTGATCTGACCATACAAAGTCATATTCCTTTGAATTCCACTTCAATCCGATCCAAAACTCCCCCACTGTTGGGGCTAATTTCCTCGCAAACGCCAGGACGAACTGGTTTTCTTCTGCGCTGGTAATTTTCACCAGTTCTCCTCCCAGTTCCTCGCAGTGCGCTTTTGCCTGGTCCCAAGTTCTGCTGGTGCTACTCGCAAGATAACAATAGCTATTAGATCGCGTCCAGCCACTGGGACAAAGAGCACCTGAAAAAGAGAGGAAATATTGTTTTTCTTAATTTGAGGGAAAATCAAATCAAATGCCTCAATTGGTATCACGAGGGTAAAACATAACAAACAAGTGAGCGTATGAGTGGTTTGGCGAGCTGGCGCCACAGTGACAGAAGGAGCTAGTGCGTGAACGAGAGAGCGAGAAGAACAAGCGCACGATCGGTGTTGTCCTTTTTTTGTTGAGCACACTGTTTTTTAGTGCAAGCGTTAAGCACGAGGTTCGTCATATACGCTAGGTCGATGATGCAATGCACCCAGAGCAAGTGACTCGCCCACTCGCTCTCAGTTTCTGTCCTAGTTAACCCTTTCAGTTAACCCTTTTAATTCAACCCGAACCGGTACCGTATAGCAGCTCAGCTTTATTTCTACATGTATACAAAAATAAAAAGAAACTACCAAATTTACTTTGAATATACCTTGTTGCTATAATAATTTCCTTGGAAAACTGCTTAAGTTTATTTCTAATTTATCTGAACCGACTGCCAACATGAAAATAATGAATATTGAACTTGGATCTTGATAAAATTGTACAAAGTATTTGGAAATTCAAGAATTCAGCTGCTAAGCTAAAAAGTATTCGATAAATAAGGAAACTTTATTGGGAGCGGAACGATGGATAAAGATTAGGGCGTCTCGGCTCCAGAAGTAGGTAATAATCACTAACAATAGGCCTTATGCATGATGACATTACCAGCTCAAAATTCACCACCAAGCCTCGTTTGTACGAAATTCCTTGCAAACCTTTGACAAGTTCGCGTTGTTTTGAGTGGGTATAGACAAATTCGGATAACGCATTGTTGTACCCAATTCAAACCTTCTGGGGATAAGATTCTTTGTTCACAATATTTCCATATAATTTTCATGTCAATGCTTCATTGATATGGAAATATGACGAACAAAGAGTTGTTATCTCAAAAGGTTTGAATTGGGTACAACAATGCGTTAGCCGAATTTGTCTATTCTTTTCAACTTTGCTCCTTTGCGAATACATTGATACACGTCGAAGGCAAGGCTTGGGGGTGAAATTAGCTAGTCTGACGTAAACATGCATACGAGCTATTATTTTTTCACCTGCCTTGACTGCCTTGGCAACTTTCAAATTTTGTAGACAGATCATCGAGAAGGCTTTTGATCGATTCTATCTGTTTTTTCATCTCTCTTCCGTTGCATTTTCCAATCGTCTGGTCAGTGGGTTCATTATCATCTGGGGTGCTTGCCTCAACATAATCGATATCGTCCCACGCTGTGTAGAATACCAATTTAAACCAGTTAAAACCGAATCAAAAAAAATTCTTTCTATAATATAATATTTTGCATAAAAATGGACATGATCCGGCGATGACATCGTGAGACTTGTTTGGAACCGAACTTTAGTCTTCCTACGAAGAGTAATGCCCTATAATGATATCATTAAGGATTCTAATCAGTAAAGAAATGCTTTGGCCAAATTTCACAAGACTTCACCCACGTTAGGTAAAAGACGCGTGTTATATTGAAATTTTTAATGATATAAATGTTTACCTTCCGGCGTTAAAGGAACCTGTTTTGCCATCATCGCCGCTGGAAACATGATAAGGAGGATAAAGTACAATGTTTCCTTGCTAGCCATCTTTTTAGAAACTGTCAAGATAAAAAAAATGCGAGTGTTTAGTTTTCAAATTGTTACTGATTGAAATGTGAAAGGAACAATGCCTGGCTCAGTAAGCTTCATTTAGTTTTTAGGCCACGGTTTTGGAACTAAAACCGAAATTTTTTCAAACGACGCGATGCCTAAACTATTATGACTAAAAATGGTAGGTAGATGCTTAACGGCTGTAGCTGCTCCAACCTGGGGAAAGAGATAAGCTAATGCACCACATTTTGATGTTTTTATATAACACGTCTTTTATTTTTTCTGGGTAACTAGCGACAATCACGTCAGCAGCCATTTCGTGCAGAGTTTTGTAGTACTTTGCTCTTCAACCAGTTGGTTACAAAAGCCAAGCTTTGACCTTTAAAATTTTTAACGTGTCCTCTGGGTCGATTTCCGACATTCAATCGGGAAAAAAACCCAACACAAAACGTGAAATTGAGGCGACTAAATAACGAAGTAAACGCCGCCAAAAATCTCAAGTCATCACATGAGAGGACGCATAAGGCTTTAAATGTGAACATTTTAGGATCCTCTCCTAGTTTGCCACTGGACTCGCACGACTCTATGGAGTGTCTATGATCAATGAAGCTTTTGGATGTCAAGTTGCATGACCAAATGATGTGCTCGAATGAAATGAAAACAATGCTATGTGTGATAATTTACGTATAATTTTTCCTGAGTGATTCTCGCAGTTCAATGGTATGGATCACTTTTAAACATATTTAACCCTTTCACTTCCAAGGTCAATTATGGAGACATGCAGTGTAGTTCTAACTTTTGAGTCTGTCAATGAAATCCTATGGTGTGACCATTCAAATGAAACCTCTTCAGCAGTACTTTTGCACGGTACCATTTGTTCTAACGTTTGAGTCTGTGGACGAAATCCTATGGTGTGACCATTCAAATGAAACCTCTTCGGCAGTACTCTTGCATGGTACGATTTGTTTTTCAATGGGATTTTTCATAAATTTTGATGTTTGGCAGATAACTCATCTATCAGTTCATATAATTTTGAAACACTGTTGCAGCCTAAGCTGTAAACGCAGTTAATGGAACGTGACACCCAAAGGTGCCGTTAAAAAATTAGCTTTTTTAAAATTGGGGTTGGGGATTTAAGTACACTTCTAGAACTACTTGAAGTGTTTCTTATTCCTTGTTGTTTTTCCTTGTTGGAAGTTGTTCCTGATTATAACTTGAAATAATGGCTCAAGTCCAAATGACGTGCTCGACTGAAATGGTAAGAATTTTAGAACTTCCCCGCGAGTTTTCCGGCATTGTTTGTTGAAACTGAAAGGTTTTGAATCGATCGATAGTGAAACACAAACGAGATTATAGGAAGGCGTAAAGGAGTGTATATAATGGCTCAAGTCCAAGCGGACGTGCTCGAATGAAATGGAAAGAATTTTAGAACTTCCCCGCGAGTTTTCCGGCTTTGTTTGTTGAAACTGAGAAGGCTCGAGTTTATAGGAAGGTATATAAAGGAGTGTATATGGAATTAAATGTATAAGTAAAGCATAACGAATATCTTGATCCGGCGCTGTATTGGCTAAATTAAAATTTTCCCAATTTTCCTTTGTTTGAAATTCTCAGAGATCTATCATCAAAGCCGAGATTTTTTTGGCACTGGAAGAACATTCTATTTACATTTGAAGTTAGAGAATGTCAAGCTTATCAATTTAAAGGACATCAAAGCCGAGATTTTTTTGGCACTGGAAGCGACATTCTATTTACATTTGAAGTTAGAGAATGCCAAGCTTATCAAATTTAAAGGACCTCAAAGCTGGGATTTTTTTTGGCACTGGAAGTGACATTCTATTTACATTTGAAGTTAGAGAATGTCAAGGTTATCAAATTTAAAGGACGGATCAGCACTCATTTCTGAATCCGACTTGAAAACAAAGAAGACCGACATTAAGCAATAGCCAACTTGGCCGCGCGAGTTAACTAGCGCTACTCTCTTTTAGATTTCGGGCGAACGGAGAAGCTTTTTGTTGCGATAAGAGGTCTAGTTTTGCTTCTGGTTTCGCTACTATTAACCTGGTATTAAACAGACTAGATACCGGGTATCTAACCCGTCAGCAGAACTCAAACAAGGGGGGCTTTAAAGCATGCCAACTAAGATTCAGCTAAGGCAAGCGGACGGTGTTTTGAAAGGATGGTAAACGATGACCTCAGGTAACTTCGAGTCGGTTCTCGTTGTGTACAGAAATAAGTAATTTCACCTCTAGGCCATATAAATTAACGATTAATCTCAAGATTGTCAATTTTTTAAGAAAAAGTATGGCGGTATTTGGCAAAAACACCGGCCATTAATGTCACCGTCGATCATCACGAGAAACTGACCATTTGATTTGGTGAGAAATACCCTTACAAAGGCATTTGCAAAGCTCAGTTTTTTTCATTGAATAAAAAAATACTAAATACTATGATAAAATGTAATACAAAGCACCTATCGGCGCAAAGCCACTGTATCTTATTGAAGTTGTGATGTCAGGGACAAATTATTGGACATCTGCACGTTAACGGCAATTTGCGTCTGCGTAGTGACATTGAAATGTGGGCGAGTGTTCGCTTACCTATCAGAGGTAAAAAAATAAAACAATAGAAAAATTCAAGTGGTCGCGGTCGCTCACGAGAGGCCGTTTGACTAATTTGACTAGAAGAAAATTGGTATTTGGGAAGGTGGTCGCTTAGGAGAGGTGGTCGCTTAGGAGAGGTTGTGGTCGCTTAGGAGAGGTTTCGACTGTAGTGATTCAGTTTGACTGGAAGAAATTTGGTATTTTGGAAAAGTGGTCGCTTAGGAGAGGCGGTCGAACATGGTGGTTCGACTGTACTGGCAGAGTAAAATACATTTCTTGTATTTTAAAATCAAAGATGCTCTCGGGACTTACGTTTTAGCTGAGCGCACTGTAAAATCTCCGAAGCTGTCTTCTTGGCCGGACTGAATGTTGTAACCGTGAAGCATCGGAAGGAGCAAGTTAAATGCAAACTGAAGCGTTATCTGATCTTCTTCAAAGTTCAAAACGCTTAAAAAAGCTAGGTCACTGACCAGGCGTTGCTTGAAGATTTAAATGTCCCTTTGTTATCTTAGAACATCCTGTTATATTCAGTCCGGTTTCCTTTTGTTCTCTTATTCTCTTACCAGGCTCAGTATTAGGAGTCTTCTATAAAGAACTATAAAATAAAACAATACTTCCAACAAATTTTGCTTTACATTCCCTTTATCGGCCTGATTTGTTAAACAGATTCCGACGGAAAAGCAAATAAAGTGTACGTGACAATTAGACCACCGAAACGTGATCTGTTCATCTTGAGTTGATATAGAAGATAACTGACATAGGGGCGCAGAGAGATATGAAGATTAATTTTAAAGAGTCTGACCCACCCATTTTGCATTGCGCGCTTCCTTTATTGTTATGATACGGCTTTGTTCCACATTTGGGCAAGCATATCACCTCTTCTCATCTACAATACAGTGTGGACTTTCGGGGGCCCTGAAAATGGCAGATGAACCAACGTAGACGCGCAATGCAAACTGGGTGGGTCAGATTCTTTAATATCTCCGAGGAGCCATGTAATATTTTGTTTATTTTTAAACGACACTAAAGATTTTCCGAAGAATTTCGAAAATTCTCTGAATACTATCCGACGGTTGTACATTTCCGAAAATGTCCGAAGATTGCCGAGCTCACGAAGTGAAGCCTCCACATCGTACATCCCGGTTTTTGTGATCCAATTGAGCATACATTGCGCCATTGCTGCCTGCTCCGGAAAAACCAACACATTCGGCCTAGATCTCGTCCGGGAATGGACACGAGAAACACGGCGTGGCCAAACCACCTCTCCAAAGAGGTGGAAGTTTTTGGTTATTTTAGCAGCATTTCGTTACTAAACTGATGCCTAAACTGGGCAAGTGAACATAGGACATGCGCCAAATTATTTAAACATCAAAATTGACAGCAACCTCGTTCCCAGGATTGACAGGAGATATCAAATTATGTGCAAAGCTTGGTGAGGAAATGCCAGTGCAAAAACGCAAAATTAGCCTAATGATCCTTTTTAGGGGCGATTGGCCCCGTCGTGAATGTCTTGATAAAAAAGTGAACAATGTACCGGTAATTACCCCCTTAAATATCCTCTATAGGGCCCACCCCTCAAATAAGCCCCTCCTTTTTGGAGGGTGGCAAAGAGTTTATGCGTGACGCGTGATCAGGGCAAAAATCAGTGCTAATATCCTTGTAAGGAACCAGAGTAAGGAATTTAACGAATATGTGACGCGTGAATTGCGTAAAAAAAGGTGCGTGAATGGGGATCATGACCCCCCCCCCCAAAAAAAAAAGGTGCGTGAAAGGGGATCATGACCCCCCCCCCCCCCCCCCCCCTTTGGTACCCTCTTTTTGGAGCACTTAGTACTTGTACTAAAAAAAAATCTTATATTTTTTAATTACGGTAATCATGAATGTATAACACTTCATTGATCAAAAAAGTAAATGGTTTATGACAGGATATAATAATAAACTCCTGTTCATGTACGTTTATCTACTTGCAGGAAGCTCGGATGCCATTTGATTTTGAGCTCAGCTGAAGTCATCACCTCGTGCAATACACTTTATAGACAATTGGCGTTCGCGCTGGTTGTTACTGTATATTTCAGTTTACTGCTACACCGTGCTGACGAGACCCAACCGGGAGGAAGGGGGGGGGGGGGGGGGGAGAGAGAGAGACTCCCATATAAAAATGACGGGGGTGCTCGTCGTACCTTTTAGGGGTCAAGATTTGGAGATTGGTACCGCTTAGGGTACTAAAATCTAAAATGACCACCATTAGAATTATCGCGGTGCAGGCCGAAAACAATGTTCCATCAGTATATTGCCAAGGTCATAAACAGCGAGCACCCACCACTACCAGAGGAAATTAGACGGATGGCGCAGGATAGGAAACAGTGGGGAAGGATCGTGGCCGACTGTCTTTCAGCCGGCTGAGTAGGTGCCTTTTAGGGTATGAGCTGAAAAAATATGACAGAATATGACATGTGTTGTTTTAGAATTGGTATCTCGTAGGGGTGAAAATTCTTTTGTGCCACGCCCATCAAACGAGATTCTGATACCTTTTAGGGTGTTTTTCGAAAATTTCCGACGAGCACCCTCGTCATTTTTATATGAGTGCCCCCCCCCCCCCCCCGGACGTTACTTATTTAATTGTATTCACATTATTGGCTGATTAAATCTTCTCTAGATCTTACGTACACCAGCAGCATTTTCGTTCGCTATCCTTTGCCACTTACTCAAAAGAACCCCAACCCTCTCTATTGAGGAGGGAGGAGGGGGGGAGGGAGGAAGGGGGGGAGGGGGTACACGTGAATTTCAATTTCAATGTCTTTTAAAAATTGTAATGCACTTTTGAGCAAATATTTTATTATTATTATATTATTATTTTTTTACCTTTTCTTTACTCTAGAAGGTACCCTGGTAACTGAAACTAACTCTAAAAGTCACCAAAACTGCATTTTCAAGCTCTAAAATGTGCAATGAGCATCCCCGTCACATTTATATGAAAGAACCTGCGGGATTTCTCCTCCTTATCCTCGTCGCCTGGGGTGGAGCATTCCTCAGGCACCACCCTGATGAAGCTTGAATTTTATGTTACCATCCGGGACCATTCTGGAAAGTGTCTGCAGCTGGAGTGAATAATCGATTTTATTACAAAAATGTTTACACTTTTTAGGCATAACTGCAGACTGATAACCTCAAAATGCCACTGAGGGATTTGTGTGATTCATACCTTCCTCATGTTTGTTTTTCAGTAGCCAAAGTGGCTAGTGCAAATACAAAACTGGACCCCAGGGGGAGGGAGGCGGGGTACTCCCTATGATAAACTATGCTCTGCCTGAAAGGGGTACCTTTTTTGAGGCTGGAGGTATGTAAAAGGGTGGGGATTTCACGAGTTGAAGTATAGAAAAGGGTAGTGAAAACTGCCATTTAGGTATATAAAAAGGGCCTTTCAAAATATCTCAAACAGACGCTAGTGGTAGTGCCAGTGGTAATGCTTGATGTTTTTCCGTGGATATCGTTCCATAAGTTTATTTCAAGGGTATAGTAAAGAGATGCAGTGTTTCTTCTGTAAGTATATGAAGAGGGTACCATTTTCTGTGGAAGGCATATGAAAGGGTCACTTTTTCTTTGAAAAACGGTATATAAAAAGTAAGGGTTTGGACCTCGGGGAGGAGAGCATCCCCATACAAAACTTTGTCGAGTATTTCCCCCCCCCCCCCCCCCAGAACTGGACTAGCCCAAATGGAATTGCTGCCAGCCTTGTATAGTTAGTAAAAATTATCCTGTTGTTCTCTCAGTTTTCATAAACTTCAATACTTGGCTCCAGGTGCCAAGATCTCAGTGAAGTACATTTATCTCAGCTGATGAAAACCTTTAGCTTATGGATTCCAAAGAAAAATGTTTTCAATCCTGATAGTAAAACAGGAGGTAAAACATGTGGCCATTTCAGTTACCCTATTTGTCCTTTTTACGCGGAAGTGGAGCATTTGTTTGAAGTTCAGTATCCTCTGTAATCTTCAAGCGAAATGTTCCTCTCTCAGTCTGTTCTCCCTGTACAACATTACACCTCAGAAATTTCTCAGCACTTTCAGCTGTAGTTATCAGTTCAGCAATTTTTGATGCATCTGTCTCATTTTTGTGCTTTGCAAACTCAGATCTTATCCTCTGCCTTCCGGCTTCCAAGGCATGCTGGTCCCCTTTAAACACTTTTAGCCGTGTCCTGTGAAGAGACCGGTAGCATGATAACACCTAGAGAGATAATGAAGACAAAAGACTTACAGCTGGTACATCAAAAATTACATAAAAATCATTTTTATCACACTTTCAGACAGTACTTTTTTTTTTCTTATATAGTGTGGCACCCTTAAAGAAAGACACATTTGGGCTCCCTCTGATTCTTCTTGGAGCTCAGAACAATAATATATTGTCAAGTCTTGTCAGTGGAGTGGCCCACATGCCCAGAGCTTAACCTAGTTTCTGTAGCACAAAGCAACTACAAGTATCGCTACTCCACCCTGGATGTGATGCTAGTCCATAATTGCAAGGCTTATACTTCAAGCATTTTGTCACAGTACCCATTTATACACCTGGGTGAAGAGAGACAATGTGGAGTTAAACATTTCTTATCTAAGCTGGAAACAACATCAATGACTGATCTTTGGATCTGAAGGTCAACATGCCAACCACTTCGCCACGACTACTTCACTACAGTAACAGACAGAAGTAACCTACAGTAACATGGAACTAACAGATAACGCAGATTATTTTTACAATAACTGAAGTTATTCTCACATGCTGATTGCTCAATTTCTATCATCAATAAGAGTACAGAGAGACACATAAAATTTTAATTTATGCAAGATGCCATCCTGTCAATTTTTTAGCCAATGAAATTTCTTTATTGTTATCAGTTAGCCAACGAGAAAGCGAGAAAACTTATTGACAATGATTGCGTCAATTTGAATAGAACTCAGTAATTTGTCATGTTTACCTTGCATTCACTCTTCATTTCATACGTTTTTTTACAATTTTGGCTGGCTGTGGATCCACTCGCCAGCACTTTGACAATGTTATGACCAATTTTAATTTATCATCAATAAGAGGACAGATGCATAAAAAACTGACATCAATTTGTCAATTAGAACACATTTTCAAGTGAACTGCAAGCCTGTCAAAAACACAAGATCCAGAAAGTATTCTGTTAGCCTGCGGTTACTTCTGTCATCCATGTCCATGCTTTTTAAATTTACACACTCAGGGTTTTTCTAAAAACGACTCTAAGTGATGAATGTGCCCTGTTTAAAGATTATTATTACAGTGTTTCATGTAACTGTTGTTTCTTTTGTATTTTTTTTGTCTGTTTGACACAAATCAATCACTCATTCTGATATTCTTCTGGTGAAATTTTTTTGACAGCCACTTGTTTCGCAGACATATTTCATTTGCATATTTTATAATGGAGATTAAGGGGTGGATTGGCAAAGTCAATGGCATTGCTGCAGGTACCACATTCCCCCTCCCTTCAATGCTCCATGCTCTGTCCATGTGCTTTACCCACACCCAAATCCCCCCTCCCCTCCCCACTTTCTAGCACCTTCCACCAAGGCTATAATTTTTCCATACACAGTTCACTATTTTCCATAGACAATTACAAACCCCAGGGGAGGAGGGGGGTACCAGTATACATGTGCTGCTGTGAAGGGATTGGTTTTCATGCAGATTAGTCTGGGATAGGGTATACTAGGACATCAGAGAGTTAATTGGTCTAGTATTGCGTATCATCTGCTGGGAAACTTAGCAGTGTTATAAAGTCAATTAAGTCCAGAAAAGGAATTGAAACTCGGAAGAGAAAGAGCCTTCCCTAAACGGAAATAAAATTGTTGTGGCAACATTGTTGAGATGGTTTTTAAAAACACTAACAGTGATACAGTTGTAAAAGTAGCAAGTCTGCTGTAGGGTAGGGAGTTTCGGTGTCTCGTCTAGTATAGGGTGGTCTCTACAGATCAGCTTCTGTATTGTTATATTGTCCAACCTTTATTATTTTCAATTACATTACTTTTCCCTGCCTCGAATAGCGTTTTTGCTAATTTGCAGGGTAACTGTATTTAAGTTTATATGCCTAATAAAGTTTTGTTTGTTGTTTGTTGTTGGTATAGGGTACAGGTTTCAGAGTCCCAGCGGCACACCCCCACCCAAAAATATACAGAATACCCCGTGGCATACACAACTCTATCTGAGTCTGGATTTACCTGGGTGTAAAAATGCATCAAGTGTTTCTTTGTTTTGTATTGCTATTGTTTTACTGTTTTGTTTTCTTGATTTTAAGTCACTGGTAGGTTAACAGTTTTAAATTACATCAGGTCATTAGACCTACATTTCTTAATAAGCTTAAAGCTCATCTCTGGTACATCAGAAGCACTATATAAATACATACACCAGCCTCTGTATCTTTAAAAAGGACGTTCAGCTGTAAAATAATTAAGATTTGTACCCTTACCTTTGATCTCAAGCTGCTCATCTCCTAGGGTTAACAATAAATTTTACAATTTTTGCCCCCCAAAAACATTGCTCACCTTTTGGTCTGGATTCTTACCAGGCCTGGCCGCAAGGCCGCCGTAAAGTACTGGCACTAGCCTCATTCTCAGTCTCTTCACGGCAAAATACAACATGGCGACGAACGCGACGAACTCGACGAACACGGTGAAGAAAGCAAGAAAACAAATTTCTCAGCCAGTTGGTCCTCGGAAATCAGAGAATACGTCCGGTGGCACGTACAATATTTGGTATAATAAGAACGTAGGGGAAAGAGGTCACTCCAGAGAAAAAATTAAGGCTACCACACGATGCAACATCGCAAAAGATAGTGGTGAAACAAAAGGTAGTTTAAGGCAATGGGATAACACTTTTCTGTGTTTGAAATTTGCCAGGGGTTGTTGCCCGCTTGGATATGAATGCTCTTGGATTCATGCTTTGCCTTCGGTAGAATTCGATGCAAACTTGGAGGCGACGAAAGACTGCTTCGGAAGAGAGAGGCATGAAAATGTCCGGGATGATCAGAGTGGAGTTGGTTCGTTTTCAGCCGAGCCACAGACAGCAAGAACTCTTTATGTTGGTGGGATATCCGTAACCCCTGATATCCAATCCGTTGTTTATAAGCACTTTAAAGAGTGGGGGGAGATTGATAACGTCAGAGTGTTACAGTCTAAAGGTGTGGCATTTGTTCGCTACAAACGCCGATCTAGTGCAGAGTTTGCTAGAGAAGCCATGCAAAATCAATCTTTTGACAGTGGTGAGATTTTAAATGTCAGATGGGCTACAGATGATCCTAACCCTTGGGTTCAAAAGCGAAAAGAGGAAAAAAGCAAAGAACAGCTTGCTAATGCAATTCTACAGGACTATGATGGACCACTGAGAATTCCACAGGGAAATAACATGAGAGGTCCTCCTGAAAAGCGTCTACGAAGGGGAAGTGAGCCACATGGGGAGGCGGTGGGTTACTACCCAAATACTGACTATCAATATTCCCAGAGTGATGTTCCCGTTGATGTTAACTTACAGGCAAGTCAGTCACTTTCTAATCCATCGACAGCTTACAGCACACCAAGTGATGCACAGCCAAAAACTCTATCTGACCTCATTAAGTGGTCAAAAGAACAGGCATTACTTGAGAGAACAACAGAGCTATTGCACTCAAAACAAATACTGGTCAAGAAAGATCTGAAAGATGCAAAGAAAATTGAACCAGGAAGTCTTTCACTGGTTTCTGCCTATGATTCCAGTAGTTCAGATGATGAAAATTAGGCATGAAGAAAAAAATGTTATTGTAAATACCTGGCTTGTAAAATAATGTGTGGCTTGACTTTGCAAAAAAGGTGACTTACAAATGAAAATGTTCTTTTTAATCATTAAAGGCACCAAAACGTGTGAAATGTAATGACAGATGGTTATTACTTATAGGCCCACCAAATGAATAAAGGGGTTTAATACCGGTAGTTTCTAAAGAAACTTGTGCAGCATCGGTAAGGAAATTTACCCGGTTGGGGGGGGGGGGGGGGGGGGGGTACTCAACAAAGTTTTTTCCGGGATGCTCCGCCCCAAGTTCCAAACCCTTACCTTTTCATATACAGTTTATGACAGAAAAGGTACCCCTTTCAAATAGCCTTTACATGCATCTGTTTGATATATACAGAAAGGCGCTTTTTATAATACAGTACTTAAATGGCAGTTTTCCCTACCTTTCTTTACTTTAATGCGTGTTTTCCCTACCCTTTCCTATACTTCGTCAAATCCCTACCCTTTCCTATACTTCGTCAAATCCCTACCCTTTCATATACTTCAACTCGTAAAATCCCTACCCTTCATATACCCTTTCATATACCTCCACCCCTTTCGGGTGGAGCATCCCCGGATAGCTCATTTTAGAGAGTAACCCCCCCCCCCACCCCACCCCAAGGAAATTTAGTTTTATCAGCTGAATTGATAAGATAAATTGGCCAACTGATCCTTACGGCAGGAAAACAGAAGCAGAAGCAGAAGCAAATAAAATAAAATAAAAGTGGAATATAATATAATAATAATAATATAATATAATAATATAAATTGGCCACCATGACTTCAGATATTAAAAAACTGACATTTCAAGCACTATCCCTTGATCAGAGGGTACATGTATCAATTCACTCACTCTGACAAAATTAATTTGACTCAGAGTTTCTAAGATTATGTTTGTGTATATTTGAAATACTGGGTCAGGACCGACAGGGGACCGACCCGGCATCATCGTCATAAGTTTGAAATCATTCAGTCCTTCGGCAAAACGTTTTCAAAGTGAAACCGGCATCTTCAGGTCCAAGGTAAAAAGGAATAGAGAGCAAGGGATTACTAGTTTTAAATACGTCACACAGTCCTTATAAATTAATACACGTATAAGCTCAAGCTGAAAAAAACCCTGAACGAACGACCGGACTATAAAGAGACCATCTAAAATCTAGCTTATCTCGGTATCTATAAGAACTAATGTTTGCTTGGTTGGGGGTGGGGGTGTCTAAAGTTTGTGGCAACCATACCCTTTCTCCAAGTTCCCACCGTACGGTCCTTTCCTTGACAACTCCCCCCTCCCCCCACCGCCACCACCACCACCACTATTTACCACATAGATTACACACTCGATACCAAGTATTTTGGATAGAAGAAAGAAAATGATAGTAAACTCTTGTTCTACGGCCATCGTAACTTGATTAAAAATAAAACAAACAGCGGTGATAAACATGGTTTACCAACGCATTTTTATAATAAACTTGACGTTTCGTGTGCTAAGCGACATACATTTTCAAAAGTAACCGTTACAGTGTTTGAAAACTGTCCATATAGTTTATACAGTTTTCAAACATTGTAACGGTTACTTTTGAAAATGTATGTTGCTTAGCATATACGAATCGTCAAGTTTATTATAAAAATGCGTTGGTTTACCGTGTTTATCACCGCTGTTTGTGTTTTATTTTTAAAGAAAATGATTTCTGGAACACACAGTTGATACCCACGCAAGAGCACCCCAGGTTGCTAATGGACTGTTTTGGCGTCCATTTACTAATTTTTAACTTCAAATTCTAATTTTAAAACTACAATAATCCTTTGAGAAAAGCTATTTCCTCCCATAACGTAGATTCATGTCTTGAGCAGAGAGTCTATTTTTAGATTGCTTGAAACGTGAATGAGATATTTCCATTGAACCTGTTAAGTGATTGCCCGCGCAGGATATAGTTAAGTGGCGGAAAAATGGCATTCAGGTGGTGGACCCCCGCCTTAATAGAAAATTGACGGTATGAGCCCAGGCTGGTTTAATGTTGTGCTCAAAGCACGGAAAATTAATGAATCAATGCTGGAAAATATTATTTAAAACTTTCTATTCTTTAACACCATTTTCAAAACAACAACTTCTAGCGGAAAACGTGCAACCACAAGCAGAAAAGAAATGAAGAATATTTAGGGCGGTTTTCATTTGAGTGTCGTAAAACCAAAACCAAAGTAATTACTCTGGCCAATCACAGCAGTCGTAAACAATCCAACGAACCAATCAGAACTCGAAACAAATACATATAGCCGGCGCTAAGCGCAGGAAAAGACGTGCGAGCAAGTCACGATTGGTTTTGGTTTTACTTCTGATTGGTCGAGAAAGTTGCGCGGGATTTTTTAGCCAATCACAAAGCGTACCAATGCAAAACCAAAACGATTGTGTAATTACTTTCGATACTCAATTGAAAACTGCTCTATGTCTAAGTATATTCAGAGCAAGTGAAATGCACAAATTTATTAAAATGCTAAAGATCTGTGGCCGTCGAGTGAGTTAATATAATATAAAATGCAATAAAAAAGCAATAACAATAAAGTCATCACAATCTATAGAATGTTTTCGTTTTGCACGATCACGTCGAAAATAATTTGGAAAGTAAAAAAATGTAACCAGCAACTAGAAATCCAAGGAAATCATTCTGTCATATACAAAAACAAAGTAAATAGAGACATCGTTTCCCGCTTTGAAGCAACTTAACAATCCCAGTACTGGATTTTAGTAGCCTGTTGCAATATTTAATGTTTGCGAACGTTATTTTAATCTCCGCAGAAAAACGTGGATTCAGTACGGGACATTGTCAACGGCTGATATATCGTATTTTTATGATTATGGCCAGGAGCTCGCGTATTTATTATCTTGAAATAGGAAGACAAAATCGTTACAAATAATAAAAGCAAAGAATTATTAACTAAAGAGACAAATAACGAAAGGAATGGCAATTTTGATTTCTTGACCGCCTGTCACGAAACCAAATTTGATGAACTGTAATGAGGGTCCACTGAATTTTTACCTGAAGCGTCAATAGGGCTATTTCTTTTCCCGTGAAACGTGATTGAAACTTTTATTTATTAATGATTTTTAATTTCAAGATCTTTTAACATGATTGTTAATTCAATTTTTTATTTTAACGTGACCCGTGAACGAAGTGTTGATTCTTGAATCATTTTGTTTTGCTTGAATTCATTTCTGTGTGTATGGATTTTAGTGTTTTGATAAATGTACGTCTTTTTTTCTTCATTACGTCACTCATTTTCAGGCTAAGAGACAATGCTCTGATCAGGACAATAAGATTTCCTCGATTTTTGCGTGAATGTGAAAGTAATTTTGTAATCAGCATTCGTGACCCGTGAAATGGCCGATGCTTTTCCGTGAATGAATTTCGCAAATTGGGGTACTAACAGGGGATCCTCTGTAATCCACTTCCATCCTTGTAATCCTGCACTTTATCTCCAGAATGTTGCTTCTATTTTGCTCTATAGAATCATTTTATCCAATAAAGTTGTATATTTGGTGGCATTTGACAATATAACATGGGCCGAATAAGGTAAGAGAAGTTTCGATGATAATTTAGTGGGCCAGTGTCCGTGGCCTAATCCAGTTTTGTCAGTTTACTCAACAGACCGACCCACCCACCCACCTTCACAACAGAAACTGAGATAGGAAACAAATCATTTTATTAGGATGACCTATTATATACAGTATAAAATGTAAAAGTTAAAGTGCCTATCACCCCTAGAAAGTTATTTTCAGATAGAAAGTAATTTTCGGATTCTACTCTATGTACATTGAATAGTTGAATGGTAAAATATTTCTTCTTTCGAACGTCGCGTTTGTGAGTTATAGAGATTTGAATTTAAAAAATGCTAATAAGATGACGTCAACCTGGGAATTTGCCGTTATTTCTACGCCAATTTACAATGCGCAGTTTACAGCTTGAGGATAATTAATTTGATAAATACTAAAAATAAACTGTGGATAGTCAATTGACTCGTAAATAATATTACTTGGAGGTGAAAACAAGTAGTTGTATAATAAATGATTCCCGGGTTGACGTCATCTAATTAGCATTTTGTAAATTCAAATCTCCCTAACTCACTAACACGACGTTCAAAACAAGAAATATTCCCGGGAATATTTTAGGCGCTTTAAGACATAACATAGGCCAGTTACAGTGCGATGCAGCTTACCGTGAGCACCAAACAAACTTTTTTACAAGTTTCCACGATATCAGCAGCTTATTCTTGTATTTGTTTTTGAAACTGCAGCCGAGATAAGTCTGATAAGTGTGAAGCAATAAAGTGAATAAATTAAATCTTCGTGTTTTGTAACAGGAACCTTACCTGTCCTTTGATGAAAAACACGAAGCGACAAGATTACATTCCCCGGGATTTGATCGCACTCAACTTTGCGAGAAGGCCTGCCGAGGGAGATCCTAAAAAAGCTTTTATTGGTAAGGCATGGGATGACCTTTTATTTACAAGACAAAATGTGAAAGTTAAGATATACTGACATAGGCCGTTTAACTTGCTATACTATTTGTTGGAACGAATGCATAGAAAAAAATCGACCCAGTCTGTTACTTATGACGCCAGTCAGGTCGTCGTACACGAGCCATGAGCCGTTGCAGTGCAGTGACGAGATTTCAGGGGTCGAACTTAATTTTTTAGTCCTTCGCTAGTGAGATTTTTTCAACTAGCAAAACTAGTAAGTTCACTAGCTATTTTCTACATTAATTTTCCCTTTGATGACTCTAAAAATATGGTAAAAATACCTAAATAGTATACTGTTAATTTTGTGGTCTTCTTTGCCGGCGTTGTCCTGTTGTTTCTTTGGCGGCTCGGGGTTGTCTGGCAAGGCGTTGTCCGTCGTCGGTCACATTACCGGTAGTCTTATAGGTCGATAGCCTCTTGAAAAAATCGGTTATTTCAGACATTTACAACAAAAGTGGCTCACAAAGCGTGAAATTCATTCTCTTCTGTCACGTTGCTGATTCTAACAAAATGTGAATGCGTAGATAAAGTGTGCACAGGTTCTGTGTAAAACCACGCTTATTTTCTCCAGAAGATGACATTCGATGATGTCTAAATTTTTGCCACAAAAGTTCTCCAAGAACATTCACTTTTTCCCTCCAACTTTTATTAGAGAAATGCTTACTCGCAAAAGTTTGCTAGATGATATTTTTCAGACTGGCAGCTTCCAAAAATCACTCGCACATTGCGAGTTTGCGAGTGTTAATTTCGAGCCCTGGATTTTCTATGGTATTTTATTCCGTGACCAATGCGGAATAAATTGAACAAAAAATCATCGGGTTTGAATTGGAGAGGTGTAGAATGGTTTATCGAAAATATTGTGTCAAGGCAAATTTTATTCTGGTCTCCTAAATCTAAAATATAAAAAAGGCGTTTCTGTCTCTGTTCTGTCTCCGTTGTCTCTAATTTTGAAAACTTGGAGCCTGGCAAATCCCGCCCGAGTTTAGCTAGAAGCTTGCAATTTAAAAAGCGACGCTGGTATTTGTGTTACTAGACAAAACCTAACGAACCATACCATAAAGAGTGAAATCGTTGTCAATGCGTTGTAGTTTGTCGTCTCTGGCTCGGAGTTAGGGGCTCTGCGTTTTAGGATCGGATTTTTAAACCACTCGGCAAGTCTCGGATTTCTGAAGTGAAATATTGCACGTAAGAGAACAATTTTTGAGCCACACGCAACTCGCAATACCTTGATTCGCTAGCTTTTGACGCAAGGCTGACCCTCGAAACGTCAGCGTTTGAATATCTTTACAATTAACTTTAATAATCAACTTATAAATTAGTTGATATCGAAATTCAATATTTTAATACTCCCTCCCCTTTATCACTATTTAAGAGGCTTTCTCGACCTTTTACTGCTTATCTTAATTTTAAATTGACTAAGGCCCAGTTCAAACGTCGAACTTCACATGTGCCGAACCTAATGCAAATTAGCAAGAACAATAGATTTTGCTCATTTGCATTAGGTTCGGCACATGTGAAGTTCGACGTTTGAACTGGGCCTAAATCGCTTAATTGAAGCGATTTCAAATCATTAATTGCTGAATCCGAATTACGAAATACGTACTCTTATAACTGGATCATCTGGTTAACTTTTTTTTTAGAGACTGAAAATTTGGCCATCCAAAATAGACCTCCGAAGAGCCAAAAATTTTGAAAAAGAAATTAGACAAACGTACGTTTGAAGTTTTGTGCAAGGCTAAGTCGTCAACGATAACGACTGATAGGAATCACTGTGCTAGATATGCATGAAGTGTTTGATTTTTCCGCCTTTGTTGTCAAAGGGACAATAAAATGTTCTGCAACTGCAAAATGAAATTATCCGTATCTAAATTTCTTCCTGCTTTGGGGACAAATCGCTTTTTATCAAGAGATAAAACAAGGAATTCATCTCCGCTTTCGCAGGCGTAAATGCCGTTTAACGACTTATTCAAACGGAGAGATAAGAGCTCGTTTCTGCTGCTACAGCCTTTCTGGGAGTTAAAAGGCGGTATTTTCATTTTTTCGCCACGAAAACCCATGCTGGCCACTGCTTAACGCCTTAGTTTGAGCAACGTAAATTACCTCAAACTTTGTCATTTCATCTGTTTGAAACCGCCACTTAACGACAACAGGATAGAGCAAACTACACTGAAACTACTACATAAAAATATTATAAATGTCAAAATTGTAAATTTGCGGCTTTTCAATTACCAAGAACAGGTGAAGACGTTCGAAAAAGTGATTTGAAAGATATGATCTACGTCTTTTCGTGTTTGTTGCATAGAGCGGTGATGACGGCCGGTTGTAACTTTCGATGGTTTTTGCATCATAATAATTTCGCGCCTTTTGTAAAGCTACGCCGAGGAAGTAATTTCTGCGACATTTTATTACAGGTGCAAATAAACTGGTCTAAATTACCTGCCATAAATGGAAAATTCAAGTGTTGTAAAATTGCTCTATAATGTTCAACATTGAGTAATTTAGTAGACTGTCTATGTAAAATCCTCAGCGCATAGCTGGCTTTCGTTGCTGCATTATAATGGATTTTGAACTTAAAGGGCTTACTGTACGTAAGTAACAAAAAACAGTTGAGATAAAGCTTTTATCAGGAGTTTAAAATAGAGTTTAGCTCGTTCTTAACACAGATCTATAAGAAATGATTGAAATTATTATTGTGTAAAATAGCTTCTAAATTAATTTTCCATGCGTAGGCAATCGAAAAATAAAATGACCAACAAAACAGCGCGTAGCGTCCTGACTTCCCACTAATTAATTACATTGTTTTCCTTATATGTGAATGGTGATTTGACAACAAAAACAAAATCGTTAAAGTTCTCTTCGCGTCCATATAAAAAAGGAGACAGTTCAGCATTTACGCAGTCAAGCTTAGCTGACAAGATATACGCACCATCGTAAAACTTGAGACAAGCTGTAAACAGAACAAGCTAGTACTTCTCTACAGAATGGTAAGTAGAATAAATAGATTGATTTTCAAACTTTATACTGTTAGTTCTTCCGTAATAATCTTTCACAAGAATTCCGTTTTATAAAAGCGAAAACATTCTATAGTCTTATTTAAATTTAGTTTATGATATCTTGACTCAAAGTGTCTCTTCGATCTTTGGTTTTGATGTATTTTTGGAGAGGTTTTTTTTGCCAACATCTTTGATATGCCTTTCCAGCTAACAGCCCGTTAACGAAAAATATTAACGACAGTGAACTAAAGCAAAATCGTGTCGAGTTTTAGGAGTGACTCGGTTATTTATAGCAAAAACTTCCGTATAAAAGAAAAGAAATGTACAATAGGAAACTTAGTAATTATATTAATCGTCAATTTCAATAATCGAAATAATGAATTGTATTGTTTCACTTTCAGTTTAACGTGTAATTTAGCTTAGTTTTTAGAAGAAAGAAAATTCAACGCTTTCCGTGTTAAAAAGTAAATTTCACTTCAGTGACGTCGATGATCATAAGAATGCTATAAAGAATATTTTATAATTAATAAAGAAACTGGCGATTGCGGACTGCTTTTAAATTAAGGACTTTGATCCAATTTCAATCATTCTTTAAAATCAATAAATAAAGTGCCGTACAAGATCAATTAACATTTTTTTAAAATATCCACAATGCAAGAGCTTATAACAAAATCAACGTTAAATTATAGATAAAAAAAATAATAAAGGAAAACAAAAAAACGGACTAAAACCTTACGAATGTTAAAATAAAATCAAGAAAATAGTCTTTCCAATACTGATTTGATACAAGTACACACTGAAAAAGGTCTTCTTCGTTTTAATTTCTCCGAGATAATTTTACTGTCGACTCAGGGAATATGTTAGGAAAGGAAGCAAAAAATCGAAGCCATTCAAACGCCAGTCGGCGTTTGACAGTTGTCGAATTATGTTGTTCTGAGTGGGGTTCTCGCTGAGTGTTGATAATAAAAAAGTAAAATTCCTGTCAGAGCCCTTTTTCTATTGACACTTAGTAACGGGAACACTCGAGAATTGATTGACTTTTTTCTTAATCTCTTGGTTTTAATTTGTAACAGGATACGCCAGTATATTAAATATGGAAATAAGCGATATTTTCCTGTTTAGTTTTCTTTGCACTGTTTTTCGTAACTGTTCCTCGTGTGATAAAAAACCAACAGTCGAGTCAAAACAACCATTAAAAACGTGTTCAATTTTGTTCAAGCCATCAACCATTTTTTTTTTATTTGCAACTCCCTCACTCCATAATTTATCCTTTTAATAACTATGCATCTTTGTCAATGAGACCGCAGGTGGAAACTTTCAACTAAAGGAATATTTTAATGATCACTAACCAAATTCTCAACATTAACGTGAACTGGAGATTGAAGAAGGAGATTTAATATTTTGAACTTTAGACTTGTTTTAAAAATTAAACAGCCCTGGACACTTGATTGCACAAGCATTCGTTTAACTTATATAAATCTATTGTTATTCATTTATGTCATAGTGAGCTTTTGTAGTGATGGAGTTCTAAAAGTAGCACGTCTGAGGGGTAGGGTAGGGATTTTCGGTGTCTTGAGTCTTGTGTAGTGATAGCACGTCTGGGATAGGGTAGGGATTTTCGGTGTCTTGAGTCTTATGTAGTCATAGCAAGTTTGGGGTAGGGTAGGGATTTTCGGTGTCTAGTTAAAGGGACACTTTCCCGCCGAAAAAACGAAATTTTGCTTATTACTTAATTTCTATGTTATATCGCTAAATGCTACGAAATATCATCGAAACTTCTCTTGCCTTATTCTGCCCATGTTATTTTGCCAAATGCCACCAAATATACAGCTTATTGGATAAAATGATTCTATAGAGTAAAACAGAATTAGAAGTTTGGAGATAAAGTGCAGGATTGCAAGGATGTGTATTACAGTTCATCAAATTTGATTTCGTGACAGGCGGTCGAGAAATCAATGTTTCCATTCTGGTGGAATTTTGAGTTTTTCAGTCGTTATTTTGTCTTTTTAGTTCATATTTCTTTCCGTTCATCACTTTTGGCGATTATTTTTTCTTCCTTTTTTAAGAAAAGCTTGAAGCAAGCTCCCGGCCATAATCATGAAAATACGATATTCAGGCGGGACCGTATCCTTTAACAACACACTTCTTATTGAACAGTCAAAAGAGAAATAAACGCCTCTGGGTTTATAAGAAAGGATGTTATTTTAAATAATAAAAAGTCTAAAGCTGACTAATTTTTGTTCAACATGATTTACATATGAAAAGCAGGAAAGTTTGTATCAAAACAAAGTCAACTCCAGCCTCACTTCACTTTCACTCAAAGGCCAGGGTACTGAGCACACAACTGTAAAATGGTCTATTATTTGTCACTATTGATTCTGATTATTACAGAAAGGTGGAGAAATGATGCTTTTTATCTCGTGATTCGTGAATACGCGAAGCGTTGAACGAGATGTAGTATACGGGGACAATTATGCAAATTTTCACACGATTAATCACTCGGATGTAAACTTTTTTGTAATTCCCAGTGTACTACGCCATTCAAATGTCTCGTTTCAGACAATGCATATTTATGTCACTTTAAGATGTTTTCGTATTTGTAAGCTAAATACGCTTATTCAATTTGCAAATTTGCAAACTGCAAATGGGATTAAAATAGCAAGTTCACATTTATCATTTTACTGTTTTATTTTTCCGCTCTTTGTTCTAGGCGTTCTCGCTCGCAAAGGCATGAAGCGCCGAAAGCGTGGATTCTCGCGCGTGTCTGCTAGCAAATTTAAGGTGGCTCCATATAGTTTTTTGGCACGCGAGGCATGAGCACGAAAACGGCGCGAGTGTGTGTTTGTTTATTTTGATGACGTCACGAAAATATAGAGGTTTTTACGATAATTAAAACGTTTATAACTAGTGCGCGCGTTTCACACGGTAAATTTTTATAAAAACTGGCAAATGGATAGGATTTCCTTGGTTAGCGAGCGCAAGAAAATGACAACAATAAAACGTAAAAACGTAAAAAACGAAAAGTGAGTAAATTGCCGAAACTTATGTAGCCTTGAACAACAACTAAACAACTCAATCAGTAGTTGCCATGGTAACGAACCAAACTCCCAAATTAGACTTCTACGTAAAGGAGAAAGCCTAAGCTACGTGTATGTTGATATTCCGCCTAGTATCGCGAAACGAAACTCTCGAAAGACAGCAATAAGATATACACCACAGGCCACCCAAACACACCACACACCACAGTTCTAACTTTTGTGTCTGTCGAAGAAACCCTACGGTGTGACGATTGAAGTGAAACCTCTTTGACAGTACTTTTGCATGACATCTTTTGTTTTCCAGTATTTTACAAAATGAGTTTGAGATTTTTCTTGAATTTTAACGTGATTCTTTGGCACTATTGGGAGATGAATTTAGTGGTAGTACATTATATTCAGAGTCAGTGGAAGGCCTAATTGATATTAAATTACTCACATAATTGGGTGTCAAATAGCCTGTTCCAGGCGTTCAGATAGTGGGTAAACATAACAATAAACTGCAAGGCTGATCTGACTACATAAAAAAAAAATTAACTTTGCAAGACACCAATGCGACAGAAACCGATAAAGCAGGGAAGCAACCGCGGACGGCTGTCCGTAATCTTCACGCCTGGAACAGACTAGGTGCCAAACCATTTAAAAAGCAGAGAGGCAGAAGTATGTCAGTGATTTGAAGAAGAGATTTTCTCACATAATTGTTCTTCATTTTCAGATGAACTCGGCTCCAGTACTACTCGTCCTTATTCTACTGGGTTCGATGGTGGACAGGCCTTGTGCACAGTCACTTTGCCGGAGCAATTGCATGAGTCGATTAAATCAATGCCTAACAATATGTTTCTCTCTTCAGTGCCAGAAAGATTGCGTCCTATCAAAATATAGATGTAATAATGGGTGCAGAAAAAAGAGGGACTTTGTGTCAAGCTGGGAAAATGGATTAGACACCGAAAACAAAGCCGACAAACAGCGTTAGCATTTATTGTTCAAATAAAAAGGCAAATAGAAAATGGAATGTATGGAAAAAGATGATGTAAATGATTGAAAATGATGTTGTATACGTGTATTAAAGGTACATTAAACTAAGTGTTTGAAAATTGAAAATTTTGCGATATATTTAGGCTGCAAAGGGGAATAGAACCTAGTTGGAAATTAACTGAACCTACGTCATTGTCGGATGTTGAAGAAATAGCCCAGCAAAAGTATAACTGACCATAGCAATTTCCTTGGATTTTCCGAACAAAACAACAAGCTATTAAAATGATCAATATTCCATGCATACAAAACTTTCATAAATTGTGTAATTTGAATGAAAACGATGGACTACCTTCCGGCCTGATTCTATACCTTTCACAGTTCCAATCTTTTCCCTGGAAAATTTCCCTAAATATGTTGAATAATTATTCGCTCGTCAAGCTGTTTGATTCAGAAGAAACAAGAGGCTCCTAGCAGCCTTTACTCATGCGCATGCGTAAGTTAGTTTTACGATATATTTTAAACATGAGAAGAAGATGTCCGACATGGCGAAGAGTACTCCTTTCATTCAGTCATCGTTCCTGCAAACCACGTTGTTTACTGATTGTTTTGGAAATGAAGGCTGATACTAGTTCATCCAGTAATTCAGCCGAACGTTTATCATAATTGGAAAAGGTGATCACTCTAGCAGTTCTGTTTTGGAGGCTTTGGAGTGTATCAGACAATCTCTTTTCACATGTTCCCCAACTTTGCACTACAATAATCAAAATATGGCAGCACAAGGGAATTATATATTGTAGTCAAAGTTTCATTTGGAACGAGATCCCTTACTCTTTTCAGCGCGCCAATTCCTCCCGAAACCTTTTTGCTAATTTTGTCTATATGTTCTTTCCAAGTAAGGGATTGATCTATCTCTACTCCGAGATATTTATATGTTCCTTTTCAGTGATTTATTATCTACTTGAATTTGGAAAGGATAATCTTGGTGTCTGATCGTATGTCCAGGCAAGAATGATCAATTCTGCTTCTAAAAACAGCAAGAGAAAATGAAACTAGCCAAAAATAATAGATTTAAACACATTATTTGCGTGAAATGATCAAACAAACAATCAATCTCTCAGCACTGTAAGATTAAAAGCAAGGAGCTTAGTTTTCATACAGCATTGAAAATGTAGAAAAGTACGGGCTTCACTGTACACTTTAAATGAGTCGATAAAGTCGAAAAAAGTTTCAGAAGCTGAGTTTTTGGAACTAAGTTGAAAAATTTTGACAAGAAGGCATTCTTTAAATCCAAATAAAGTTTGTAGGCTTCCAACCTTTCCACGCACATTCACCTTTCCGGCGACGGATTCCCGACACATTTTACTGGATTTCCCCTTCAAAGTACTTTAGGATCATTGAATATATTTTCTTCTTTCAGCTGATAAATTTCAACTGATGCATTTCAAAGCGCTAAAATGTTTCGTTACTTTCCGGTCGGTGAATTTGTCAGTACTCTGTCAGTGGCAGCGAGTCGAGTCAAGAACACATTTTTATATGAGTTTACCGGCGTTATAAACCCACTTGGGACGTCAAGAGAACCCTGGAAAAGCTTGTAAATTACTCGCCTGCGGCTCGTGATTTACGAGTTTTTCACGTGCTCTCTCAACATCCCGCAGGGACGGTTTATAACGTCGGTAAGAGTTAAGAGAATTTATAATTCCATGACAATTTTATACGCTATTTGATAGAGAAATTCTCATATCTCGGTTGTTAGAGATTTTGGCGGAAATTTCGCGTATAACTTAATAAGATTGCCTCGTTTTAAAGATTCCCCGCTTTTAAAGATTTAAAGATTCCCGCTTTTAAAGATTTCTCATTTTAAAGATTCCCCATTTTAAAGATTCCCCATTTCAAAGATTCCCCATTTTAATGATTCCCCGTTCCCCGTTCCCCATTCCTATTCTCCGATTCCCCGTTCCTGTTTTAAAGATAGCCTTTAAAACATGCTGCCCAATATAATATTTAATTCACGGTGCATTTTACAAATTTAAATTTCATTGAGCAACTGATTACATACAGCTGCCGAATCGTCTCGGTTACCCTGTCAATGACTTATAATTAATTATTGATGGCAATTACTTGTTTTAGGCTAAAACGAGTAATTCTATCAATTAAGTCATTTACAGCTCATTGACGACAACGAGAAGCCACGCAATGATTTTTTTCCTTCGCACATTGAGCCTTGCTTTCTTGGCCGCAAGTGTAAGCGGTCAAGCTTGCATAGAAGAAACCCTTGATTGCAACGACCCTGTTCCCACCATCTACAAATTGGGAGATGCGTCATGTCCCTGCAATAGCCCAGCACATGCTGGGGCATTGAAGTTTTTCAACGGCAAGATCTATGTGTGCCTGGGCAGCGAATGGAAAATCGTGCAATTTGCAGCGTATGGCACGGAGGATAACCCCGGATCTTCCTGCAAGGATATTCTGGATAAAGCTGGACACCAGCTTAATGACGGGGTATACTGGATTCAACTTCAAGGTTTGTAAAATGAGTTTTCTTGAAACTAATTCCATCAAGATTGAAAAATAGAAGAACTGATCATCATGAGCCAGGGACACCCAACAGGTAATTTTTAGTGCTTTTAAAGGAAACTATGTGAAAACTAATACAGTTTGAGCTTTGCAGCTTTTTAGCTAGCTGAATATTTCAGCAGCAGAAAATTTTAGGAGAAGGACTCTTATACCACGAATTTTCCAGTTATTTTCACCTTCCGATAATCCTAGCTTACCGTCTTTTGTACAATGTACCCAAAACGACATTAATTTTTTATCCTTATGAAAACAAAAGACGTTGAATTTTCCGATGTTACGAAAGCTTTCACGCATTTTTTAGATGACTAAGGCTTTCTGAATAGCTTACCACCGAAATAATTCTTTCGGTGCTCCTGGTGATCGAGAAACCCGATTTTAATTAGCATAGTTTGGTGGTTTTACCTTCGATTTCTTAGTTGTTTGCAATGATAACTTGAGAAGCCGCCTCAAACACTCGAAAGAGTGTTTAATCAGGTAGGCATCCAAACACCTCGAAGTGTGTTAAAACACTCGACCCCGCCTCGTTTTTACAACCCACCTCTCTGTGTTTGGAAATTCTGATGAAACTCTCTCCCTCTTGTATAACACGAAAATCACCGTTTTTATCATCGCTGAGTTGATAACTAAAGGTAAATTGGCCACCGTAGAAAGATTCGTGAGCTTTTAATCTTTTTACGGTGGCCGCCAAGTTTACCTTATCAGCCCAGTTGATAAAACCGGATTTTCTTGTTTAACTCCCCAACCGACACAGCAACACAGTTTCTTTGTCATTTTATGTAAATGAGTGTTTACTTTGCGTCTATTTATTACACTCAGAGAGAACGTGTCCTCCCGAACGTACACCTTTTTGTTAATCCATAAATCTTCATTCGTCTTTGAATTTGCATATGACATTTACTATTTTCTAGTTTTTACTTTACTTAGCAGGGAGTTTCTTAAACCTGTTCTTCTTGGAAATTTCCCCGAAAAAAAACTAATTTTCAATATTATTTCCATGGCATGCATCTTAATATTGTGAATTTTATAATGCTGCACATAGCGAAATTAAAATTCGCTTTAATTTAAGTCGCGTTAATTTCTAGGAATTTAATAGGGTTTTCCGATTTAGTGGAAATGTCTTTTGTTCGGAAGAAGGTTTTCTATCATTGTCTAAAAGTTTCTAGTTGCTGTTTGTTTTGTCACTTTCAAAAGGCCCATTGTGCTTTGGAATTAAGGCTCAACAAGGAAAAATAGCTTGTGAACGTCTGGTACAATCGGGGTTTACCTCGGCGTAAGAACCCATGACTTTTTTCTTTGTTTTTTATCTTTGTAGTATTGCATTATGCCTTTTGTTTTCTTTGTTTTACGTCACTCGTGAGTTTGTCAGGTTCTTACACCGAGGATGAGCCCGGACTTTGATTATACCGCCGAATCAGGCCCGAAGCGAGTGGATCATATATAGGAAAACTCGAATGATGGCAAAGTCTTATGTTTTTATAAACCGGGACTTGAATTGTATTCCACGCCCAGCTTCGTTCTCATCTCATATTACTCCCCAAAACCGAGGCAAATTAGTCCCAAGGGTAGTGGAAAAGTTAATTACTCTCAAAGCAACAACTAAGCTTATGGTTTTATAGGAAAACTTGAATAATGCAAGGCAATAACAAGAAAGCCGCTGTCAATGTCTTTAGTTTTTATAAACCAAGGAATTGAATTGTATACCACGCCCAGCTTTGTTCTCATCTAATATTACTCTCATATATCTTTTAATGATGTTAATGTACGGAGTAAATGTTGATAAAAATGATGTTGCGATAAAAACTATTAGACCACGACGCCCTATATATTGTCGATCGTGCCAAACATAAAATGAGACGTTTTCTATTGATTTTATATGGATGTCAGCCACGCACCTTTATTGTTTTTATGCAAATGAAGGAAAAGCTTTTTCCATTTCCACTAAATCGGAAAACCCTTTAGGCTTTTCCGATTTAGAGGAAACGGAAAGACTTTTTCCGCCTTACTAGCTAATTGACGAAGAAAATGGACATAGGGTAAAATGTAGAATGGACCATTTTTTGGACTATTTTTTTTGGACCATTTTTTGGACTATTTTTTTTGGACTATTTTTTAGTATTATAAACGTGACAGGCAAAACACGACTCACGTTAGTCGCAAAATGTATAAAGAAGCCTTTAGAATAGCTTTCCCAAGAAGTTCTACGAGATATTTGTTCGCCTTAGATCACTAAAATAGAGATGTGACATATCCTCGATATGTATACATTAATGGATCTGATCTTTGGGATATACTATGATCTCTATAATGACAGGAGGTCAGTTTACATGCTGTGCATAGCCATTTATAGAATTATTGTTTCTCTATGCCTTCGTTATGCCCGGGGGGGGGGGGGTACTCAACAAAGTTTTGTACGGGGATGCTCCGCCCGAGGTTCAAACCCCTTACCCCTTCACATACCGTTTTAATTTGACAGAAAAGGTACTCCCGTTAATATACCTTTCATTGAAAATGGTATCCCTTTCATATAGCCTTTACGTGCGTCTGTTTGATATATTTTGAAAGGCCCTTTTTATAAGACTTAAATGGCAGTTTTCCCTACCTTTTTTACGCCTCAACGGCGTGTTTTCGGTACCCTTTCCTATCTTTCGTGAAATCCCTACCCTTTCATACTTCAACTCGTGAAATCACGACCCTTCTCATATACCTCCAGCCTCAAAAAGGTACCCCTTTGGGGCGGAGCATCCCGTATAGCTCATTATAGGGATTATCCCCCCCCCCCCCCCCCGGGTCGTTATGCTTGCTCTCTTGGTATATGTTGGGTCTTCTTTGGCTAATTTTTGTTGCAAGATAAGTAGTGATCGACTGCAGTTTTTGCTGTTGTTTGGTTGGATCAAGTCAATCTCTCAGCCCGTGATTTAGTGTCTAAGTCTGCGGTATGCAAGACTTGTGAGAAAGTGGATCTTTATCACGGGTCAGTAAGCGTCTAAGATCAAAGTCTGAAGCTGCCGTATCTCTATTGGAATATGTTTTAGCTTCTTGTTTTATTCTGTTTTTGAGTAGTGTTTCTTGGAGCTTGAAGAACCTCCTGATCCAGGGACAGACCAAAGTGTCCGTATTATAGAGGTGTACGTATTATAGAGGTAGGGATTGTATGAATTTTGGTCACGGTCTTCGGGATCAAGAGAACTGTCCGTAGTAGAGAGGTGTCCGTATTAGAGAGGTGTCCGTAAGGAGAGGTTCGACTGTACTCCGTTATTAGTCCTCGTACGCGTGTGTTTGGCCTTGTTTACTAAAAGGTAAACTAAGGTCACTCTAGCTGTCGGGAAAAAGCTGCGCCGGGTTTACAGGTCTTTACAGGCAAATTCACCGCCAGAAACAACTTCAAGCATCACGCTTCAGTGAATGTGCCAGTCTTGTGCCGACACCTATAGAACGAATTGAATGCCATTGTAACAATTTAATGAATAATTGTATCACTTATATATCCGGAAAAAATCCTTCCGTTTCCACGTTATTTCCGCTAAATCGGAAAACCCTAATTAATAAAGCGTTAATTTCCACTACATTAATTTCTATTATTTTGCCCCAAATTCTTTATCATGTTTTTAGATATACCTACTTTTTAATAATTAAAGAATAACTTTCTTTGTTTAACACATTTCACGCTGTGTACTATAAATCAAGTTCATTCTGGCTCCCAGAATCGATATATCCAGTTTGTCTTTAGACGTCAGAAGTTAATTTTAATTTCATGACTGCAAACATGGTAACTAAACGTGTGTCGAGATATGACGTTTCCGCGGTGGGAGAATCGTTGTATTTCACTGAGGTTTAAGATATAACAAACTCACTCCGCTATAAGAGCTATATAACGACAACAAAGGAGAATTTATATTTTGATATCGGGGTTGAAGCCTAGAAATTTTCCGTTGTTTTTTTTTTACAGAGGAGGGCTAAGAAATGTACCATGACATACCATTTAAACTGACACATGCGCTCGGCCATTGTAACTGACGGCATAAGCTGAAAGCTTTGTTTTGCCACGTTAAGACTATTCTTTTTTTTCTTTCGCAGGAAGTACACAAAGTTTTCCAGTTTATTGCGACATGGCTTCAGGAGGTTTGTAGAGAGATTTCTAATCTGGTGACTCGAGAATTTTGAAAAAGCCAATTTTACTTTAAATAGCCCGACTGCGACGGAAATTTTTGTTATTAGTTTCGACTTTTTTTTTACTTAATCAGAAGTAGTAGCACTGTAAAATTATCAACCAAAATTTGTTAAAGAAATAAAAAACGCGCCGAGTGCATTATTGAGTTATATAAGCACGCGGGAAATTTTAAGAACAAGAGAACAAGAGAAGTGCAGAGAAGCACGAGCCAAAGACGAGTGCTTCTCGCACTTCTCGAGTGTTCTTAAAAATTCCCAAGTGCTTATATAACTCAAGAATGCACGAGGAACAAGTTTTTTTATTTCTTTTATAAAATAAATCGGTTATAATGAACCTTACATCACGCGCGTGCTTTATCGACTTATAATGAACTCGGTTTAACCAATCATAGAGCGCGCTTTTCCTTGAGCATTTTATAATATTGTATAGAAAATTAACTCCTCTGTGGCTCTATGGTATTTCCGACGAATGTCGCGACTATTATGGAAGCTAAAACGACGATCTCAGGTGCAGGTGCAGGAGCGACGATTTACAAATGATCAGGGGCAGAAACAAGATGCGCCAGAACTAGAAAGTGAACCGTAAGCTAGGTACTGTTGACTGTCCCTTGCATTGTACACACCTAATTGCAATAACGTTGTCACAGAAAAGGGAAAAATGAAAAATGGCCAATAGGAATTAATTAGGCATACAAAGTACATTCTGGATTTAAATAATTCTTCAAGCAGTCATGCACTACTATATAATAACAGGTTTTGCACTTTTCCTTTTCATAGTACAACTGTGCACATGTAACAGACTCGTAGCCACAGTTTCTATTGCACCAGTCGTTGTCACCAGGAAAATTTGTCCGAAAGCATTCAGATAAAAGCACGGGGTTAAGTGCAACAACGGAACGAGATATTATTTTCCCGAATGAATTCTGAATTTGCATGATGGTAGCTCCCCTATATTGGATTAAAATCTGAGCTATAGGGTGGAATAAATCATTGAAATAACCCCCCCCCCCCCCCACCCCGCCAAAAAAAGGGGGCCTTAAAACGCCCCAGAATGCAGGTTAACTACGCCAGTTGTTTTAATTGCACGATTAATGTACAGCTATAAAGCCGCGGCTACACCTGCGATTGTTTGCTTGCCCAGGAATTTGTCACGCGTGTAGCCACCACTGTGCGCTGGCCATATGATGCCCGATTTAGGGTGTCAGCTCCATTGTACATTGTACACTTCCATTGTATTAGGCAAAATTATGTATTCTAATATATTCTATGGTATTGTATTCTATTGTATTGTCGTTCTTTTGTGTTCTAATATTCTATTGAATAAGTGTTACCCCTAAATCGCGCATGGTATAGCGCTGGCGACGCGACAATTTTCAAAAAAATCGCATCACCTGTGCAAGCAAAAAATCGCACGTGTAGCCGCGGCATAAAAGAGTGGTTTCTCTGTGAATGATCCAAGCTTTGATGATTATTTAAGCTTATATTTGTATTTCATATTTCATATTTCATCTTTTATGACAAAGTTATTTCAGTTAGGTGTATCTGCCGTTGAAATCGCTGACTCATCATATGCCTCATGTAATTTACATATTATGTCACTAGGTTGGACCATGGTGTTCAAAATAGTCAGCGGTGTCCACAATAGAGTTTGGGAACTGTACAGCTCATCTAATACGTCTGCAGAGAATGTAATAGCAGCTCTTGACGTCACGAACCAACACCTCGATCACTATAAGAACCGAGTCATAATGAACTGGGGTAATTTTAATCCCTCTCAGGTTAGTGCAGGAAATTGCAAAAAATTAAGACCTATTAAGCCAAGCCCCCGAGTGGGGGAGTTTATTTATTTCAAGCGCGTTGGATGGTGGGAGGTGGGGTGGTAGAGAGGGAGCTTACTAGAAGTTAGAGAAATGTCAGCGGTTTATCAGTCATATTTTCCCTAGGTACTTGGTGTATCCCTGATCATAATGTATGGTACTTCATGTATCCCTTATTGTAATGTATTTAGATATATGGCAGTGTAATTTAGGGTCGGATTTACGGTATCTAGGGTTGAAGCACTGATTTTAGTATTTAGGGTTAAGCACTGATTCCCGGCAGTATTTCCAGTGTATCGAAAGGGTTAGTTGTTGTATATGCTCTGGGATAGCAGCATATTATCTTATATCTCTTAAAAATTACAATTTCCGGCAGCTACTCCTCGGTGGTGTAGTGGATAGTGTGCATGGAGTAGATCATACGGCCCGGGTTCGATTCCCTATTCTGCTGTTTTTATCTTCCTTTTCTACTGAAATAAAAACTAAGTGTATAAATACAAAATAATAAGGGATACACCAAGTACATACCATATTTTTTGTATTTCATAAACTGATTTCAATTGGTTCCCACAAGTGAATGAAATGGATAAACGTCCATAAGCCAATCATGGATTGATCAGAAAAGTGTTGTACATTCATGGTTAACATAATTATGAAGGTATTTTCTAGTACAAGTGCCGATAATATTTTCACGAAAGCTCGCGGGTGCCGCATGTGATGGTTAGTACGGAAAAAATGTACCAGGAATACAGTCTGTCGATTATTGTTTTGGTTGTGAAGGCCGAAAGAGGGGGGAGGGGGCTTAATGGTTAAAATTCGGAAGGGTATAAAGTGTAGTTTTCGGTTCGTCTTGAATTCTTCCGATGATGTTCGGATCAACTTCGTTTTTGTGTCAACTTTGGGTAGCTTCGGATCAACTTCCGTTAATAGAACAAGGCGTGTTCTCTTTTCCAATTTTATTAAAGTCAAGAATTCCCAAGGTTTCGATGGTTGCTTGTCTTCAAACGTTTTTTATCATTTGGCTTAAGGTTTGCATAGATGTGTGCTTTACCCAAGTTGTTTATATGCGTATTGGTCGAACAATACCATAACAGCGAAGGATACACAACAACTCCTAATGGGAATATCTGACCTCCTTTACTCTCCAAAAATTTAAGAAACCTCCTAAATTTCAGTTTGTAAAACTGAACAACAAATGGTACCATGCAAAAGTACAGCCGAATAGGTTTCATTAAAGGGTCACACCATAGGATTTCGTCAACAGACTCAAAAGTTAGAACTACATTACATGTATCCATAATTGACTCTGGGAGTGAAAGGGCTTAATTAGTCTCACAGAGTTCCCATTTTCTTTATCACCAGGCGAGAGTGACCCTGTACGTAGGCGGCAACAGCGTGAAAGAGCTGATGTTTGACGCATCGGGTACCGATAATCTGAACTGGTTTTCTTTTAACAAAATGACCTCCTCTCCATGGACAGATGTTAACACTGAGCCTAGAAACTACTTCTCTATTCAAGGCGACTGCCACCCCGAGTTTGTCTGTCGCAGTTTCTTGATCAACAGATCCTACGCTGGGTGTGGAAGTGATATGGGCTGGCTAGTAGGCATAGTATCAAATACATGGTGCTCTTGGGAAACCACCCCTGCTCATATGAACAGCATCTTGTACAGCAAGCTATCCACTCACACCAACTGGAACACCGATGGTGAGATTTTCTCCCCGGGGAGGGGGGAACTCCCATATAAAATGACGGAGGTGCTTGGGAAGGTGTTCAGAGCCACCTTAAATTTTCACGTACTCGTACTCTATTCTAACCAGGGGAGGGGGGGGGGGGGGGTTGCGAAAAATTTAGAGACTTAGGGGGTGGGGTGGCTCCCTCGGGGGCCCTCCCCTGGATCCGTCATTGCTGACTGTCCCTTGTGTATCTGCCTTTGGACTCCGAGAATAACAAATCGCTCACTCATGACATGATGCTTCATGTAATGTACATATCATGTCCGTTGACAACATGATCTCTCCATTGTCAGATATCAAGACTGAGCCTAGAAACTTCTACTCTGTTAAAGGGATTGGATTGCCGATTGCGAGGATTTTCCCCGGGGACTCACTTAGAAAAATGACGGGGGTGTTTGTCAGAAAATTTTGAAACACACCCTAAAAGGTACCAGAATCTTGTTTTGCGGGTGAGGCTTATATTCATTTTCACCCTCAAGAGGTACCAATTCTAAAACAACACTTGTCATGTTCTGTCATATTTTTCCACTCCTACCCTAAAATACCATGAAAATTGTAAACCTGTTGCGAGCCTGAGAACAATCCACACACTTCCTATTGAGCGTCAGCCCCGGTAAGGACGTAAATGGGGACCACATCACCACTACAGTCCTCGGTGGGATCCTTAACCACGACCTCCGGTCCGGATCAGAAGACTCGATCTCCCGTCGCTCTACCGTTCGAGCTACGAGGCTGCACGGGAACACTAAAATTTCTGTTTGTACCACTTGTACTACTTCTGGGTCAACGTTTGTTTAAATATTCGAGTTCACCAGATTGAGGACAGTTTAGATCGCGGTTTTCAGTTTTAATTGTAGAGCTAATTGTTAAAACCCTGCCCTAAGGTCGCGGGGGATACCTGGCCATGAATAAATTCATAAGGCAAAATTATGGTAGGGGTGTCACTTTGAAAAACGTTATATCGTGAACATATGAAAGCCGATTTCGCTAAAATGTAACAAAGATATTGGCGAATAATGGAAGTGCGAAAGGATTGTTTTTTTTTATTGAAGGGATCGCGCTTTGCGGCAATGCTATAAAAGCAAATTTGCTGAACAAGCAAATTTGTCCAAGAATTCAGCGCGGATAAAGACTTTTCATGAGATGACACGGCAGGGAGGTAAACTGGGTGTATTGTAGATTGTCATATCTGACGCAAAAATTTTAAATAGGCTTTCAAAGGGAAGATATGGGGTTTCAAATTTTAATATGGACAATTTTACTCCTTTAAAAGCTAATAACTTTCAATTAAAGTTGAAATCAAAAAATTGGCTTCAGATATGACACAATAGAGGTTCTGACGTATCAGTGAGTGGTGAAATCAACTTGCTTTGTGTTTTTCTCGATGAGCAAATTTGGACCTGACAAATCACGTTTTACTAATTAGTAAGACTGACATCGTCAAATTTGTTTTCCTCTTTTAACAGCAAACGTTGGAGTGGCTGAAGTGCTTGCCGTTTTCCTGAAATAAGGTAATACATGTTCTTGAATGTCTCTACTACATCCCTCGTGTAGGCTGAATCAAAAAGCAGCAGTTCATTAATAGAAGTTACATTACAATGTATAACATTACAACTACATCATAAAGCCTGGTTAAAACTAGCGACAAAACAACATAGGAACATGTTTTTTTCCCTTTATACATGTTTGTCATTAACTTTATGTTATTATTATTTCCATTATGTCTTTACATGCATGTTGTGTTGTTCACTGGTGACATACCTTATTATAGGAAATTAACAATGCACGTTGACAACGCGAAGAAAATTTACGTTACACTAAATTAACGCGAATTTTTCAAAAGTTAGGTTTACATGCATTAAACTAACGCGAATTTTTCGATAAGCATCTTGCTTTATTTACTGCGATTTTCATAATTCTGCAAATTCGCACTTTACATTTCTGAACGCCAAACTGCGTTTTGGCTTCCGTCAATAAAACCTTCCAAGACAAGTGCACGGATGTTTCTAAGTTTTTTTTTTAAAGCCGAAACTGATTTGGTTTTGAAGCCTAACTAGACCTTATCAATTCAAAAGATCTTTCAAAGCCTCCGTGAAATCACCAAGAGCTGCTCACTCGTTTTGTAATGAAATAAAGGTGCTTTAAAACAACGTTCTAAAATAGCGTGTATTAAATTTCCATCGACATTAATTAAGATACATTAAATTAACGCGAATTTTGTAAAATCGCGTTAATAAAGTGCATTGTTAATTTCCTTTAATAAGGTAAGACATTGATATAAGTTGTGTTTTGCATATGCGTGACCTTGCCGTAATGTTGATAGAATGAACCTGGGTTAACGCAACACCCTCATTCTGTCCTCCACAGGGCTGGACCCCAGAAGAGAGTATGCACAGTTTAACACCTGGGTCTACAACCTTGACAGAACTAAACACTTTAGGGCATGTTTGTTGGTCTCTTCTGGAATGGGAATGAATGGAATTAGAATAATGAGAATGATTCTGGTCATTCTGCCCCTGGTATGTGAATCACCAGAATGGCTTCTGGTCATTCCAGAATTGGATTCACCATAAACAAAACACGCCCCTAACGAATTCCAATGATTCTGGTCATTCTGCCCTGGTATGAGAATGACCGGAATGGCTTCTGGCCATTCCAGAATTGGATTCGCCATAAACAAAACACGCCCTTAACAAATTCCAATGATTCTCATTCCAGAATGGACCCCAAAAAACACCCCCTTAATCATGTATGCAGCTCTCACTTATATTAATATTTTGTAATGTAGTGAAATGTCCACCTTACTGTGGGAGATCTGAGTAACACTCTGATTTTTGCCTGCTATAGTAGCCTATTTGGTACATTCGCAGTTGTTTTCTTTTAACTTTCGTGCTCTTTCAACTTTTCAGAATCGAGAAGACCCACAAGTAGTGAAAGGAAGGAAAAAGCCGACCTGTTTAAAATGGCTTAACGAATATTAGTAGTAGCAATAGAATTACTGATGAAAAATAGAGTAAAATTAAATACAGAAAAAGGAAGCTTTTTACCAGAAATCCTATTACATGCAGAATGTGAAATAAATAAAGGGATGTTAAAGCAAAATAACCTTGTTCTAGCTGCAAATCTACTGAAGAAAATATTATGTACTTATTGACTAAGTTAGGTCGGGCCGGATGGGAAAATATTTGGCTCTCGGTCATGGCGCACGGACCACGCTGCGCTCGGTCCGTATGCCATGACCTCGAGCCAAATATTTTCCCATCCGGCCCGACCTAACTTAGTCAATAAGCATTTTATCATGTGACCAAATTGGAGACAAAATTACTTGAAATTTTAACGTGCGAGGCCATCCGCTTTTGTAGTAGGGCTGTATGCCTTTTTCCGGCCCTGCTCGCGCAAATGCGTACGGCCCTCATACGGGACTTTCATCGATGGTTTTGCAAAGAAAAGGTTCGCGGGGCCGTACGGGTCATATGATAAAGTGGGAAGAAGGAAATACTCTGCTTTTTTATAACTGAATGGCTTGGGGCATAACCAACCTATGGTGCTTTTGCGGTTGTTTTTTTTATTTTACTTGCTCAGATTTGTCAGATGTTTTTCTGTCGCTTTTGAGTAATAACGTATGCAAAAAAAAATCTGCATGTCTGCTGTTGAATCCTACTCTAAAAAATAATTTCTCAATTTTACGCTGATTTTTCACTTTAGATGGCCAAGTTTGGGGGGGGGGGGGGGATGCCCCTAGAGGATCGCCCCTTTGGTGCTCGTGGTAGCCCTTTTGCCGTCCCCACTGAACCTCCTATTTTTATTTCAATGGGTTGGAATCTCTGCAAATTGTAACCGCCATAAGATTCAATAATCGTCTCTGTCATCACAGACAGCCTCAGAATTCAGGGCGTCAGCCAAGGTAAACTGAGGAATTTCTGAGCCCCGCACTCTTAAGGTATAACAAGCAGATTCCACTTTATGCATGCTTGTTTTTAAAACTCTAAGTTTCGAGGTAACGTCCCTAGAAACCTTCCCAAGTGACATGAATGCATCGTGGATTTCACGAAGAAATGAACACACCTCAAAGGGGGTGCTTTTGTCACCGTTCGCAGCGCTGTTGATGCATAAACGCATTAACTCTCCCGTCAAATCTGCCACTCCAAGAATGTAGTCAAACGGATTTAAATCCAGATCCTTTCCTTCCTCGTTTGAGAATTCAAACGAGGCTTTTACCTGCTCGAATGAAATCAAAGTCTTGTGCTTGAGGTAATGACTGAAAGACAATGCTTCAATGTATTCTTGTAAGCCGGGGGAATATGCTCGGGCGAACAAGAACGGGTCTTCTCCTTTCAGCTCCAAAGCTATCTTTTTCAAGAGTTCCTTGACTTCTAGGAACTTCGCATCCGCGTCTTTCAAAATCTGTTCTGGGTTATCAGCTCCGGGAAACCTTTGTAGAAGGAAAATGATTCTTTTACTCGCTATGGTCACATCTCGGCTGCATTTTACCAAGCGCTCGTGTTTGTCGTGTTTCGAGTCAAGTTCTTTTTGATGCTCTTTGAAAGACAAAATGATTGGGGAGTTTTCATTAATGTTCCTTTTGGGCAAACTACTCTCATCAGCTTTTCGCTTCTCTCCTCGTCTTTCTCGCTTTCTTCTTTGAACAGCCGCCATTTTGAAAACTGGCGAGGTATTAGATCAGAGATTCTGATTGGTCCATTTTCTAAACCAATCAGACGAAGCCTTGAAAAGGAGACTTGTGGACCTCGCGAGGAAAATGGCGGCAGATTTGAAGCTTTGTCGTTCAAAATAATCACGGCAAATTTACGTGTTTGTAGCGATGTGAAAGTCCATATTTTGCACCGGTGTCTGAAAAGAAATGTCATCTTAGCACAAGATGAGTTCTGGTAGGCCAAGAGGTAATAATTTTTGGAGAGGAAGAGGCCAAAGATTTCGCGGACAGTCGAGAGGAAGAAGTCAACAGGGTCCACGTTCAAGAGGTGAAGTTATGTTTCTAAAATCTTTAATAATTTCCAAGAATTTATGGAAGTTTGCCTTTCATCTTCTTAGAGTGTCTGAATATAAATTTTCCCTTCAGAAAATGGGATATATGGTGGCATTTTAGCTTAAATATTTTCTGCCATGTTCTGCATGAAGGGGACGTTCCATTTTTTATCCCCCCCCCCCCCCCCCCCCCCCAAAGATGGCAAAAATCCGAGGGGTCAATTTTTTGTCGGCACCTTTGAAAAAAAAATCCGAAGGCTCCAAATTTTGTCGGCTTCTTTGAAGTCAAAATCCGAACCCTCCTTTACAAAAACACTCCTTCTTTAGGGGGGGTGCGGATAAAAAATGGAACGTCCCAAGGCGGGGTGGGGGACTCAACAAAGTTTTGCAGGTGGATCGACGTTGCTCCGCCCTGAGGTACCTTTAATATACCGTTTTTGACAGTAAAGTTAACCCTTTCATATACCTAGTTGACTCACATCCCTGATACATGTTGTAATGACAAAGAAAAAACAAAAGAATCGTTTTAGGCTACATTTGGGCAATGTTTACTGACTTTTCACTTCAGTATCAACATTAAAATACTTTAATGCACGAATTAGCCGTTACGTGCGACCTAAATGGCAGTTTTCCCTTCCCTCTTCTGTACTTCAACTCGTGAAATCCCTACCATTTTATATACCTCCAGCCTCAAAAAGGTACCCCTTTTGGGCAGAGCATCCCTGTGTAGCCCATTATAGGGAGTACCCCCTCGGGGCATGAAGTAAAAAATTAAAAACTCTTCTGCAGAGCCCTCCTTTCTTACACTGCATGAAAAAAAACAGCATACTTTGATGGGAGAGCTGAGGATAGCTACATGTAATCTGTAATATTGATTTTCATCCTTGACAGTGATGATAAAATTGATATCTTCACCTGACTTTTGTGTCAAGATATAATTTTTCCACAATGGGAACAATTTTTTGAGGTCACTGAAGTTTACATGTATATGATAAAATGTTTTATTTTAGGGCAAGGAGTATCAAGCCAAGGTAGTTCAAGTCTTCATGTACAACATCAAAGGCCTCGGCAGGTACAGACGAGTTTAACACCTTGTCCTTTTAAGAAATGGAGTTTATATTTTCCTGAGAGTGGTAAGTTGCATTCATTTGTTATAACAGAAGGTAGAGTAGTTGATAAGAAAATGAAGTGTCACAGGTTTTAATGAAACTCAAATTTACTTTTTCTTTTAAGTGTCACAATGTGATGCAAAATGAAAAAAAAAATGTTTGGTGAGTTTAAAGTAGAAATTGGTAGGAATAATGCTCTGTGCAATACTGGTAGTTCATTTGAGTGTGAAGACTTACAGTAAATTTATGCACACTCAAACCAAAGCAATTGGAATTTTAATTATGATTATTATACACATCATTATCATCATCATCATTATCATTATCATCATCATCATCTCCACAACAATGGTGTCTTGACACAATAGTGCATTACACTGCCATGTAGTGCTTGTTTCAGTAACAATATGATAGCACTAGAGGTGAGTTGTTAACCCATTGCAGGGTTCTCCTTATCAGGCGGTAACCGGTAAAATTTACCGCTTGAAGCAGCACTTATTACCGCCCGTAACCGCTTGCCCCCGGAAAATTTTTAAGACATGCAGTTTTCCCTTTACCGCTTAGCAAAAATCCTTTACCTGCTGAGCTAAAACTTAGGGAGAATCCTGCCCATTGTCCTCTGACCAGTGTGGAGGGGCTGCCTCCAGGTCAGGACACCACTGTCATAACCTGGTTTTAAGTTTAGAGTAGTCATCTCTTTGCTAGTTGCATTCACCTAGCTAACAAGCCTGGTCTACCTGACTATTAATATTTTTAATCCATACTCAGAGCTGTCACTAAGGGCTGGGAGCCGGGGATTTCCCCTGGCTACTACATGACTGTGTGAGCATGACCCCCAGCTACTTTCATAGGAAAAAAGAAAGAAAATGGAACCAAAAGAACTCCCCATCTGTTTGATTCCCTGCCTACTAATTGCACTTACCCAGCAACTTGAAATCTTAGTGACAGCCCTGAGTACTTTAGTTGGGACTAGGGGTTGGTGAGTACTCAGACCATATCCACGTACCAGTGGATCATTCATACTATGGGTCTCAGCTCCTCCACTCATCAAATTTGTACCCCTTCATGATAAGAGGGTAGGGCAGTTTTTCCCCCACTGAATGGGCCCCTCAGTTGTTCCATGCCAGTGTATTGGTTGTTCCACAGGTACCCCAACAGCCCCTTCAACAGACCCCCTCAGGGACTACCTCCAGGATGAAGGATTTTTGTTAAGGTTTGCAATAACAGGGACCAAATTGTGAATTACAGCCTGGACCATTCATTGGGGTAATTTGGGATAATTGTGGAAGGGGATACCCCCCTTTCACTGGGAAGGAGGGGGGGGGGGATGGGGGCCTTCCACTGAAATGTTTTGAAATTTTGAGGCCCAAAATAAAGTGTACATTTTAGGCCATTTCTGACCAATATGGATTTTTGTTTAAACTGCTACGAAAGAGGCATTAGTAAGAAAGCAAGTTTTATTTCACTCACAATAAAGATCAAATAGCCCATTGACTTAAATGTAAGTTTCGCAGTTCTTTATCTAATAATTATTTTAGCACATTTTCTTGAGAAATAGCCGAGACAAGAATTGAAATAGCCTCAAGTTAAGGTTCCAGTGTCCCTGTTTTAACAAAAACCCTGAGGATGGTCAGGGGGTACCCCTATCCAACACTTAAGGGACACGCCATATACACAATGTACGGGCGGGGAGGACAGCCCACAGGATAATACACATGCATTGTATATTTTACACTCATGATTCTTCATTTCATGAGATTTATAGCAGGGTGTTCATTAGGCATCGGAGATCGGAGAATTCTCCGCCTACTACGAACAATTCTCCGGCTGAATTTTGATGGCAGTATGTAGCTATCTTCGCTCTTTCATAATATTCTCCTGTTACTTTACACTATTCTCCTGCTACTCAAATTCTTAATGAAAACCCTGTTATAGTTATACATTATTTCCTGGTTTTGTAAAAAAATTATGTGCCTATACAATGTACAGCTGTATGGTTTTATCAGTGTCTCCTATTAATTTTCCCAAAATTAATTAGGTCACAAAATAATGATAACCATTGATCCTATCATATTTGCAGTTTATAACCCAGAATCATCTCTTGGAACAAAAGTTCAGGCCATTATGAAGTTTGTGGAAAAACATGCAGCTCAACTTTCCAAGGTACTGTACAATGTATGGTGTACATTTCAAATTTCTCTGGTCAACAATTAAAGCAAATTTTAAACTCAAACCAAAATTTAATCATTGAGCCTGGTAAATGGCAAACAAATACAGGTTCATTAATTCATCAACTCAGTTGATTTGTATTTGGGTTTACAGAGGTGTACATGTGACTCAAATACCACCTATTGATTTGTCATAACATTAATGAATAATTAATGAATTTTATAAAGATTCTTATTGGCTGAAGTTTTACCATGTCTAAATAAAGTTATAGTTTATAATATTGTGAAATAATTTTATGTGCTAGACGTACAGGTTTTGGTTTCCTATGTTGCCGATTGCAATCAGTTTGTTTGCTTTGATTTGTTGTTAGTATCATTTTCATCTATTCTTGGCTTTCACTTACGTCATGTCAAAATTCAGAAGCATTAAAAAATATATTTCGAATCCAAAATGTTTTTGGATTTGTAAAGAGTTTAAAATTACACATCTTGGCCAAATTTTGAAGCGCAAAAGCATTTCGTTCAAGAGTTATAGGCGAACGAGTATTAGATATTTTTAGTAAGAAATGTATGGAGCGGCCATCTTTGTGCCCCTGAGAGGGGCACAAAGATGGCGGCCAAAAATTCAAAGTCTCAATTACACCAAAAATCACATCCAAAAATATTGTATTTGCTATAAGCTCAATTAACTCGGCTTATAAGCACTTATAATGCAAACAATAACTTTAGCTGATTCAATTTTGTTTATTTTCGCGGCTTATCTGAAACAGCGTGACGCATTGTGTGACACATTTAAAACCTTTATAAATCGGAAGCAAAACATCGTTAAAACCTGAAACTTTTTGTGAAAGATTACAACACTTGTATCCACATACCATGTTAGAAACAGCTTTATAGGACGTTTTCTTTAGATTTTTTGATTTTTATGACGTCATGTGAAAGCCAAGAATAGCTCAGCAAAATGAAAGATCAATGATAGGAAACGAATGGTTAATATGGTTTCCTAAAATAGGAGATTCATAAGTTAATTTTATGCAGAACATTTTGGAAACAAAACTTAAAGACAGTATAGTTCTTAATACATGTTTCCATAATATGATTACTATTTTTCCAGGATGACATTGAAAACAAAGCTGCTGTGGTTTTTGACTATACAGATCTCACGTCAGATCCAGGTGAACTTGCACTTACACTCCATAACTCTCAGTCTTTTTATTAATACAGTACAAAAAACCTTTTTTTTTGGAAATGACACCAAATCGCTGTGGTACTGCCCCTTTAATTTTGTAGAGCTTATGGAGGAATATCCATCCCTGGCTGGAGATATCAGGGATGAACCAACAGTGGTGCTACAAAGTCTTGGTCTGGCCGTCTCTCAGGTGCTGTTATTTGAACTGAGCTCTCATCTTTCCATTTCCATATACACAGCTGGCTGACAAACTAAAGTTTTAGTTTAGAAGAGTTGATTTTGAATATAATTAAAGTAAAGATGGCATTCCTGCTTATGCTAACCTTGTGATTTTAGGTTCTTTTGACAGTTGATACAGGAGAAAGCCAGCAAGTTGCATGTGTAATTGACTTGCCATACATTCAAGCCAGGTACAGTATGTTAGAACATTGTACAATAATGTGGTCAAAGCGAGAGATCAAGGAGAGGTAAAGAGTTCCAGCCTCAAATGTAGTAGTCCATAATAATTATCATGGTTAACAAACTAGTTATAGCAAGGCTGTGCTCTTAGAAGAATCACAGGGAGCCCAAAGGCTCACAACTATGAAATCTGGGGAGCCCGGTACTTAAGCTTTATGCAAAAGTAAGTTTTTCTAGTCGCCTGAAGATAAAAGTAAGGAGCCTGAGGCCCCTGGGCACTGCTAGAGCACAGCCCTGGTTATTGTACACATTTACCATGGCCATTGGCAAATCCACAAATCTAGCTAGTTGGCCCTGTTGTCATTGGCTATAAACTCTTACAGTACTTCTAGAGCTTTAATTGATTAAAAACCAACCACAACTCTATAGAAACATAGGAAATTAAATTAATCGCTGATCCTACATGTATTTAGTAAAAACAGAAAATTAACTTTATTTTCTTGTTTCCATATGTACCGGTATAATACATGTACACTGTAGTTATAATACATTCACTGCAAAACTGATTTGTTGGCCACCATAATAATCAGCAAGTCATGGTAGTCTGGATCACACTACTGTATGTCTTGTCATGTACATGTAGGCAGGGATGTTCCTTTCATGCCACTATTAAGAGAGAAATCTCTTTTTCCTGGAAGGACTTTTTCAATTACGCGTAGCTTTGTCGCCCAAAAATCTGTGCAGCTGCCACACTTTGTTGGATAATAGATTGGAGTCATGGGCATGTCAGATCGCTGTAATTTTATTCACATGCACTGTGGGATTTCATTCCACCTTGCTACTAATGTATTGTATTTTCTTGATTAAGCGCCAGCTTCAAATAAATGCTGGGTTGACAAGGTCAAGTTTTAAATGAAAGCCCCCTGCATTTATTTGAATTTGCTATAATTGTGTAACTGATTGTTACCATAACCATTTATTACCATTTAAGCTCCCTGTACACTGTATATAGCCTCTTTGAGACTTCTTGCTCTTGTTTTCATCAAAGGTTTTAGGATCATTCTGACCAATTTTATAGCTTTTAAACCAGGAATAAAAGACAAAAAATGTGTGATCATAAAAAAATGATGAATGGCCCCACCATTTAAGCAAGAAAATATGGTACGTGTATGTAGTGTAATAATGTAGATGCTGGTGGCACTGTTTGTGACCATAGTTCATTTTTATTATTACTTTTTTTTTCACCAGAATAACAAATTATGAGCCAGTCACTCAACTAAAAAACTTAAAATCCAACTACTTTGGTAGGTAAAAAAGTAAATGACAAACCCTAATAAACAATATTATTACAAGAATACAAGAAATTAAAGAAAAATGTTTCATTTTTAGTTGTGCCAGCTACATGTACAGTCATGTACCCCTGCAGTTTAATCCAACCATTAATCACATGATGCTTGTTATTATGCTATAACAATTTACAAGTCATGTATTTTGGTTGAAAAGTGGCATTAAGGTTCTCAAACTCATTAATATTCATCAAGTTTAAACAAAGACAATCATTTAGCATGATGGTGATTTCAAAACCCATTGTTAATTAGCGTATAATTATTATGGCCAATTTTTTCGCGCGTTTTCTCAGTTTGTGTTTAATGATTGTTTGAGAAGCTATACCAAAAACACCTTGAAGTTGGTTAAAAACACTTGGCTGCACTTAATTTTTCCAATCCTCTTATTGGTGTTTGGAAATTGTGATGAAACACTCTGACTCGTGTTTGATATATTACATGATTTTATCAAGGAATTGTCTCATTTGAACCTCAGTAAGTACACTTTGAGTATGAGTATAATTATCAGAAGGTTATTTAACATCACATGTTCAAGATGATCAATCATGCAATATTTGATAGAAGAAAAGACATGCAGTGGATGCACAGGGATATGAAATTTTCTCTTTCTGACCATTTCTCAAAGATTGCCAAAGATGTCCAAAGATTTCTTGGATGTTTAGATTGTAAACCAACGCGTTTTTATGTTTTAATTATAATGAATAAGATTTGTACTAAATAATGTTCATTCTTCGATGATATCTTACGTGGTCATATGATCTGACCATAGGTAAATTTGTGGCAATTCGTGGGACAGTGGTTAGAGTGAGTAATGTCAAACCACTGGTGACTAATATGGCATTCAGCTGTAACCTTTGTGGAGAAACACAGGTATGGATTGCTTTCACTGTAATCATGAAACTTCACATTATTTATGAAATGGGCAAAATTATTGTTTGACATAAAAATCAAGGAGTATGTTTTTTATCAACCCCCCAAAAAGACCCAGCCAAAATCTTTTCCCCAAAAAAATTCACCAGAAAAAAAGTCCTCAATTTGCTTGAACCTAAAAAAGACCTCCCTGTCACTAACATTCCTGAGTACCTCCCCCCCCCCCACCCTCCCTTCTCCCTTGAGCTCCCCTACCCTTAAGAAAGAGGCAGAAAGAGAGGCTTTTCTTTCATTGAGATTAAGGCATTTCGAAGACAAGCTATCAGGGTAGTGCAGCCCCCACCAGGGCTTAGTGGCAGATTGAGGCAAGGGACCTAGGCCCACTTATTTGGCAAATGCAAAAAAAAATCACTCTGAACCAATTTTGTTTCTTTATTCCTATTAGGCAATTCATCTTACTGATGGCAAATACTCAGTACCAACTAAGGTAATGAAAATACAGTTGCAGATGCAAGCATTATCCATGAACACTTGGCGCAAAAACATGAAATAAGTTGGTATCAAGGTATCAGGTGGCTGCCAAACTTTCAAAATTTGAATTAATGTGTTAGGCAGACATTTAAAGGCCCATGTTCACCCAATCTGCTTTGCGGGCTTGTGTTTTTGTTGTGAAACGGTTCAATTGTTCAATGAGCGTCATGATTGGCTGACACGTCGAGTTTTCGATTTTCTGTCTGTGCGAAAATCAGCCTGGGCGCGCAAAGCAGATTGGGTGAACATGGGCCTTTAAAGCTGCAACTTGTGCATTGGCATGTTCTACAGTTAACTATATGTGAAACATGTAAATTTGTAACATACAATGTATGGTGAACTTTTGCTTTGAATTTCTCCAAGAATTAATGATGGTTCGAGAAGCTATATTTATTAAAACACACAAACAAGTGTTTCATCAGGTATTTAAACACTTTGAAGTCAGTTAAAAAACTCAGCTGCATCCTTTTTTTTTTGAACTCAGTACTATGCTGTGTTGTGACATTCTGTCTCTCTCTCGTGTTTGATATATAACAGCTTTTTATTGAAATGACAATGACATGAATGAGCAATAATAATAAAGTTCTTATCTGTGGGTTTAAAAATCTCAATGCGCTTACAAATGAATGAATGAATGACATTCATACCTATTCAAATGCAAAAATAACAGTGCCTACAGATTGCCCTAGGATAAGGGCTAAACTTGTCTGTGCATGAATAAAAATATGCTAAAAAGTATGTGTGCTGTCTGTCATAGCAGTTACATGTATTTCCTTGTTTAAATCAAGTTTATACTAGTCACGGACAATCTTACATTATTTTTGGTGCATCCTGCTGACATTTCAGGGAAATGCCTTTTTGGAAACAGGTCCAGACAATGTTGAAATCTAGGAAATATTTAAAATACAAAAAATACTCATCCTGAAGTTATTCTTTGATTTTGTTTATATCAGTGCTCATCTATGGATTGCCGTGGAAAGTCCTTCAACCCTGAAAGAAGTTCACCATTGACGCAGACTATTGATTGGCAAACTGTCAGGTAGCTTGTAAAAAGTAAAATACTGAATTGTGTGAAGGATATACATTGTACAGTATCTACACAAACTCAGTGAATAGCAGGCATGTATGAAGCCTGTAGATTAATAAAATAATAAAACAGTTAAATTACCTCATTACATGTCCTTGTGATAACCTCTTGTCATTATTGTCTTTGTAAATAACCGTTTTGTTTCTCAGTCAAATACTGTTTCAAATTGGTTTTTATCTTAAGCGACCACTTTTTCCTGCACCAAGGATGGTTGCTTAAGAGAGAGTTGACTGTAGTGAACATCACTCTCAAGAAACCACTTGATTGTAAAACCAAAATAATATATTATTACTGTTTGTGTGAAGTCACATAAGCAACCACCTATTCTACGGCAGTCACCCAGTGCCTTTTCTTATGTTTTGTGTGTTTGCATATAAGGGTACAACTTTTTCCCAGTTTTAGAATATCTGTAAGTTTCAAACACAGAAATAGTATCAGGAAGAGAATGTTGCATGTGAGCCACAGGCAGCCCACTGTCACAGTGGTTTATCTTGGGGTATAATTGCTACTACTCCCTGGATGGAATACTAGACCATCACAGGGTTACCTCCAGCATTACATGTATATCACTAGTACCCATCTACACACCTGAGTGGAGATAGACAATGCGAAGCATAATTTCTTGTCTAAGGAAACAACACAATAGAAGACCGGGCCCTAGATCCACTGACCTTTAGATCTGCAGTCCATGCCCTCACCCAGGGTTGTCGTTACACAAAGAAAATGAGTGGTCAAAAACTCAAAAATAGTCTTCCATGGTTGTTGTAGGAGGGAACACGTGATGTGGCAGTGCGTGATATGGTGAATGGTTCATTGTGTAACCTATTTGCGCTGGTTTTCTTTCTACACTATGCTGATGAGTTGCAATAATAAAGAAACAGCTGTCCACGGTTGCGATCCTACTTTATTGGTTTCTGTCGTGATGGTGTCTCACAAAGTCTTTTTTTTTTACGTAGTCAGATCCGCCCTGCAGTTTATTGTATGTTTGTTGTAGGATTTTAGTCATATTTAAACTTTGATTGCCGGTCATTTTCACCACAGTTGTTGACCGTAATAGCCAGCTGCCAGCTACTAATGACAGCCCTGAAACCACTAGTCCACTGCGTCTCAACCGAAAATCAAACTGAAATCAGGCTGATAATTAATTTTGTTAATTGATCACTGCTGATATGAACTTTTTTGATGTGCTGAAATTTAAGACAATACACCCCTCCAGAGAGGACGACATTCAGTGGTCTGTTTTCTGGCAGCAGTCTCTGACTCAGCCCCAGTGGTATCTCAGTGATGATAAATAAGAAAACCATAATGCCCGTGTATGCAACGTTTTACATGTATTGTCTGTTTCTCCTGTGCACAGAGTTCAGGAAATCATGGATGATGATCGGAGAGAATCTGGAAGAATTCCGAGAACTGTGGAGTGTGAGCTGACAGCTGATTTAGGTAGCGTTTTTTGGATTCTGAAAGTAATGGCCGTCCAAAAGTAACGGCTACCTGAAAGTAACGTTAATTTTCGAACCTTTCTTAGTAATTCCAGATAATAACGACCCCTTCCCCCTAAAAAAACAAAACAAAACGAAAATACCATAGTCACGTCTCCATACAGATGGGATAGCTTAGTGTTTTATTGAACAAGAATGCTTAAGAATCAGCAAGAAGGAGAGAATTCAAGTCACTGTGACATTATGCTTATTCCGCGGTTGTGTTAACCATCATTTTTTCTTCAATATTACTCATGTATTTTAGGTGCCGGAAAGTAACGGCTACCTGAAAGTAGAGGCCCCTTAGGCCTGCTAATTCCAAAAGTAACAGGGGCCGCCACTTTCGGGACTCTATGGTTCCTCCAAAGTGCTTTAATGTCGGATTGGAGGGTTAAATATTGCTTTGTTTCTATCTTCACACAACTGAAACCAGGTCAGATAAGCAGTGATAGTGACAGACATTAGGTATGTGTTGGTTTTATTGTGACATATGCTATATATTCTTAAATCAGAGTAAGTCTCCCCTTTGGGCTTCCTCTTCCAGAAAGAAGTCAAGATATTTTTTGGGAATTCATTTTTCAGACTAAAAAAAAATTGTTGGTACATGTATAGGTGAGACTTTCTTATGAATAAACATTGTGTGATGTGTTTGTTTTAGTGGACAGCTGTGTTCCAGGCGACATGGTCACCATTACTGGTGTTGTCAAGATTACCAGCTCAGAGGAACGTAAGTACAGTTGACTCTTATAGAAGTGACCACACTCCTGCTCGGGAAAGTGGTCGCTTATGGGAGATGATCACTTACTGTACAACAAAAATCCTTACGTTTAATTTTAAAAAAAATATCGAACCATGTCAGTTTGAAAACAGAAGCTTACCGCATTACAATAGGCCATTTGCACGATGACGTCATTTGACTACTACTACCAGAATTCATTTCGTTTTTCCTTTCTTATTTAAATTTTGTAGTCCCAGTGCGGTTTAAATAACAATAGCCCTAATTTGCACCACAAAACAAAAAACTGAAGGATTCTGGTAGTAGTAGTCAAATGACGTCATCGTGCAAATGGCCTATTGGAGCCGTTGATTTTTTTTTTTTTTTGCATACAGAATGACTTGAAACTGACGAAAAAAAAAAACAGAAAAAAATTCTGAACAATGTTTTGCAACTAATTTGTAGTTCACATGCCAAAAATGGACAAATCTGAGCGAGAAAAAATAAATAAAGGTCTAGAATTCCATATAGGTCGGTTATGCTCTCTGCCCTTCAATTTTAATTTTGACAGGCGGTTAAGTACTGTATATAATAAAGCAAGCTTAAGGTGGCTGAAGACAGTTTGCACGCGCTCTTCAATTTCAGCTGCTTACGTGAGTCAGCACGTGCAGAGTTTTGAGAAAAACAAACGAAGCGCCTATTCAGCGATCATTTTATTTTGCTCAGCGTCGATCGCGACAGTGTTGTTTTTCGTCTTAAAATCAAACAATTTGTTTTTCGTAAAAATGTTTGTTGAATCAATAGATAATTTATGGAGTCATTGAAGAAATACACTGCCTTTTTTGTCGTTTTTGTCTTTGGATCGAGACCCAGTCAAATGCAACGCATGCGCAGTTGACCAAAAACTCGTGACTGGATATTTTAGCGACTTTCCTCGGAAATCTGCTGATTTCTACGGAACCACTCGTTAGAATTTCACGAAATTTGGCACAATAATAGTTCCGAATATGCCGAACTCATCTGCCATCAAAAATTTGAAATCTAACAGAGGAGATTTTTACAAAACGCTTACATATTAAACCACAAATTACGGAAGATCCCTCTGTTAAAATTACACGAGACCAGTGTTAAAATGCGAATATTTTTACGAGTTTACTGGAGACAAATGATGGACAAAATCTAACGACTAGATTTTCTGAAAATAAACGAAACCAAATATTGCAGGCTGATTTACAATGCACCGTGTTGCCATGGCAACACCCTAAAAGCTCAACAAAAATATCAAAATATATAGCTTGTTGCTTAATCGTATGCCTTACCAATTTGGGGCGCCCAGACGTTAGTAGTTTTAAAATGACAATGAATGACGCATAGGTACAGTGAAACTGTGTTCAACCACCTTAAAGCAAGCTGCTGGCCATAATGAAAAGACAATATTTCAGCCGGGACACTGTCCTTTTAAGGTCCTTATATCTAATGACAAATCTGTGACTGCGTTTAGATCGTAACAAGTACAACAAAGACAAGTGTATGTTCCTTCTCTACCTCCATGCTAATGCTGTTAATAATAACAAAGGCAGTTCCAGCAGTGGAGAGCAAACTAGTGGACTGTCCATGGAATTCTCCATCAAGGTTAAGTTGTTTTTGTTGTGGCTGATTTACAGCGTGTTTCAATAACATGCGAATTGTGAAATTCAAAACTCAAACAACAGTTTTGTTTTTATCTTGTGAATACACGAAGCGTTGAACGAGATATAAACTTTTTTTAATTCCCCAGTGTAATTACATCATCCAGTTGTCTAGACAGTCTCGTTTCACACAATGCATATTTATCACGCTAAGATGTTTTGGTCGTTTTAAATCTGTTTTACTCTTCAATTCTTTGACTTCAAACTCAGTATGGAAAATCAAAACTGATCTGTGGATTTGTTTTGTATTCATGAGATGTATCATGGAATTCCTCACAGCAAACAAGGATATTTAATTAAATAGGGTCAAAAGGTCATGTTTGTGTGTCGTGATTGGTGGATTTTGAATCCGATCCTTGTGGTAATTTCTGATGTCCCCTGAAGATCGTAGTGATACATGTATATCATGACATTTATTTTCTATGCTTTGCTTGTGCAGGAACTGTATGCTATTCAAGAAATTCAAGCTCAGAAGAACTTGTTTCGACTTATTGTTGGGTGAGTCGCTGCTGTTGCATATTTCGCGAGCTTCTAGCGTGAAGGAAATAAAGGGCAATTTACCATCGTAATCATCATTACCGTCATAAGCACTATCACCACCATGTGATGCATTATCTAAGGACTCTGGATTATAATAACACTTCTACATGGTAACAATATTAATTTATAATTAACAATTGGTTCATGCTTTAGCGTGCACTCGAGAAGCTTCACTCTTACGCTTCTTTCGTGCTCTCCAAACTTCTCATGTGCTCCATAACTCGATAGTGCACAGCTAAAAGCATGAACCAATTGTTTTATAACATAGCTGGTGGAATTGTGCATCAAATCCGACGCGAAAAACGGACAACAATATCAGAAGTGATTGTTCGCGGTAAGCGAAATATTAAGCAAAATAGGAATTGTTTTTATTTCAAATTTTCTGTTGAAAGCTCGAGTTTTATTTTACTGCAGTTTAAATACAAAATTCTTTATTTTTAAAAAAGAAATCACGGTCAAGAATGGCACTTGCGATTTGCTCACGCTATCAGCGTGCACTATCGGGATTTTGAGCACGCTTACGTATACTGAATTTGATTGCGCGGCTCTGCTAGCTATGTTATAATAGCACTTTGTCATCGTCAGAAGACAACAAGGCTCGATAGTAATCAGGCTAGTCATTGTTATATCTCATGAAATCTTTAAACAAATTGTTTTGCAGATCTCTTTGTCCTTCCATTTATGGGCATGAGGTAACTTTAAGAAATTACTCTTTTGAAAATTTGCAAGCTGGATTGAAAATATTTTTTTACCAATTGGGAATGACTAATTATTCTTCCTTTGGTAGTTGGTAAAAGCAGGATTAGTGTTAGGTCTCTTTGGAGGAACTCAGAGATACTTAAATGACAAGGTAAGTTTACAAAAGTGAGGTTTTCAATTGAGTGTTGAACTTAGTTGTATTTGCAATTATTGCTTTGCCTTTGAATTGCTACGCTTTGTGATTGGCTAAAAGATATCGCGCCACTTTATCAACCAATCAGAAGTAAAACCAAAACCAATCGTGACGCGCTCGCACTGGTTTTCCCCCGCTTGACACTGGCAACATGTATTTGTTTTGTGTTCTGATTGGTTCATTGGATTGTCTGCGTCTGCGTCTGCATCTGCGTCTGCGTCTTTGAGATAACCTATCTCCGAAACGAAGTCGTGACCCCCATTTTTTTTGTATTCCTGACACGAGTAACTCATTACCTAGCTGTAGCGAACGTTTTATAAAAAGATCAATGTTAGAAGATTTTCATGTGATAGTCCTTTAGGATCTTATTGTGTCAAGGAAAAAACTAGGTGAAGGTGACTGCATTAAACTACTGTGAAAATCACCAAATGTAGAATGAAGCCCCGCTTACTTTCGTTGATAATTAACGTTAAATTCCTAAGGAGTTGGGTTTTTGTTCGAAGCCCAGACACGTTTTAGCAGACATGGAAGATTGTATGACTGCTGTTCAGATGGACAGCATTATCGTTGAAAAAGGAGGAGACTTAAATTGTTCACCGTATTTTAATCGAAGGTTTTTTTTTTCTTAAATGGCTAGCAAAAGTAGGGTGAAACATGACACAGTGCGAAAGTCTTGTGTGTTATAATTATTTTCAGCACGATTCCTCAGGAATTTAATGTTTTTTATTAACGAAAGTGAGTGGGTAGTGATGTGTCAATTTGGCTCCATCCCACGGTTAGGTGGTTTTCGTTGTATCACCCAACGAACTGTTCATTACACGTTTTTCTTTAATCCACAGAATCGTATTCCAGTCAGAGGCAATCCACACATTCTGGTTGTCGGTGACCCAGGTCTTGGAAAAAGTCAGGTTAACTGAACATTGTTTTGTATGCATTGTACGTAGTATCATATTTTTTAACTCGTGAAAACATGAAGCTTTAAACGAGTTGTAGCATTTGGGTACAAATTTCACTCGATCGCTCGCTCGATCGGCTGTAAACATGAAGCCCGCGATATGTAATGGTCACCTGACGGCGTTGGAGGGACAGGATTGTAATGAGTTGGACGTAGGGGGTGGGGGTCAGTAGATCAAAATGCCTATGAGAGGGTTGGGTCGGTGAAAATTCAGCCCACCATGAAATGTAATGGTCACCTGCCTTATTTATGGGATGGCATTGGAGGGAGAGGAGGGTGGGGAGTTGGATGCAGGGGGTGGGGGGTCGGTGGGGCAAAATTCCTACTTGTAGGAGAGGGGAGGGTCCGTTTCGTATTCACGGGTTGGTTCATAGAAACCTCTGTTTACTAAAAGCAATGTTTGTTGCATTTCTCTTGGATACAGATGCTACAGGCGGTATCCAACATTGCTCCCAGGGGAGTGTACGTTTGTGGAAATGCAACATCAACTTCTGGACTCACGGTAATTATAAGCATTTTGAGGTAAATGCAAAATCCTACAGCTCCAAAAAATGAACACAAATGTAGCATGAAGCTCATGGAAGAAGAAATTTAACAATACGAAAATTTGGTCAGTTTTATCAATTGAGTTGATAAGGTAAATTGGCCACCGTATTAAAATTCAAAAGCTGACATTCGAGGGCCGCGCTAGCCCTTCGTCAGAGCGAATAAAAATCGTTCACAGATTCTCGCTCGAAACGTCAGCTTTTTAATCTCGTTACGATGGCCAATTTACCTTACCAACTCAGTTGATGAAATATAATAATGGAACATAAACTCAATGGATCGGACAGATCACTTTGTTGAAGAGCAATATGGCATTCACTTCGACTGGAACACCATATACATGTTCGAATTCCTCGACGGATAGTTGCGTCAATCATTAAAAAGCTGACGTTTCGAGCGCTAACCCTTCTCTCTGACGAAGGGCTGGCGTTCGAAACATGAAATTTTGAATCCCTTTACGGTGGCTAATTTACTACCTTCTGAACTTAGTTGATGAAACCAATTTTTTGTGTTTAACTCCCTCACCAATACAGCATCACAGTTTCTTTATAAAATAAAACTAACCGCTTTAGACTATGTACAAAGTTTAGTGGCTTAGCATGTACTCTTGTTATGTTGTGTGCAGGTGACGCTAACAAAAGAGGGTTCATCCGGGGATTACTCTTTGGAAGCTGGAGCACTTGTATTGGGAGACCAAGGTAGGTTAACAAAGAGCCCACGAGGCTGAAGCGTAACCCAGGTTCTGTAGCGTATAGTAGCTACGCGTATTACCCCGGCGGTCCTGGATGGGATTTCAGAACCAGTACAGGGCTACCCAGCATCTTATTGGGATTTCCTTACAGTTAACAGGTAACCCAATGGTGAGTTAAATTTCCTGTCTTGGGGCGCGTTCTGTTTGGACTCTTCCGAAATAGGAATACTCGGAATAGTCCGTAATGGCGTTCTTTTGGGACCTACTCTGTTTTCGAAATGAACAGAATAGCATTCCATTCATTGCTTCGTAAAACAGACAGAATACGGTTAACTTGGAATAGGCAGAATATACGTTCTTTTGGGAAAATTTTAACGGGAAATCGTACGCGGCCCAACAGTGATCTTCTCCACAAACCATTGAATCCGAGTTTGCTTTCGGCACTGTTTTGCGCCTCGCCAAGCCCTCATTTCTTCATATTCACCTTCCTTTATTTGTTTTGTACATTTAACCAGTAAAAAGAAAAACTTGCAATTACAGGCAGAGTGAGGTTTGTCTGATATTCGACCATGTTCAGCTGTGTCTATTGTCAAGTGCGCTTGCGCAAATATGTTGGTTCTTAGGTCACCTCTTTTAAGAGCATTTCGTTTTCAGAATATTCTGTTGTTCTGAGTCCCAAAATAAAGCGCCCTAAGGAAACACGAGGCTGGTCCCAGGCTTGACCTTCAAATCACAGGAAAGTCTGGTATGCTCTCATCCTAGACCACCTCGTCTCCAAATGGAAACCATGGCGTATCTTGTTTATAAACAAAAAAAAAACTGCCGGGAGAGGTGACACGGCCTTCAATAGCGTCTGCAGAGAGAGTCGATCCTGCTCTTGGACCTGCTGGAGCTGATTGAGTGCTTTTACTTACAGATGCCACTGTATTGTTTTCGTTTAGAAATATCACTTAGTGGAATTCCACTTTTATTTTGCTGTGGCAGGGTGTTGTTGCATTGATGAATTTGACAAAATGGGAACTCAGCATCAAGCTTTGCTGGAGGCAATGGTAATGTTGAACAACGCTTATAATTTAACGAAGGTTTTAATGATTTTCCCGAAGATTTTCGTAAATTGTTTGCGTATTTTCCGAAGGGCATACTAACCGTTTCGATCGCTATCCGCAAACTAGTAAGCGGCAAAGTCGATTTTCGCGTGAGCGTGGCGAGGGCTGTGCTTGGCATACTACTTACATCTCACTTGTGCGGATTTTATGTTTGATTCACTGTTATTTTGGGAAAAAAAACATAAAACTGTTAATTATCAGTCTGAGAAGCTATATCAAACACTTGGAAAAAGTGTTTCATCAGGTTTTCAAACGCCTCGAAGTTGGTTAAAAAAATCGGCTGCGGTTCTTTTTTTTAACCAACTTCTCGGTGTGTTGGAAATCCTGATGAAACACTCTTCCTCGTGTTTGATATATTACTTCTCAAACTCATTAATTATTTATCAAGTTTGAGCAAAAAAAAAAAATAAGCGTGATGGTGGCTTGAAAACCCGATCTTAATTAGCATATAATTGGCATAATTAGCATATAATGTCCCCAGCCCTGATAACACTGAATAAATTCATTAATAATTCATCAAGTTTGAACAAAGCAAATCATAAGCGTGATGGTGGCTTGGAAACACGATATAATTAGCATAGATTTTGACGATTTTATTTAAAGTGCCAATTCAATCAAGTTTTGACATGTTGATTTTTGGAATATTTTGAAAGGAAATCGGACGTGTATTTTGTTCTGTATTCACGAGATGACTTTTAGAGCCCTTTGATTAAACCCACTTCTCGGTTGAAAAGCGGTTGAAAAGCCGTTGAAAAGCCCTGATTTTTTTTCAGGCTTTTTCGGGTTTGGATACAGAAGCTTAAAGGCCTCACTTGATTATAACTTACTCCACTTCTCGGTGTTTACACTCTTCCTCGTGTTTGAACTCTATCACTTCAAGACTGTAGAAGTTTTGATGGGCTTGTTATTTTGTTAGGAACAGCAGAGTATCAGTATCGCTAAAGCTGGCATTGTGTGTAGGTGAGTAGGAATATGTGAGGTATATGCTCTTTATGATAGACATCATGAAGTGTCCCCTAGACCTAATTCTCACCTAAATACAAGCAATTCTGTCAAACATGAAGTCATATGGAAATTACAAATAATTGTGTGTAATATGAAGTGCCCAAGGTCCGAGTTACGTGCATTTCTGGACATAAGTGGAATATGTTGTGCAAAGTTCAAACTTTATAAACCAGAGATAGACCTTTTCCCTAATGGCGGCCGATTTATTTATTCTTTTATATGTATGTTTTTATTAGCCTCACTGGCCTCATCTTAGAGTAAAAATCTTTTGAATTTTGTACAGACTAACGAGGTTGATTAACTTACATATAAAATGATAAATAAATCGGCATCATTAACATAACAATCAAACACCCAACAGCCTGCATCATTAACATAACAGCTAAACATCTAACTGCCTAACTGCGCACATCACTCACGTAATAATTAAATACCTAACTGCACACGTCAATAACGTAACAATCAAACACTTAACTGCGCGCGTGAATAACGTAACAATCAAACAGCTTAGTGCGGGCGTGAATAAAGCAACAATCATATGGTCTTGTTGACTAAGTGGGAGGGCCGGATGGAAAAATATTTGGTTCGGGGTCGTGGCGTACGTACAGATTATGGAAAAACTTGGAAAAAGAAGCAAAACTGGAACTGGAACAAGTGGCTTATTTTGTAATCATTAAAGAGATATTTTTAATTTCTGAGACGTTCTCACTCCGCAAATGGCAAATGAAAAATTACTTTGAACGTAATTGGAAAACTGCTTTAGAGCGATTTCAACTGGTTTTGCATTGCTACGCTTTGTGATTGGCTAAAAAGTCGCGCTCCACTTTTTCATCCAATCAGAAGTAAGACCAGAACCAATCACGACTTGCTCGCACGCGTTTTCCCGCGCTTCAAACCGCCTACATGGATATGCTTTGAGTTCTGATTGGTTCGTTGGATTGTCTGCGTCTCTTGTGATTGGGCAGTATAAAATTACTTTGGTTTTGGTTTTACGACACTGAAATGAAAACTGCTGTTACGAACAATCGTAATCAGTGTTATGTAATTTCAGCTTGCCAGCAAGGACGTCCATTCTTGCTGCTGCTAACCCAGTGGGCGGCCATTACAACAAAGCAAAGACAGTCTCTGAGAACCTCAAGTAAGTTACCACTCATACACAAAGGACTATGACAGTTGGATGGATGTTTATTCATTTGTCTCACGATTGAGTCGCTTTGAGATGTTGATCTCGACGTTTTTACTGCTATTGCTGCTAGTCTTTATCAGGCGATGAGGTCAATTGTTTACAAATGTATAAACATTCACCTATCTTACAAACCACGATGAACAATAACCACATCATTAATGACTATGACAGTTGTTTTTCCTTACAAAAAATGAAAACTTTTAAGGGGCAATGGCACGGGGAATTTTGTTGTGTTTTCATCGAAACGGCACTAAATGTTATTTAGATCATAAAGACGAAAGTATCAAGTGATTACTCCAATGAAGAACAATCCATAATCACTGTTTAGCGATTTTTCTAAGACACTTATGGGAGAACTTGAAAAAACTGGCCAATTTTTTCAAGTTGCAATCCACTTCCGATGCAAGACTAAATTGCCAAAATTCGCCGTTTTCAGCTGCAAGGATGACAATTACGTTTATATGTACGTATCCTTTCCAACACGATAATATGAACCTTTTGGTATTCCCATGCATTTCTTTTAAGTTTTCAAGTTTTACAGTTGTGTCTTGGAAAAATCAAAGGCTCCTGCAAGCAAACTCATGAATACGAAACAAGCTTATGACCTTCCCCTCTCCTACGAGTTTTGCTCCACCTCCCCCCCCCCCCCCCCCAACCCTCTGCGTCCAACTCACCCCTCCCTCCAATGCTGTCCCCATGGGCAAGGCAGGTGACCATTACCTATCGCATTTGAAACGGGAAAACATGTGCGCAAGCCTTATGCACTGGTCAGCGTAATTATCAAGCAATGTTTACAGCTGAGTAAAGGAAGGAGTCAAAATTTGCATATTTGTCCCCACTGCTAAAACTCAATCAACACTTTGCGTATTCATGAGTTAAAAGAGTAGAGTCTGGATAAAAGTCAGTTTCCCGGTCCTCCAGGTGCGGGGGTTGAAATTTCACTACAATTTTCCTCTTGGTTTACAAGGAGTATTTTGTGTTGAGCGAGGCTGAAACTCGTGTTATATGTTTTATTTTGTTTTCGCCAGGATGGGAAGTGCCCTGTTGTCTCGTTTTGACCTTGTAAGTTTAAAAGTTGTGTTTTGAGTTTATCTTTATTTTATCTTTGTTACGTAATGTTACCTAAGACAGTTTTGCCTTTATTTTAGGTCTTCATTTTGCTGGACAAGCCAGATGAGGTAAGTTTCATTTGGTTTGAAGTTTATTCTTTTGTAAAAGTTAAGTTATAAGCTTATATCTTTATTTTTTTACGACAGGAAATGGACTGTTTGTTGTCAGAGCACGTTATGGCCTTACATGCTGGAAAAAAGAGGTGAACCATACATGTATTTACCTAGCGTTTCAGAAAGACAACACAAAAATGACACTGATAATAAACTATCTTAAATGTCCCTTATGTTTGCTTTCTTCGCAGTGCACTTGGAATAGCGACTGCCAGGCGCCGTTCTAGACAGGTACAGCTTAGTCTAGTCTTTGCTAAAAGATACGTCGCAAGTAATATATCAAACACGAGGAAGAGTGTTTCATTAGGATTTGCAACACACCGAGAAGTGGGCTGATAAAACAAGGGGGAGGGGAGGGGAGTAATATATCAAATACGAGGAAAAGTGTTTTATCAGGATTTCCAACACACCGAGAAGTGGGTTGATAAAACAAGGGGGGAGGGGAGGGGAGTAATATATCAAATACGAGGAAAAGTGTTTCATCAGGATTTCCAAAACACCGAGAAGTGGGCTGATAAAACAAGAGGGGGGGGAGGGGAGTAATATATCAAATACGAGGAAAAGTGTTTCATTAGGATTTCCAACACACCGAGAAGTGGGCTGATAAAACAAGGGGGAGGGGAGGGGAGTAATATATCAAATACGAGGAAAAGTGTTTCATCAGGATTTCCAACACACTGAGAAGTGGGCTGATAAAACAAGGGGGAGGGGAGGGGAGTAATATATCAAATACGAGGAAAAGTGTTTCATTAGGATTTCCAACACACTGAGAAGTGGGCTGATAAAACAAGGGGGGGGGGGGGAGGGGAGTAATATATGAAACACGAGGAAAAGTGTTTCATCAGGATTTCCAACACACCGAGAAGTGAGCTGATAAAACAGGGGGGGGGGGGAGGGGAGTAATATATCAAATACGAGGAAGAGTGTTTCATCAGGATTTCCAACACACTGAGAAGTGGGCTGATAAAACAAGGGGGAGGGGAGGGGAGTAATATATGAAACACGAGGAAAAGTGTTTCATCAGGATTTCCAACACACCGAGAAGTGGGTTGATAAAACAAGGGGGGAGGGGAGGGGACTAATATATCAAACACGAGGAAGAGTGTTTCATCAGGATGTCCAATACACCGAGAAGTGGGTTGAAAAACGAGGACCTTCGAGGTGTTTGGATACCTGATGAAACACTCTTCCAAACGTTTGATATAGCTTGTCAAACTGATCATTAAATACAGAGAAAACAAAGGAATAAAATCGCCAAAATCTATGCTAATTAAGATCGGGTTTCCAAACCACCGTCACGCTTATGATTTTCTTTGTTCAAATTTGATGAATAATTAATGAGTTTGAGAATGATAGGTCAAGGCAGACGGTCGGGGAAAATAACGTGGGAAATGGGAAACGATGCAATCCATGGAAAGCGCGGGAAAACACACCGCCGGTGGCAAGCGCGGGAAATTGTGCATGGTCCAAGTCACGATAAAATTGTTGCAAATTGAGCCGCAATTAGTGTTGAAAGTGCAACTAAGGTCAGCTCTCTTTTACTGAACACTGTGGTACACTTTCAAGTGTTGGCTGGTGTTACCTTTTCCCGGCCCTTTGCACAAATTTTGTCGCAGCGTAGCAACCAAATTGTGATACAAGATGCTCCACATATTGTTTAGTCAGTAACAATATCGTTAATAATATCGTTAATATTGTAAATGATTTGTTTCTATCATACACAGGACAGTGACAGTGATGAGGATGAGAGTAGAAGGCAGTGGGAGGCAGACAAACCGCTCTCTGAACGTCTGAAGGTGAGATGCTCAGCTTATTTTATCATTCAAGTTAAGTTGCAGTCTTGGTATTCATCGGTAATTTAGACTGTTCTCGGACGACAGCTTTTCGTCAAGTTCGGAGAATTTCGTAAAGGTTTTGGCTATCTTAAAACATTAAGGAGAAATGTCATTTCTTAAGTAGTGGTCTGTGCAATCACGCAATCAAGCCATTATTATGGTCTTAATTTTCCAAACTGTGTGGTGGACAATTAACGTTCTTCTTTGTTCGTAGATTGGCAGAAATGAAGAGTTTGACGCTATACCTGCTCCGCTTTTACGAAAGGTAAGCTGTTCGTGTCTCCAGGAACTATTTTGGTACCCTTTCATGTTGTAAAATCATGAAAAGCAAAGTATATCATAGGAAGAACAGCTTTCATTTGAATGGTCACACTGTGCGAATTCATCCACAGACTCAAAAGTTAGAACCACCTTGTATAGCAGAATTAACAGCACCACAAGAGAGTACTGCTCAGTAGCTTTCATTTGAATGGTAACACTGTATGAATTCATCCACAGACTCAAAAGTTAGAGCCACCTTGTACAGCATCATACGTTAAAAAGCACCACAAGAATGTTCTGCTCAGCAGCTTTCATTTGAATGGTTTCAACGTAGAATTTTATCCACAGACTCAAAAGGTAGAACTACCTTGTATGGCATAATAAACAGTATCACAGGAAAGTACTACTCAAAAGCTTTCATTTGAATGGTCACACTTTAGGATTTCATCCACAGACTCAAAAGTTAGAACCACCTTGTACAGCATAATAAACAGTATCACAGGAAGGTACTGCTCAGTAGCTTTCATTTGAATGGTCACACTTTAGGATTTCATCCACAGACTCAAAAGTTAGAACCACCTTGTACAGCATAATAAACAGTATCACAGGAAAGTACTGCTCAATAGCTTTCATTTGAATGGTCACACTTTAGGATTTCATCCACAGACTCAAAAGTTAGAACCACCTTGTACAGCATAATAAACAGTATCACAGGAAGGTACTGCTCAGTAGCTTTCATTTGAATGGTCACACTTTAGGATTTCATCCACAGACTCAAAAGGTAGAACCACCGTGTACAGCATAATAAACAGTCCACACGAATAAGAGCTGTGTTATTTTGACGTTACAATCCTCTACTTTGCAGTATGTTGGTTATGCCAGGACATATGTCAACCCTAAACTGACACCCGCAGCAGCTGAAGTCTTGCAGGTGAAATGAATACAATACATATTAGGTTCTTATTGGGTTGTTAAAAATGCTCGCCAGTAAAATCTTTAACTTTCGGAGAAATAATTTGTTAAAACGTAAACGGGAGGAGTACGTAAATTGTGAAGCGCGCACATTTCTTATTATTTTACATTGCTATAATAATCTTCTATTGATCAAAATGCAGCAGTGGTATTCTATTTCTTTTACTGAGTACAACCCAATCCAACCCTCTCCCCCTGCACACTCACACAAAGAAGAAAAAGTAAATCCTCAGAACAAAATCTCCACCCTTGATTGTCACACCCTCACCTCCCCTTGTATTTTATGGAACTCTCCGCGGCTGTCGCTCTGTATGGTGTCATGTTGCTCGTGCCTAAAGTCTGGGCCTTTTATTATGCCCTGGGTTTTCCTCAAGCGATATGTAATGGTCACCTGCCTCACCCATGGGGATGGCGTTTTAGATAGGGGAGAGTGGGGAGTTGGACAGGAGGTGGGGGCGGGTGCAGCAAAACGCCTAGGGGAGGGGAGGGTCCGAAGGAGTGCAGAATCGTTTATTTAGAGCGTTTCGTATTCAGTTCACGAGTTGGTTCATAGGAGCCTTAAATTGAGTTTTAGTACAATTATATATTTTGAGACCTTTGAGGCTACCTTTTTAGATGACCACAATTTCTGGCATTTTGGGTGGTAACAGTTTACAGCTTACAAGAGGTTCTTTCCATGTTTTTTTCATGTTTTTGCGTTTTTTTTTGGCAGAATTTTTACCTTGACTTGAGACGCCAACATCACAGCGCTGACAGCACTCCTATCACCACCAGGCAACTGGAGTCGCTTATAAGGCTCACTCAGGTACATGTACCATTTTATTTACGAACTGACCGGTCCGACCAGCCAGCACCGGAAAAACACGGAAATTGGCATATTAACTGGGAAAGTGTTTTCAATAAACTTTTATCCTCTAAAATCTCCCTTTAAAATGTTCGGTACTCCTTGAATTATTCTTGGACCCAAAGTATTAGGAGTAATGGCGTGATTCAGACTCCACTAACACAAGACATTCAATGTGAAATAGTTTATTAAGGATGAGCCAGTCAGTCATCTGATGAATGTATCCTATAACATATTCTTTCTATTCTCCTGATCCTTTTAAATTGCATTTCACTTCCATTATATTTCAAAAGTTCAGAAAATTATGCCACGCCAGATACGAAAACCACTAAAAACCACCCTTTCGATGTGGCCAAAAAATATGTGGAAACGTTTCCCCTTACAAGTGTAGTGGCACTGGACCTCGAGGAAAACGTATAAAAACTTATAACATTACTTCATACTCTTCAGTTAACATTTCATCGCCCAACGTATTTAAATAAAAACTGAAATGAAAAAGGCAACTTTCGAGAAGACTAACCGACCTGGAATAATAAATATCTCCCGCCAGATGTCCCATGACTACACGCAAGCCTCTATATCGTGCCGTCTGAATAATAATTTCTGACTAGTTCGTTTCTACGTCACTCAGTCGACAGAAATCACGTTTATATTCCGTTTGTTATTGAAGGCTCGAGCTCGTCTGGAGATGCGTGAAAAAGCCAGTCAACAAGACGCCCAGGATGTGGTGGAGATCATGAAATACAGCCTACTCGACACATTCAGTGATGACGTCGGAAACCTGGACTTTCAACGCTCGCAACACGGATCGGGAATGAGTTCCAGAGCTCAGGTATTTCTTTTTTTCTTATTTTTATTAAGTGGTTTTGTAGTTTGTCGTCAAAACCAAAAATAACTGCGAACACAATAGTAGCAAATAACACGATGTACCAATATTTATCGGAACTCGAAGTCGAAACGTGTTATGGGCATCAAGCGCGGGAAAATATCCAACCGGTGCTAAGCGCGGGAAAACATGCTACCGGTATCAAGCGCGGGAAAACATGTAACAAGTGCCAAGCAAGGGAAATCATGCTACCATTGTCAAGCGCGGGAAACAAGTAATGGCAACTGGTGCAATGCGCGGGAAAGGATGCGCCGGTAATCGAGACATCTTGGTTTGATTGTTTTGAAGTTGTGAATAAATTTCTTAATTTCTTTTCCAGTCCAAGCGCTTTGTTGCTGAGCTAAGTCGTGTGTCAGAAAGAGAATACAATTCCCTTTTTACCATTGAACAAATGAGACGAATAGCTAAGGTAAATGAAAATCATTGTTTCAATACCAATGCCTTGTCCAATAAAAAATATACTGCTTATTCTGAATCATAAGCACTCAAATTTACATTCATCAGTTCTATCTTTATTTATCGGTCTGTATCAGCGTCACAGGACGCATGAGGCCTGCACAGTTTTCCTCCAGTGAGTACGATCTCGTACTGCCTTTCTGACTTCATTCCACGACAGATTCACTGCCTGTAACTCTTTCTCATGCAGGTGATCTTCTCCAATTAATTTTCGGCCTCCCCATTGTCTTTTCCACTTTCCTTTCTAAGAACATGTCCAATCAAACTCCATTTCCTTTGGGTTAAGTCCACCATGATGTCTTCTTGTTCGCAGATATTTCGAACTTCTGCACTTGAGATCTTTTTAGGCCATCGTATATATAGTAAAATTCTTAGATACATACATGAAAACCCTAAGCTTTTTTACTATAGCCTGAGTTATTTTCCAACATTCTGAGCCATTAATTTATTGTTTTTCTTCTCCTGTCATAGGATTTACGACTACAAATTCGTAGTTTCGACGACTTTGTGTACTCGCTGAACAATCAAGGATTTTTACTGAAGAAGGGTCCAAGAGTCTACCAACTGCAGACCTCAAGTTGTCTGTAATTTAACGTAATATTTAAGTTGCGGTTTTCTTACGCTTTTCTGGTTCGGGGTGGGGGGGGGGGGGGGGGGGATCCTAATGACAATGACGGGGGTGATCGTCGTACCTTTTAGTGGTTTGGTACCACTAAGGGTGTTAGAATTTAGTTATTCTGGTACTTTTTAAGGTATTAAGCCAGAAAAAATGTACTGTGAGGAACAACTTTTCAGAAAGAATTGGTACCTCTTAGGGTTGTAAAATAAATGCGAGGAACACTCACAAAACGGGTATCTGGTATCTTTTAGGAGTTCCTTCCAAAATTTCCGACGGTCTCCCCCGTCAATTTTATGTAAGAGCCCCCCCCCCCCCCCCCCACCTTGCTTACTCGCTAGCATTTACTGCTGATACCAGCGCGTATTTTCGATCAATTTCCGCGGCCACGTCTGTTGTGTTTTCATTTCTTTGAAAACTCTCACTGGCCCTTTTCGCTCGTTTGTTTCCACAGCAATTTCACTGCGTTTTCGTTACGTTCTTTCCGCTCATTTGGGTTTGCAGTTGCGCGAAACTTTGCCGTTTTTTTTTCTATGGTTTTTCCCTTTGAATAACTTGACTAATCGGCGGTTAATCGAATTCACATGCACTGCTGTGTGACGATACTCTTCATGGGGTTCTATGTTTCATTTCATTGGTTGGTGGCACGACCACGATGACAGCCGCTTAAATGAGGTGTGAAAACAGTGAAAATCTTTCGAGGCCAAAAACTCGAGGTTTGATTTTGCGAGAATGGCCTCTGTTCAAATGAATCAATAGGGTATGTAGATTTGTCAGATTTTCACGAAACTTGGCCAGTATGTTTGCTGGATATTTATGCACCAAAGTGTGTGGGGCTTTTCCGAAATTCCAAATACTTTTCTCGTGGCGCCCCAAAGTGTGACGCGCAAAGAACAATTTTCCGTTGTCCAACTTCGGATTTACTCGGGAACCAATGAAAATATCGAAAAAGCCTCACACACTTTGTTAGGCCATTAACTCTCGAGTGACACGGATCAGTTTGTTTTGATTTTCGCGCTAACACGGAGAGTGGTAATTCAGTGAAGCAAACACCGTCGGTTTTGCGTTTAAGGCTCGTGCACGCTAAACTAAAAGAAAAACAGGAAACATAATTGCTATTTTCGGAATCTACAATTTATTAGCCTTACAATGATATATAGTTTTCTGGGGTTTCGTTAAAAATAGCGCGCGTACGAAAGAAGGTTTACAGTAACCTTGAGATCTGCGTACATTTAATAGACTGGCACAGGACTGGCAATACAGTTAGCTATCTTGACTTCGAAATCTAGTACGCGTTGAACGGCAGTTAAATATTTAACATCTTTAACCTTTCATACAAACCTTCAAAAACACTGCAAAGCTTTGCCAGCACATTTTACTAGCCATTCACTAACAAAAACGATATTTTTCCCTTTAAATTGTCCCATGTTGAATCTGAACTGCTACCGCGTGATAGGCGCCAGCCAAAAAAAAAATATTTTGAACACTTCCGGTTCAAATTCCCCACCTCACCCAGGGAAAGTCAAATTCCCTACCCCTGGAATGGCTCCCGACTTCCTTGGCACAAAAAATGTTCAAATGCCCGGGCTTTCCGGGGGGGGGGGGGGGGGGGGGGGGGTTGTTGATGTTTCGAATAGCAAAGCGCACAAATGACGTCAGTACTCTTGTTTGTCTGAGTTTATAATTTATTCTTGTTTATTCTTGCATTTCTGACAATAGAAATTCGTTATTAGGAATCCCCTGAGAGTCACTTTTGGTTTGTTTGTCTGAGTTTTGGTTCTATAAATAGTAATTGTGCGCTTCGCTATTGATCGGCGCATTAGCCGCTGTCGTTAAGTTTCGTGGCGATGCTCTCCCAAATATTCTGCTTTCAACCCATCGCCAATAAGTTTCATTCATTCATTCATTCATTCTTTATTTGCCATATATACAACATTTTACACGCATTTTACATAAGTGCCGTTTTATCGCAACATCGGCCATATTTCAATTTCAATATCCTACAATGCGAGACAGACCGCGTAACTTGGCGAAAGAGGCAGAAAAAAAACAGAATAAATTACTTAAATAGGCAAGCGAGATCCCTGGAGGGTTACCGGGTAATTAGTTCTATTCACAGAAGGCGTCTGGAGTCGGGAAAAATTCCGCGCGGGCTAGTTTCGCGGGAATTTTAGCAGTGGGAATACAATCACAATCAGCTTTTGACGACACAAGCTGGAAAACTTCAATTTATGACAAATGAACTGAGTAGTAGAGCTCGCACCGTGGCGGCCTTTTTTAGGCGGGTCAGTCAGCCAAACATGTTGACATATAATCCGACCCAAGGCGCTGATTGCTTGTCAAAGTAAAAGATCGGCTTTCGTACTAAAATTGTGTTTTGAGTGACAGAAATTTCTATAGACACCGTAAGAAGGCGGAGCGTTTTTTATCAACCGTTTTTTGGCGCGCAAAGTTTGGTTCAATGAATAAAACCAATAAGAGCGTTCCGAAACATTCAAGTTTAAAATCAATAAAATTGCGCAGTATATAAAAACCGCTTTTTTCTTTACTAAAATCCACAATATTCGTATAGCCGCTACATCGCTAGACTTTATGTCGATTTTCAGTTTGACAGCCATCATTTTTTTTATACAACGTGACTTTATTGGCGGAGAAAAACAAACTGAATGTTCAAACGTCAAACTTTTACGCATCGTTAATAAACTGACTTTATTGGCGAGAAAAGCAAACTGAATGTTCAAACCTAGCCCCCCCCCTCCTCTTCTCCTCCCCAAGAAAAATCTGAGAAGGTTATAGTTTTTGGTGACTAATCAGACATGAAAAATATTGATCGACTATAGCAGTGATTTTGAGCAATGAACTCAAAGACTGAACTGAACAGTCAGCCTTTGATCTGACTGTGTTATCCTGTATAAATAAAGTTTTCTCTGCCATTGCCAATGTGAAAAGAGGGTGTAAATGTCCAGTGTCAAGCCTTGTGGTTTCTCTTGGGCGTCCTAACTACATTTTTCTCGACATCTGCAACTCTGTTTTTGTTGTAAAAGATAGTAAGGTGTGAAAAAATTAAAAGAGAAAAGTCATATTGCTTGAAAGCAATAATGCTGCTTTTCAAAATGCTTTATTTACTTCCTTTAATCGAGGCACAATGCATTCAAGGAATTAAGAAAATTAAACCCAAAAACTACAACTCCTGGCCTATATCTAGTGAATTGCAATCCGTATCCTCGAGTATTTTTGGCAAATGCAGTTCTTTGTTGCCTCAGCGTACGTAAACTACCAACACATCAGCCACACCCACATTTTCTGCAATAAAATAAAACAAAATGAAATGAAAAGGTTCTCAAACTTGTCAACAGAGGTGACTGAGAAGTACACACAAAAATAAGTTAGTCATAGCCAAAGGGTGGACAAGCTAACTACATGTTTTGTTGTTCAGTGTTCGCACTTTGCAAAATGGACTTCCTAAGGGCGATTTAACTGCTCAACTGTAGAATTAGTCAGTGTTAAAGGGACAGTATCCAGGCTGAAATATCGTGTTTTCATGGCCAGCAGCCTGCATGACAGGCGCTTTATGAGTCAAGTGGGGCGAGCGAAGCATTTCGCGCGAAGTGCGCGTCTTGCGCTTCGCGCGAAACGCTTAGCTCGCCCCGCTTGGTTCATAAAGCGCCTGTCGTGCAGGCTATGGCCAGCAGCTTGCTTTAGGTTGCTTTATTATCTTAAAATAGGAAGAAAGAATCGCCAAAAGTGATGAACGCAAAGAATGTGAACTAAAAAGACAGAATAACGACTAAAAAACTCAAAATTCCACCAGGATTGATTTTTTGATTTCTTGACCGCCGGTCACGAAATCAAAATTAATGAACATCCTTGTAATCCTGCACTTTTCTCCAAACTATACTGCTCCTGTTTTGCTCTATAGAGTATTTTTATCCAGTTTAGTTGTATATTTGGTGGCATTTGGCGATATAACATGGAAATTAAGTAAACAGAATTTCGTTATTTCGGCGGGACAGTATTCCCTAACCCTAACCCTCTCTTCCCCTCCCCCCCTCCCCTCTCTCCCCCCTCCCCCTCTTCCCCCCTCCCCCCCCCCTCTTCCCCTCCCCCCTCTATACCGTAATAGAATATTTTTATCCAATTTAGTTGTATATTTGGTGGCATTTGGCGATATATCATGGAAATTAAGTAAACACAATTTCGTTATTTCGGCGGGATAGTGTCCCTGTGATACTCACGGTAGTGGTTCCAGTTTGTATATCCAGGCAGCTTGCTGTACAAAATGACGTTTTTGCGAGGCAGATAATGTTTCTCCCAGCTGCAGAGTGGTCCAGCAACCATCATCCACCCGGTATCTCCTGAGCACCCTCCATAGCTCCTGTTTATGAAGAAGTAACGTTTGTGTGCTGGTTCGCCACGAATGGAAAAGTAGTTCTTCGGCTGTGTGTTGATGTCAGACCAGGGACTCTGAGTCAATCTGGAGAATGAAAACCAGTTGAGCTTGTCTGATCCGTGGGCGTTAAATTTCAGCTCCATCAACCGCTTACCTCCTTTATAGAGAACAACTCTAGCCTAAAAAAATAAACACAATTCATGTCGCTTGTGTCTTAACTCGAAAGAACAGAAGGTTTTAAAATGGCTGAAAAAGGGAACATTTGAAGGGTGCAAACTGACTGGTCACTGGTTGCATTTCTCCTGCGCTTGGCATCCGCCACACAATCACATGATTTTTCAGAAGGCTGTGATTGGTTTTATAAATGATGGTATTTTCAAACTTAATGATTGGCTTTGTGTAACGGCAGTCGTTGGAAAAGAAACACTACCGAGGACGATGTATAAAATAAAAATAAGTTTTTAGAAATTACCTCAGATGCGTGAAAGTCTTTCCAGTTCAAAACAATCCTGTTCTTGTAGTGGTCCATGTGATGGTTAGTGGTGTCAAGAGCCGCCATTACTTCCTCGGAGGATGTTTGACCATTATTGTATGTGTCATACGCACTCTTGTGCACTCCTGACACAGCCTTAAACACCATAGTCCAACCTTTTTGTTAGAACGAAAAACATCAGCCGAAATAAAGGCATACATGAAGTAGAATCCCGATAATTCGAACGTTTTGGTGTTAACCCTTTTACTCCAGAGTCAATTATAGAGATATACCGTGTAGTTCTAACTTTTGAGTCTGTGGACAAAATCCTATGGTGTAACCATTCAAATGAAACCTCTTCGGCAGTACTTTTGGAAGGTACGATTTGCTTTTCAATATTTTACATAATGAAATTTGGGATTTTTCTAAAATTTTGATATTTGGCATTCTTCGTTAGATTTAAAGGGTTAAATCAAAGTTAAAGCTGTTTTCCTTGTATTTCCTTCACTCTGGCACAGTATTCTACCACTCTTTCAATAATTCGATAACTCAAGCTAAATTTGGAACAATTTCGCATTAGTTCGCCAGCTAACTCAAACTCGGTTTGTAAATATTTATGATTAGCTAAATTGTTGGAAATGATCATTGGAAACACAGACGTGTAAGCGAATCTTTCCTGACGACATTGTCTACATTTTATCTCGTTAGCATACGAATTTTACATAGAGAATTAGGCATCGTGCTCAAATACGAACTGATTTCAAAAGTTAGACGAGCTTGTTAAACTTTTAATTAGTAATCCACCCAATGTTTTATTCTTTGCATATAATATTATTTTAAGAAATATCGGCTATCCAAAACTGTAAAATTGTTGCAAAAGCGCTAATGAGCCATACATTCTTTGTAGGTCTTTGTAAAATTTCGAGTTTTTTTTTCAAACAGCATTGCACAAAGAGAATCTTGTATATTGGACTCAAATTTCTAGAGAAAGCTAATTGTGCTTTGCCCTTTCAAATATTCAGAGTTGATTTTCTTTGTAGATCGATTAGCAAATGAGGCGCATATCACTCGCCTGTACATTGGCTTTTAAGAACTGTGCCTTGGTAGTTTTTCTGCTGTTTCGATACCACTTTTCTATAACTATAACTGGAATCGTTTTCAGCCGAGTTTACTTAACTTATAGCTGCATTCTGGGAGAAACAGCAATAAAACAACTGTATTTACTCACCTCCGGCGGCCATATCGCAGTAAACTGGAAATGCGTTTCTTCTGTCTGTAAAAATAAACAAATACCTTTGCTCACACATGGAAGAGGAAGATATAAAGTACATTCTCCAAGGGGGGAAATGAATCAGTTATTAGATATTTTTTTCTAAGCCACAAAGACTGAGAAACTGACCCAGCCCTTTTTACCTCGTAAATACGCTAAGCGTCATGAACGAGTTATAGCAGACGGAGACAAATATGCAAATTTTCACTCTTTCTCCCCCCTCAGATTCCAAAATTCAACTTAATTAAAATTCAGTTTGAAACAAAAGACATCACTATTGGGGCTAAGGGGAATGATATTAAGGATTTATATGGTTTATTCCACTAGGTCTTGTATTGATGTGTTTTGCTTTAAGTTGAATTTTCATACATCGAAATTTGTCTATTATTGTCTCGTAATAAAGTTCATCATACTTCATGTGAAGGAAATCCATCGTTGATCACTTGTACTTGGAAATAAAGAGAGCCGAAAGCTCGTTTTTCTTAACCTCTCACTGACCTTAAAGGTACCGGTATTTGTTTTTTTGCTTTTTAAAATTTTACAATTTTTTTAACATCCCAAGATCTCTTAGGACTAAAGAAAACATCCAAATAATAGACCGTATTCGTATTCTCGGTATTGAACTGGTACTAGCTTGCAATAATGGAGGCTCATGCGGCTCACGTGCAAATATTTTTAATGATATTCCCCCGCATGAGCCTCCATTGCAAGCTAGTACCAGTTCAATACCGAGAATATGAATGTGGTCTATTTACACGATTACCAAATGCCATCCAGAGATGTTTTTAGACTCCCGAAGAGCATCAAAAAATCACTACCCCAGGAAACGGTGTTGGAGTGAGAGGAGGTTGGGGAGTTGGACGCAGGGAGTGAGGAGTGGGGATTTCGGCAAACCGTTTAAGAATGGGAGGGTCCGTACATTTCGTAGTCACGAGTTAGCTAATTAGGAGCCTTTGTTTTCAAGTTGCAACCATTTCCATCGTGGCTATCTCTGGCCAAAAGACACTGGAATACGACCAAATAGCAACTTTTGTCGTCATTTTTTGGGTTTCAAAAGGTGCAAACACTATTTTGGATTTTCAAAGTGATACACGAAATATTGCCTACAAAGAAAAGTCCTGCAGTTTACCAGATTAGAACAATCAGAACTTTACAGAAAAGTTAACATTGACACTATTTGGAGACCTGTTCTTTCTAACAACAACAACAACAACAACAACAACAACAAAACAGTAAAAACTAGAAAATCTTTAAGGGACCTTGCTTTCCTCTTGAAATAGGAAGAAAAAGTCGCTAAAATTGGAGAAACTAACGAGACAAAAATAAAGGCTTAACACTGAAAGTTTCACCAGAATTGCAATTATGATTTCTTGACCGCCTGTCATGAAAACAAATTTGATGGATTGTAATCCAGTTCCATCCGTATAATCCTTCAATTTATCTCTAAACTACTGCTTCTGTTGGGCTCTGTAGAATTGTTTTATTTTATTTAGTCATTTATTTGGTGGCATTTGGCAATATAACATGGAATTCAGGTAAGGAAAATTTCTATGTTTCGCGTGGACAGTGCCCTTTAACACAGACAAAAGGTCACAAAAAGGTACAGAAGACTAGCTTCACAGCTGAATCTTACCATTACCATTGAATCTTACCATTACCATTGAATCTTACCATTGCGTTTGATCCAGTAGATGCCATTCGCAATTCGTCCGGCGTTGTTGATATCTTCACACGAAGATCCCGGATTTGACTTCCCCCCATACGAGACTTCATACTGCAGCGCTTTCCATTCACTTCCGGTACATACAAACACTTTTTCGCTGTCGAACTTCAATTGGCCTGCTCGACTCGACTTACAATCGCAATTGTGTTTCTCAATTTTGAATATGATGAAGTAGCTCTCACTAATGTCGCATTTTGACGGATCGTACGCGTTTGCCAAGCACAGTACGCTGGTAAAAATGATACCCAAGGCGACCATGTGCCCCATGTTTAACACAAGTCTGTGGAGAAATAAACGGACAGACTTATTAGTGCTTAAATAGTTGTCTTTGGACATGCATGATAGTTGTCTTTATGACAGCATGGACGCAGTCATACAGTTAAATGGCAGACCGTTCACACTATATATTTACAAAGCTGTCGTCCAAACAAGGTCCTTGTCCAAATTTAAGGAGCTATGTCATAGGATTTGACCTTTTTGGGCGAAAACTGTCCCCAATTAAAACTAAGTCGGCCTTTGTCATACGCGAAATGTTTTGTTGGTCAGAACGTCATACGCTTTTACCAACACAGAACAAACAAGAAAAACAAGACATCGTAATACTTTTGACTCACTGAACGAATTTAACATATATGATTAAATGTAAAAATGGGAAAACAGTACATAGGTTAAACTAAACGCGCGCTTCATGAACGTTTTACCGAACACAGGCCAGGCAAGCAACGAACAATCCATTTCACGCTGCCACAGCAGCAGTCCCTCTACCTGGCCACTATATCACAGACCTGAAAACTGAATTGAATTACAAGCTGCACTCAGTACATCCCGTCGTAAAGCACAAGAAGCATATAGGTAAAACATTATCACCAGACGGTATAAATCGATAAAATGAATATAAATTTTAATCTCTATAAATTGCCTTTAATTTATTGTAAATATGCATACCTAAATAACATGTCATCTGGTATTTACATTTAAGGAGCCGTTATAACATTTTCCTTCAGTATAGAACTGGCCCGAGGACACTAATTTTCTTAGCCGAAATATTGGCCTCTAAATAAATCAGCCCATTGTGGTAGTGCCAGCCTTGCATTCAGAACGAACCAGTGTATTTTATTTAAGCGTTGTGTAGTTTACGCAAAGTTATACCCAACCGTGGTACAGCGGGTGGTGAGGGGGGTTACAATATTTCGAAAAGATTTTACCCTTTTAGGTAGCCTGTGGTGTGCTCTATAAGATAAGGTAGATATTATGGGTTATGGCACAGCTGTCTGCTGAGGATCTGTGACGTCATTCAAAATGCTGCTTATGACTTCATATCTCGTTACCATAGCAACCGGTGTGTCTCAAGGATAAATGACCAGTTACTTAAGACGGTATCTGCTAACAATAAATGCTCTTGAAAATACAGGACAAAAACCTTAAGGGAGTGGCATACCCTCGTCCAAGGGTTAAGAGATTTTCCATTATAAAACTTGGTGAGATTCCAGTAATTTAAAGCTATTCGGAAAGTGTCAACGTGTCACGTGTGTTCTTTCCGTCGAGCATTTTAAATTTCGAATGTTGTAACAGTTAGTATATACCTCATCAGATGCTCCTGATGAGCATGCTTATACCTTTGAATGAAGAAAAACAATGTTTATCGGTATAACTTTTACATTTTTACGTCATTTAGCTATGTACCCTCTAGCTTTCATTGTCATAGCCTTAATGTTCTTGAAGTTACGAGGCGGGGGCACAATGTGCCCTCCCCCCCCCCCCCCCCCCCAGGCTCAGAAACTCAAAAAAAGCCCAGGCTGAATAGGGTTAAATCATAAATTACTAATTTACAACCAAGAAAGACCGCGTAATGACAGTACTGCGTTGATAAATCATCAAAATATGTTTCGGTTTTTGGTTTATTATTGACTACAGATTGATCCTTAGCATATAACTTTGTGCGATGTCGACCATGAAGTCGTAAATGTTTTCAAATTCCGGACTGTGTCCTGGCCTCGAATAAGCTAAGTTAATAATTCGATTTTGTTTACGGGGAATAGTAGTTATTTAACGCGGCCAGGAGTGTCAAATTAAAGGAATGAACAAATTCCAGAGGAGTTTGAATGGATTGATTAAAAATGAGAGAACCCTCCAATCATGCAGAACGACTGCGGCAAGTTAGCACTCGGATCAAACTTTGCTCGATTATTCTGGTCTTTCTCGGGGTAAAAGGATCCGTATTCGATAAATAGTCGCAAAGTCCGAAATAAATTTTGCTTTGCAAACTGACGGTGTTAATTTTGATTACTTGATATGCGTTTGTTAAGAATTTTTCATTCAATCTATTTTTGGATTTTGCCTGAAGGTCATTTTCTTAACTTTAAGTAAACGGTATGCGTTGGAGTGTAGCTTTTATCTGAACCTATCGGAGGCGCTGATAAATTAACTGCTTTCCCTTACACCATGGCCACCTCCGCACATTCTAGCAAAAAGCAGCACTTCATGCATATCGGAAAAGAATCTCGAATTGATTCCTGAAGGCAATTGTCCATTGCAATAAAGGACTTGGGTTTTCCAAGTGGCAGCATGCTGGTTATTTCTGAGTTATCTGTTATACATACTTCAAACTTTCCCATTGTTTTGCCCAAACAGTTTTGTCACAGGCGAACGGATATACTAACTGCATTTTTTTACTTATAACACCTCTACTCTTTCTAGCTTAAAGACGAGTCACTTCATGCATATCGGACAAGACTGATTTTGATTCAAAAATCACTTGCATGGTATAAAACAAGCCCCAAACCATAAATCACAGCAAGAAAACTAACCTTCTGCAGATGGATAAATAAACAAAAATCAATCGGCACAGTGATTCGCAAAGGACAATGATAATCGGGTGTTGAGCTAAAGGATCACCTGAATAGATACCTACACAAAATGACTGGTTGCGGTTTAGTAGCAGACTATAAAGTGATAGATGAACACACTCATACCCTGTTCTCATTGGCTGCATGGAAAATGAAGTGATAACAAATTAAACGAATCGATTGCTCGATTAATAACGATCCAATGTTATGTAAATTTCTTTGAGGTATTAAACAATGTTTGTCCCTTTGACACTATGTTAGATCATAAATTACTAATTTATAACCAAGAAAGACCGTGTAATGACAGTGCTGCGTTGATAAATCATTGAAAAGTCTTTCGGTTTTTGATTTATTATTGACTGCAGATTGATCCTTAGCATATACTGTGTTAATAAATTGCTGTGATGTAGACCATGAAGTCGTGAATGTTTTCGAATTCCGGCCGACTGTGTCCTGGACTCGAAAAAGCTAAGTCGATAATTCGATTGATTATGTTTACGGGGAATAGTAGTTATTTAACGCGGTGAGTGTCAAATTAAAGAAATGAACAAATTCCAGAGGAGTTTGAATGGATAATTGACTGAAAATGAGAGAACCCTGTGTTTATAAATTTATGTGATGTCGACCATGAAGTCGTGAATGTTTTCGAATTCCGGACTGTATCTAGCCTGCGAGCAGGCTCTACTATTTGGGTTTCGCGCACCAGTGCTATGCGAGCGGCGAAGCTGCGAACGGTACACTCACTTTTCCTCACCCCATTCTTCGCCGGCTCACCCTGGCAGCTCCGCCACCAAGATACTCGTGCGATACCCCAAACAAGTGAGCCTGCTCGCAGGCTAGACTGTGTCCTGGCCTCGAAATTAAAAAAGCTAAGTCGATAATTCGATTGATTATGTTTACGGGGAATAGTAGTTATTTAACGCGGCCAGGAGTGTCAAATAAAAGGAATGAACAAAATTCCAGAGGAGTTTGAATGGATAATTGTCTGAAAATTAGAGAACCCTTCAATCATCACAAGCCAGAGGGTCGATTTTATTGAACGCATTAGGGGTCCACATTCGCCTTGGAAATTCACACGTTTAAATAAATCTTAATTAGTTTTCACACATTCCTGTTCGCACCCAGTTATCCCTATCTGCCTAAAGTTATCGTTTCCTGTGGGCAAAAACAGCCTTAAAACTATTAATAGGCTCGCTCTGCGTTTAACGGAAGCCAGTGATATACAACATGGTCAGACTGGCACAGAGTAGTACAATACAATGCAATGATCCGTTATGATCTTACTATAAATAACAAAGGAGCCACTTATCAGCTACTGAAGTTTATATTTATAGTCAGGTTCTAGTCGACGAGAGTATCCAATTAAAATAATTTTGTCATCACGCACTCATCCCCAGCAAAAGTTCAGTGCTATTTCTGGTCGATAGACAAAGCCGAATTCTAGAAGGAATTTTTTCATTGTGTCTATGGCCTAGCGAATACCCCTTGAATCCGGATCACGTTCAATCACAACTAGCCGAGAAATAACTTATCATAAACTGCAACTTTGTTATTTATAGATCGTTTTCATTTTCGTATTAAAAGCAGTTTGTTTTCCGCGGGCTATGAGAACAACCCCAGAGAAGGATGTTGCAAGGAATGCCATATAAAAGAAATTAAGAAATTCTTGAAATACAGCTAAATTTTCTTTATAATTACTGTTAGCGAAACATACATTCAAATGGACAGAGTATGATCATTTTGTCGCTTTTTGTCTACTAGGTAATATGTCTATAAAATTCATCTTTAGTTAATAGCTGCTTCCAATTGGAGGCGTTCACTCAACGAGATACACAAATAATCTAATTTAACTCACGTCATCAGGTAGCATTACGAAGCACTTTGAACTTTCCAAACCACGTCTTTCAATGACGTGTGTCATTGAAAGACGCGGTTTGATAAATTAGTTTTTAATTGCGGTGTGGGATTTAAGTATATATGCTTCCAATTGAAGACGTTCACTCAACGAGATACGCAAATAATCTATTAACCCACGTCATCAGGCAGCATTACGAAGCACTTTGAACTTTCCAAACCGCGTCTTTCAATGACGTGTGTCATTGAAAGACGCGGTTTGATAAATTAGTTTTTAATTGCGGTGTGGGATTTAAGTATATTTTACGTCGATAAACAAAGCCGAATTCTAGAAGTATTTTTGCATTGTGGCTATGGTCTAGCGAACAGCCCTCGAATTTAGTCGACTCGACAACTAGCCGAGAAATAACTTATCATAAACTGCAACTTTGTTATTTATAGATCGTTTCCATTTTCGTACACTGAAGCAGTTTGTTTTCTGGCTATTAGAGCAAAGGAAAGGATGTTGCAGGGAATGCCGCAAATAAAAGAAAATTAATTAAGAAATTCTTGAAATACAGCTAAATTTTCTTTATTAATGTTTCTGTTCAGTTCAAAGATTCACTGAAAGACTGCACCGATTTGCATCCTCGCTTTAGAAAAGTCTTTTAACTGATGAGTAAAAAAATATTTGTTTTAGTTTCGCACATGGACGCTTAGCTACACGGCCAAAAATTTAAAAATGCTACATCTCCAAAGCAATGTTGTTGAACCTGTTGATAGATATGCCGTGCTTTGAATGGTTTGATGAAGCCTTTGCATTGGAGCGTTATGTAATCGGAGGAGTGGAGTTAATGTCCAACCGTACGAGAACTGGCGACAGTCCTATATACTGATTACTGAAATGACTACGACAAAATCTTAACCGGCTTAAATAATTATCAACAACGCAGCAATAATAAACAATCGTTAAACTAAAATAGCGAAACATATATTCAAATGGACAGAGTAGGATCATTCTGTCGTTTTTTAATTTTGTCTACTTGGTAAAATCTTCGCCGGGTTTTTTTTTTCTGTCGTTTTAAAAAAATTGTAAATACCGCTATTTTACACAAAGTTCCTTATCAAGATATGTTCCCGGTTTTCAGCCACGTTAACGCAATTATTCGGCTTTAACAGAATTAATCGATTTTGAACAGGGATGAAAGAAAGCTCATTAAGTTTAACATTGATGACAGCTACAAGACATGTTTCGATCTCTTTTGATGGAGTATCCCTGTTCATTCGAAACAAAGGATTCACACCTAGCACGCTAATAATCCCCCACAAATATTTAAAGAACGCGACGTTAAACGTCGGCTTGGTCCTAAAATCGGGGCTCTGACTTGTTATGATACAGAACCACTGCGGCAAGTTAGCATTCAGATCAATCTTTGCTTGATTATTCTGGACTTTAAGGTGGCTCCTAATAGTTTAAACATTCCCATCATGATACATCTTATACATTTTCGTCTTATAAACATAACAAATATTTGTGCCAATTTTGAAACAAATCTGTACATAGGATTCAAAGATATGTTATTTTTACATAAATTTTAGGTAGCTCTGAACGCTATGTACAGAACTTTTTTAAAAAAATAAAATGTTTCTCTTGCCAATTAAACAAAAATATATAAAAACAAAAACTTTCACCCTGTAATTTATAAGTTATTAGCCTCAAATGATCCAAAATAGCGTATTTTTGACCTATTTTCGCGTTGCTATGGCAACGAATGATGACGTCGTTTGGATACCACTTTGTTGACTGATAAAAGATTTACTGGTTTCAAATAAAAGATTTTTAGCCACACCATCTGGCTGCCTGTAATGGTATGCAAAAGACGAGAGGGCTGAACAATATGGAGCCACCTTAAATCGTCGCAAAGTCCGAAATAAATTTTGCTTTGTAAACTGACGGTGTTAATTTCGATTGCTTGATATGCGTTCGTTGACAATTTTGTATTTAATTTATTTTGGGATTTCACCTGAAGGCAATTTCGTCAGTTATCTTTTAGTAAACAGTATGCGTTGGAGTGTAGCTCTTATTTGGGTCTTTTAGAGGCGCCGATAAAGTGATTCTTGTAGACAAGGTACCCCGCTATGATCGACGAACAACGAATTTAATAAATATTAATGTACTCCTGGATACAGCCACGGGTTTAACGATATATTACCTGTTTTCTTCACTGACTAATACCACCTCTGCACTTTCTAGCAAAAAGCAACACTTCATGCATATCGGACAAGAGTTCCGATTCCTGAAGGCAATTGTTCATTGCAATAAAAGGCTTGGGTGGCCAAAGAGGCAGCATGCTGGTTCTGAAATGCTGTTAATGTTGACGTACTTGAAAATTTCGCGTTGTTTTGTCCACATAGTTTTGCCACAGGCGAATATATGTTTTTGAGACAGATATTTATATATTTAGCTTCGTACAAACAGAAGTATTAAATTTTTACATCATTTGCTCTGCTCTCATTGACTGCATAGAAAATGACTAATAATACTTATGAAAGGAGAGACCGCAACGCTAAAGCCTAATGCAGATCTTAATGAAAAGAAGGATTCACCACAGTCGGTCACTTGTTTGGGTTCAGTGATTTTGAAAGAAATCTTCGCGGTGCTGGTCAAGGCATTAAGTGGAAATTAACAGTCAATGTAGGCCGATTTCTACTCAAAATAAAATATTATGCGTTTCCACAGACGTTATCAGTTAGCCATTCTAATACTATTAATTATGAAGAACCAGTGCGGCGCTAACATTCAGATGAAGCATTGCTCGATTATTCTGGAATTTCTCTGAAAATAATTACCTATTCATAAATCGTTGCAAAGTCTAAAATAAATTTTCCTTTGTAAACAGACGGGTGTTAATTTCGATTGCTCGATATGCGTTCGATAAGGTGATTCTTGTAGGCAAGTTATCCCATTATAATTAATGTACGCCTAGATATAGCCACGGGTTTAAAGATATACTAACTGCATTTTTTTACTTATAACACCTCTACTCTTTCTAGCTTAAAGACGAGTCACTTCATGCATATCGGACAATACTGATTTTGATTCAAAAATCACTTGCATGGTATAAAACAAGCCCCAAACCATAAATCACAGCAATAAAACTAACCTTCTGCAGATGGATAAATAAACAAAAATCAATCGCACAGTGATTCGCAAAGGACAATGATAACCGGGTGTTGAGCTAAAGGATCACCTGGGTAGATACCTACACAAAATGACTGGTGCGGTTTAGTAGCAGACTATAAAGTGATAGATGAACACAACTTATACCCTGTTCTCATTGGCTGCATGGAAAATGAAGTGATAACAAATTAAACGCATCGATTGATCGATTAATAACGATTCATGTTATGTTAAATTTTCTTGAGGTATTTTAAACAATGTTTGTCCCTTTGACACTATGTTAGATCATGAAATACTAATTTACAACCAAGAAAGACCGTGTAATGACAGTGCTGCGTTGATAAATCATTAAAAAATCTTTCGGTTTTTGGTTTATTATTGACTGCAGATTGATCCTTAGCATATAACTGTTTATAAATTGCTGTGATGTCGACCATGAAGTCGTGAATGTTTTCGAATTCCGACTGTGTCCTGGCCTCGAAAAAGCTAAGTCGATAATTCGATTGATTATGTTTACGGGGAATAGTAGTTATTTAACGCGGTGAGTGTCAAATTAAAGAAATGAACAAATTCCAGAGGAGTTTGAATGGATAATTGACTGAAAATGAGAGAACCCTGTGTTTATAAATTTATGTGATGTCGACCATGAAGTCGTGAATGTTTTCGAATTCCGGACTGTATCTAGCCTGCGAGCAGGCTCTACTATTTGGGTTTCGCGCACCAGTGCTATGCGAGCGGCGAAGCTGCGAACGGTACACTCACTTTTCCTCACCCCATTCTTCGCCGGCTCACCCTGGCAGCTCCGCCACCAAGATACTCGTGCGATACCCCAAACAAGTGAGCCTGCTCGCAGGCTAGACTGTGTCCTGGCCTCGAAATTAAAAAAGCTAAGTCGATAATTCGATTGATTATGTTTACGGGGAATAGTAGTTATTTAACGCGGCCAGGAGTGTCAAATTAAAGGAATGAACAAAATTCCAGAGGAGTTTGAATGGATAATTGTCTGAAAATGAGAGAACCCTTCAATCATCACAAGCCAGAGGGTCGATTTTATTGAACGCATTAGGGGTCCACATTCGCCTTGGAAATTCACACGTTTAAATAAATCTTAATTAGTTTTCACACATTCCTGTTCGCACCCAGTTATCCCTATCTGCCTAAAGTTATCGTTTCCTGTGGGCAAAAACAGCCTTAAAACTATTAATAGGCTCGCTCTGCGTTTAACGGAAGCCAGTGATATACAACATGGTCAGACTGGCACAGAGTAGTACAATACAATACAATGATCCGTTATGATCTTACTATAAATAACAAAGGAGCCACTTATCAGCTACTGAAGTTTATATTTATAGTCAGGTTCTAGTCGACGAGAGTATCCAATTAAAATAATTTTGTCATCACGCACTCATCCGCAGCAAAAGTTCAGTGCTATTTCTGGTCGATAGACAAAGCCGAATTCTAGAAGGAATTTTTTCATTGTGTCTATGGCTAGCGAATAGCCCTTGAATCCGGATCACGTTCAATCACAACTAGCCGAGAAATAACTTATCATAAACTGCAACTTTGTTATTTATAGATCGTTTTCATTTTCGTATTAAAAGCAGTTTGTTTTCCGCGGGCTATGAGAACAACCCCAGAGAAGGATGTTGCAAGGAATGCCATATAAAAGAAATTAAGAAATTCTTGAAATACAGCTAAATTTTCTTTATAATTACTGTTAGCGAAACATACATTCAAATGGACAGAGTATGATCATTTTGTCGCTTTTGTCTACTAGGTAATATGTCTATAAAATTCATCTTTAGTTAATAGCTGCTTCCAATTGGAGACGTTCACTCAACGAGATACACGAATAATCTAATTTAACCCACGTCATCAGGTAGCATTACGAAGCACTTTGAACTTTCCAAACCGCGTCTTTCAATGACGTGTGTCATTGAAAGACGCGGTTTGATAAATTAGTTTTTAATTGCGGTGTGGGATTTAAGTATATATGCTTCCAATTGGAGACGTTCACTCAACGAGATACGCAAATAATCTATTAACCCACGTCATCAGGTGGCATTACGAAGCACTTTGAACTTTCCAAACCACGTCTTTCAATGACTAGTGTCATTGAAAGACGCGGTTTGATAAATTAGTTTTTAATTGCGGTGTGGGATTTAAGTATATTTTGCGTCGATAAACAAAGCCGAATTCTAGAAGTATTTTTGCATTGTGGCTATGGTCTAGCGAACAGCCCTCGAATTTAGTCGACTCGACAACTAGCCGAGAAATAACTTATCATAAACTGCAACTTTGTTATTTATAGATCGTTTCCATTTTCGTACACTGAAGCAGTTTGTTTTCTGGCTATTAGAAAGGATGTTGCAGGGAAAGAAAGAAAGAAAGAAAGAAAGGATGTTGCAGGGAATGCCGCAAATAAAAGAAAATTAATTAAGAAATTCTTGAAATACAGCTAAATTTTCTTTATTAATGTTTCTGTTCAGTTCAAAGATTCACTGAAAGACTGCACCGATTTGCATCCTCGCTTTAGAAAAGTCTTTTAACTGATGAGTAAAAAAATATTTGTTTTAGTTTCGCACATGGACGCTTAGCTACACGGCCAAAAATTTAAAAATGCTACATCTCCAAAGTAATGTTGTTGAACCTTTTTTTTTTTTTATTGAAGTTTATTGATAAGTACAATACAATATACAATATTAACACACAATGAACAACGTTACAGAACTAAAATAAAAGGAACAGACAAAATACAACTGCTATATCAAGTTTGTTTGCGGCTAAAGGCTCAGGGATTCACGGACACTTGAAGGCTCTAATGTTGTTGAACCTGTTGATAGATATGCCGTGTTTTGAATGGTTTGATGAAGCCTTTGCATTGGAGCGTTATGTAATCGGAGGATATCCGAGTGGAGTTAATGTCCAACCGTACGAGAACTGGCGACAGTCCTATATACTGATTACTGAAATGACTACGACAAAATTTTAACCGGCTTAAATAATTATCAACAACGTAGCAATAATAAACAATTGTTAAACTGAAATAGCGAAACATATATTCAAATGGACAGAGTAGGATCATTCTGTCGCTTTTTAATTTTGTCTACTTGGTAAAATATTCGCCATTTTTTTTTCTTTCGTTTAAAAAAAAATTGTAAATACCGCTATTTTACACAAAGTTCCTTATCAAGATGTGTTCCCGGTTTTCAGCCATGTTAACGCAATTATTCGGCTTTAACAGAATTAATCGATTTTGAACAGGGATGAAAGAAAGCTCATTAAGTTTAACATTGATGACAGCTACAAGACATGTTTCGATCTCATTTGATGGAGTATCCCTGTTCATTCGAAACAAAAGATTCACACCTAGCACGCTAATAATCCCCCACAAATATTTAAAGAACGCGACGTTAAACGTCGGCTTGGTCCTAAAATCGGGGCTCTGGCTTGTTAGGGACGGACCATTTAATTTTTGTGGGGGGGGGGGGGGGAGGGGGTTGGGCAATTACGAAAAAAAAATTCCTGTAGAAGAAATTTAAGAGAAAAAAAAATCGTGCACAAGAAAGCATGTGGAAAAAAAATTCAAGCATTAAGGTAAAAAAATTCTTGCAAATAGTGATGCTGGAAAAAAAAATTCATGCTCAGAACAAATTGCCCAACCCCCCCCCCCCCCCCCCCCCCCACAAAAATTAAATGGCCCGTCCCTTATGATACAGAACCACTGCAGCAAGTTAGCATTCAGATCAATCTTTGCTTGATTATTCTGGATTTTAAGGTGGCTCCTAATAGTTTAAACATTCCCATCATGATACATCTATGATATTCAATCTCAGCTACACCAGTAAAGTTAAGAGAAAACGTTTAGTACAGGTTTGTAAATACTTAACCAATGAAAAAATTTAGGTGGCTACGATATCAAAATTTGTTACCATGGCAACGTAAAAAGAGGCCAAAAAGACCCCATTTTCAACCTTTTGAGGCTAATAACTTCAAAACTGCTCGATGAAATTTTTTGATTTTTATATTTTCGTCTTATAAACATAACAAACATTTGTGCCAATTTTGAAACAAATCTGTATTTAGGATTCAAAGATATGTCATTTTTACATAAATTTTAGGTTGCTCTGAACTCTATGTACAGAACTTTTTTAAAAAATGTTAAAATGTTTCTCTTGGCAATTAAACAAAAATATATTCAGAGGCGCCGATAAAGTGATTCTTGTAGACAAGGTAACCCGCTATGATCGACGAACAACGAATTTAATAAATATCAATGTACTCCTGGATACAGCCACGGGTTTAAAGATATATTAACTGTTTTCTTCACTGAATAATACCACCTCTGCACTTTCTTGCAAAAAGCAACACTTCATGCATATCGGACAAGAATTCTGATTCCTGAAGACAATTGTTCATTGCAATAAAAGGCTTGGGTGGCCAAGAGGCAGCATGCTGGTTCTGAAATGCTGTTAATGTTGACGTGCTTGAAAATTTCGCGTTGTTTTGTCCACACAGTTTTGACACAGGCGAACATGTGTTTTTGGGGATAGATATTTATATATTTAGCTTCGTACAAACAGAAGTATTAAATTTTTACATCATTTGCTCTGCTCTCATTGACTGCATAGAAAATGACTAATAACACTTATGGTCACTAGATTTTCTAGCCAATCACAAAGCGTAGCAATGCAAAACCAATCGATACTCAATTGAAAACTACTTTATTATTTGCTTTGCTTTTGGAATCAGTTTGCCATCTTTTTTCATCTTCTGCAGTAAGTGATATGTAAAAGATTCTGCACTTCTCATCCCGTTGTTGGGTTGTCGGGTTGAACTCTTACCAGCAGTGGATCCAAACTCTGTCATAAGTGAAGGCGGAGGGGGGCGGGGATTTTAAGGGACTGAAAAAATGTTCGGATCTACTGGCGTTATTGTTTTAGTAAGATACCGGTAAGTGGGGAAGGGGAGGGAGAGAGGGGGGAGGGGAGAAGGCGGACCCGGGCTCTTCCCTTAGATCCGACACAGCTTATAGTTTTGTATCGTACCTCTTACGTGTAGAAATAGATTTCGGCCAAGTCTTTTTATTTGTTCAGAAAGCCTAAGGCGCCTAAAAAAGTTCTTTCAAGTACGAAATAAGAGATGCTTTAACCGATTAGCGTGTGTACACCCCCACCCACCTAACCCCGTCTTCTCTCCTCTCCCCCCAAGAAAAATCAAAGAAGGTTAGGTTATAGTTTTTGGTGACTAATGAAACATGAAAAATATTGATCGACTATTGCAGTGATTTAAGCAATGAACTCAAAGACTGAACTGAACAGTCAGCCTTTGATCTGACTGTGTTATCCTGTATAAATAAAGTTTTCTCTGCCATTGCCAATGTAAAAAGAGGGTGTAAATGTCCAGTGTCAAGCCTTGTGGTTTCTCTTGGGCGTCCTAACTAAATTTTTCTCGACATCTGCAACTCTGTTTTTGTTGTAAAAGATAGTAAGGTGTGAAAAAATTAAAAGAGAAAAGTCATATTACTCGAAAGCAAAAATGCTGCTTTCAAAATGCTTTATTTACTTCTTTTAATCGAGGCACAATGCATTCAAGGAATTAAGAAAATTAAACCCAAAAACTACAACTCCTGGCCTATATCTAGTGAATTGCAATCCGTATCCTCGAGTATTTTTGGCAAATGCAGTTCTTTGTTGCCTCAGCGTACGTAAACTACCAACACATCAGCCACTCCCACATTTTCTGCAATAAAATAAAACAAAATGAAATGAAAAGGTTCTCAAACTTGTCAACAGAGGTGACTGAGAAGTACACACAAAAATAAGTTAGTCATAGCCAAAGGGTGAACAAGCTAACTACATGTTTTGTTGTTCAGTGTTCGCACTTTGCAAAATGGACTTACCAAGGGCGATTTAACTGCTCAACTGTAGAATTAGTCAGTGTTAAAGGGACAGTATCCAGGCTGAAATATCGTGTTTTCATGGCCAGCAGCCTGCATGACAGGCGCTTTATGAGTCAAGTGGGGCGAGCGAAGCATTTCGGGTGTTGCGGAAGCCATTGTTGGTTAGCTTTTGTGTTGTGGTGTGGGTATTGTTCAGTGTCTTTTGAATCTTTTGTTTTACGTCATTTGGTGATCGCATCATCCGCAACACCAAGAAACTGCCAGCATTTCGCGCGAAGTGCGGGACGAGCGCGAAGTGCGCGTCTTGCGCTTCGCGCAAAACGCTTAGCATGCAGGCTATGGCCAGCAGCTTGCTTTAGGTTGCTTTATTATCTTAAAATAGGAAGAAAGAATCGCCAAAAGTGATGAACGCAAAGAATGTGAACTAAAAAGACAGAATAACGATTAAGAAAATCAAAATTCCAACAGGATTGATTTTTTTTATCTTGACCGCCGGTCACGAAATCAAAATTAATTAATGAACATCCTTGTAATCCTGCACTTTTCTCCAAACTATACTGCTCCTGTTTTGCTCTATAGAGTATTTTTATCCAGTTTAGTTGTATATTTGGTGGCATTTGGCGATATAACATGGAAATAAAGTAAACACAATTTCGTTATTTCGGCGGGACAGTATTCCCTATCCCTAACCCTCTCTTCCCCCTCCCCCCCTCCCCCTCTTCCCCTTCCCCCCCCTCTTCGCCCTCCACCCTCTATACCGTAATCGTTTTATTCAATTTAGTTGTATATTTGGTGGCATTTGGCGATATATCATGGAAATTAAGTAAGCACAATTTCGTTATTTCGGCGGGATAGTGTCCCTGTGATACTCACGGTAGTGGTTCCAGTTTGTTTTTCCATGCAGCTTGCTGTACAAAATGACGTTTTTGCGAGGCAGATAATGTTTCTCCCAGCTGCAGAGTGGTCCAGCAACCATCATCCACCCGGTATCTTTTGGGCACCCTCCATAGATGCTGTTTATGAAGAAGTAACGTTTGTGTGCTGGTTCGCCACGAATGGAAAAGTAGTTCTTCGGCTGTGTGTTGATGTCAGACCAGGGACTCTGAGTCAATCTGGAGAATGAAAACCAGTTGAGCTTGTCTGATCCGTGGGCGTTAAATTTCAGCTCCATCAACCGCTTACCTCCTTTATAGAGAACAACTCTAGCCTAAAAAATAAACACAATTCATGTCGCTTGTGTCTTAACTCGAAAGAACAGAAGGTTTTAAAATGGCTGAAAAAGGGAACATTTGAAGGGTGCAAACTGACTGGTCACTGGTTGCATTTCTCCTGCGCTTGGCATCCGCCACACAATCACATGATTTTTCAGAAGGCTGTGATTGGTTTATAAATGATGGTATTTTCAAACTTAATGATTGGCTTTGTGTAACGGCAGTCGTTGGAAAAGAAACACTACCGAGACGATGTATAAAATAAAAATAAGTTTTTAGAAATTACCTCAGATGCGTGAAAGTCTTTCCAGTTCAAAACAATCCTGTTCTTGTAGTGGTCCATGTGATGGTTAGTGGTGTCAAGAGCCGCCATTACTTCCTCGGAGGATGTTTGACCATTATTGTATGTGTCATACGCACTCTTGTCCACTCCTGACACAGCCTTAAACACCATAGTCCAACCTTTTAGTTGGAAACGAAAAACATCAGCCGAAATAAAGGCATGCATAAAGTAGAATCCCGATAATTCGAACGTTTTGGTGTTAACCCTTTTACTCCCAGAGTCAATTATAGAGATATACCGTGTAGTTCTAACTTTTGAGTCTGTGGACAAAATCCTATGGTGTAACCATTCAAATGAAACCTCTTCGGCAGTACTTTTGGAAGGTACGATTTGCTTTTCAATATTTTACATAATGAAATTTGGGATTTTTCTAAAATTTTGATATTTGGCATTCTTCGTTGAGATTTAAAGGGTTAAATCAAAGTTAAAGCTGTTTTCCTTGTATTTCCTTCACTCTGGCACAGTATTCTACCACTCTTTCAATAATTCGATAACTCAAGCTAAATTTGGAACAATTTCGCATTAGTTCGCCAGCTAACTCAAACTCGGTTTGTAAATATTTATGATTAGCTAAATTGTTGGAAATGATCATTGGAAACACAGACGTGTAAGCGAATCTTTCCTGACGACATTGTCTACATTTTATCTCGTTAGCATACGAATTTTACATAGAGAATTAGGCATCGTGCTCAAATACGAACTGATTTCAAAAGTTAGACGAGCTTGTTAAACTTTTAATTAGTAATCCACCCAATGTTTTATTCTTTGCATATAATATTATTTTAAGAAATATCGGCTATCCAAAACTGTAAAATTGTTGCAAAAGCGCTAATGAGCCATACATTCTTTGTAGAGGGTCGTGAAGGGGGGGGGGGGGGGGGGGGTCCTAATCCCATTTCCCAGCAAATTGTTTTTTCAAATCCCAGCTCAAATCCCACAATCCCAGCCTGTGTTGCTCAAATTGAAATCCCATTCCCATTTTTCAATTGTTTTTGTTTCATGAATCCCAGTCCCAGTGCACAAAATCCCATTTCCCAGCCCCATTTTACCCCTTCACGACCCTCTTTGTAAAATTTCGAGTTTTTTTTTTTTCAAACAGCATTGCACAAAGAGAATCTTGTATATTGGACTCAAATTTCAAGAGAAAGCTTATTGTGCTTTGCCCTTTCAAATATTCAGAGTTGATTTTCTTTGTAGATCGATTAGCAAATGAGGCGCATATCACTCGCCTGTACATTGGCTTTTAAGAACTGTGCCTTGGTAGTTTTTCTGCTGTTTCGATACCACTTTTCTATAACTATAACTGGAATCGTTTTCAGCCGAGTTTACTTAACTTATAGCTGCATTCTGGGAGAAACAGCAATAAAACAACTGTATTTACTCACCTCCGGCGGCCATATCGCAGTAAACTGGAAATGCGTTTCTTCTGTCTGTAAAAATAAACAAATACCTTTGCTCACACATGGAAGAGGAAGATATAAAGTACATTCTCCAAGGGGGGGAAATGAATCAGTTATTAGATATTTTTTTCTAAGCCACAAAGACTGAGAAACTGACCCAGCCCTTTTTACCTCGTAAATACGCTAAGCGTCATGAACGAGTTATAGCAGACGGAGACAAATATGCAAATTTTCACTCTTTCTCTCCCCCCTCAGATTCCAAAATTCAACTTAATTAAAATTCAGTTTGAAACAAAAGACATCACTATTGGGGCTAAGGGGAATGATATTAAGGATTTATATGGTTTATTCCACTAGGTCTTGTATTGATGTGTTTTGCTTCAAGTTGAATTTTCATACATCGAAATTTGTCTATTATTGTCTCGTAATAAAGTTCATCATACTTCATGTGAAGGAAATCCATCGTTGATCACTTGTACTTGGAAATAAAGAGAGCCGAAAGCTCGTTTTTCTTAACCTCTCACTGACCTTAAAGGTACCGGTATTTGTTTTTTTTGCTTTTTAAAATTTTACAATTTTTTTAACATCTCAAGATCTCTTAGGACTAAAGAAAACATCCAAATAATAGACCGTATTCGTATTCTCGGTATTGAACTGGTACTAGCTTGCAATAATGGAGGCTCATGCGGCTCACGTGCAAATATTTTTAATGATATTCCCCCGCATGAGCCTCCATTGCAAGCTAGTACCAGTTAAATACCGAGAATATGAATGTGGTCTATTTACACGATTACCAAATGCCATCCAGAGATGTTTTTAGACTCCCGAAGAGCATCAAAAAATCACTACCCCAGGAAACGGTGTTGGAGTGAGAGGAGGTTGGGGAGTTGGACGCAGGGAATGGGGAGTGGGGATTTCGGCAAACCGTTTAAGAAAGGGAGGGTCTGTACATTTCGTAGTCACGAGTTAGCTAATTAGGAGCCTTTGTTTTCAAGTTGCAACCATTTCCATCGTGGCTATCTCTGGCCAAAAGACACTGGAATACGACCAAATAGCAACTTTTGTCGTCATTTTTTGGGTTTCAAAAGGTGCAAACACTATTTTGGATTTTCAAAGTGATACACGAAATATTGCCTACAAAGAAAAGTCCTGCAGTTTACCAGATTAGAACAATCAGAACTTAACAGAAAAGTTAACATTAACACTATTTGGAGACCTGTTCTTTCTAACAACAACAACAACAACAGTAACAAAACTAGAAAATCTTTAAGGGACCTTGCTTTCCTCTTGAAATAGGGAGAAAAAGTCGCTAAAATTGGAGAAACTAACGAAACAAAATAAAGGCTTAACACTGAAAGTTTCACCAGAATTACAATTATGATTTCTTGACCGCCTGTCATTAAAATAAATTTGATAGATTGTAATCCAGTTCCATCCGTATAATCCTTCAATTTATCTCTAAACTACTGCTTCTGTTTTGCTCTGTAGAATTGTTTTATTTTATTTAGTCATTTATTTGGTGGCATTTGACAATATAACATGGAATTCAGGTAAGGAAAATTTCTATGTTTCGCATGGACAGTGCCCTTTAACACAGACAAAAGGTCACAAAAAGGTACAGAAGACTAGCTTCACAACTGAATCTTACCATTACCATTGAATCTTACCATTACCATTGAATCTTACCATTACCATTGAATCTTACCATTGCGTTTGATCCAGTAGATGCCATTCGCAATTCGTCCGGCGTTGTTGATATCTTCACACGAAGATCCCGGATTTGACTTCCCCCCATACGAGACTTCATACTGCAGCGCTTTCCATTCACTTCCGGTACATGCAAACACTTTTCCGTTATCGAACTTCAATTGACCTGCTCGACTCGACTGGCAGTCGCAATTGTGTTTCCCAATTTTGAATACGGTGTAGTACGTGTCACTAATGTCGCATTCTGCCGGATCGTACGCGTTTGCGAAGCACAGTACGCTGGTAAAAATGATACCCAAGACGACCATATGCCCCATGTTTAACACAAGTCTGTGGAGAAATAAACGGACAGACTTATTAGTGCTTAATAGATAGTTGTCTTTCGACATGCATGATAGCTGTCTTTATGACAGCATGAATGCAGTCGTACAGTTAAATGGCAGTCCGTTCACAAAGTCGTCCAAACCAGGCTCCTGTCCGGCAAATTTAAGGAGCTATGTCATGGGATTTTGACGATTTTGGGTGAAACTGTCCCCAATTAAAACTAAGTGCCTTTGTCATACGAAATGTTTCGTTGGTCAGAACGTCATACGTTTTTACCAACACAGGAGAAACAAGAAAAACAAAACATCATATTACTTTTGACTCAACGAATTTAACATATATGATTAAATGTAAAAAGTGGAAAAACAGTACATAGGTTAAACTAAATGCACGCTTCATGAACGTTTTACCGAACACAGACCAGGCAGGCAACGAACAATCCATTTCACGCTGCCACAGCAGCAGTCCCTTTTCGGTCCTTTTCTCTTCAATCTACCTGGCCACAATATCACAGACATGAAACTTTTTCCACTTGAATTACAAGCTACACTCAGTGCATCCCGTCGCAAAGCACAAGAAGAATAGAGGTAAAACATTATCACCACATGGCATAAACCGACGAAATGAACATCGATTTTAATCTCTATAAATTGCCTTTAATTTATTGTAAATATGCATACCTAAATAACATGTTATGTGGTATTTACATTTAAGGAGCCGTTATAACATTTTCCTTCAGTATAACCCTGAGGAACGCTAATTTTGTTAGCATTGGCCGCTAGATCAGCCCATTGTGGTAGTGCCAGTATTGCATTCAGAAGGAACCAGTGTACATGTATTTTATCTAAGCGTTGTGTAGTTCACGCAAAGTTATACCCAACCGTGGTACAGGGGGTGGCGGGGGGTGGGTTACAATATTTTGAAAAGATTTTACCTTTATAGTACTTTCTTTCTAACAACTTTTCTGGACTCATACAGTCCAGAGGGAAAGGCACGAACGGGACTCAGGTCCCATGCGAGGTGCCATCCCTTCCAATCCCGCAACCCGCAAGGTTGACCACACCACCGGGGCCTACGTCCCCTACTCTTTTTCGAACAGTGATGTGGGATCTTTAACGTCCCACAAGAACAGATCAGAGAGTACTGTGAGACGGGACCTACAGTTTTTTCGTCCTTATCCGAGAAGACTAGAATGTCATACCATTTGCTGAAATCATTACAAAGGCGGCACATTCTCCTCAATTATTTTAAGACCCTGTCCGGTCGAGGTTTGAACCAACGACCTCCCGCTCAGCAGACCGGAGCTCTACCACTGAGCTAACCGGGCGGCGGTAGGTAGCCTGTGATGTGTTCTACAAGATAAGGTAAATATTATGGGTTATGGCACAGCTGTCTGCTGAGGATCGGACGTCATCCAAAATGCTGCTTATGACTTCATATCTCGTTACCATCCCGGTGTGCCTCAAGGATAAATGAACAGCTACTTAAGACGTTATCTGGTAACAATAAATGCTCTTGAAAACACAGGACATAAAATTTAAAGGGGTGGCATCCCCTCCTCCAAGGATTAAGAGGTTTTCTATAACGCTTGGTGAGATTCAAGTAATTTAAAGCTATCCGGGGAGATAGAAGTCAAATCCGAAAAGGACCGCAAACGATTATGCTGTAAACGATTCGTAGGATCTACGAAAGACCTAATCAGCCAAAGGTGGGGTGAATCGGTCTTTTAGATTGATTCTTATGATTGCCCACTTATGGTATAACCATAGTGCTATGCCCAGAGTGCTCAAACAACCGCAGCATAGCACACGGCTTTTGTTATCTTACCAACAATTTTTGTCAGGAAATAAGTGCAGTCACCTTCCGCTCTGTTTCTGTCAGCTGCTAAAAAGTAGTGATGCAACAGAAAGGGGAGCGGAAAGTTATGTTCTTTAATTAAGGAGAATTTAATTTAATAGATCGTTTGCTATAATCTCTTTTCATTATTAAATCGTGAATAGAGATGTCAACAGTTTTCTCAATGATCTAGAACAAGAGGACAATTTTGAAAAATATCCAATTTCAATACCTATATAGAAAATTAAATAAAAATTGGTCTCTTCTTTTTTTCATTTAAACGCTCTCCTCGCCATTTTAGAGCGCCGTTATGACCGCTGCAAAGTACGTAAACGTAAAAATTGGCATTTTATACATTAATTGATTAGTAGAATTTTACGGTTTTCCGAATTGTTGACAAATAATATTTGAGAATAATATATGTTTAGTCTGCAAATATTAAAACCAATAAAGGCTAGTTGCTAAAATTAAACGAATTTCGATGAGCTGTCAATAATAATAATAATAATAATAATAATAATAATAATAATAATAATAATAATAATAACTTTATTTATTCACGGAGTCCTTATCACTAAAAAGTGGTCTTCTAAAGAGCCGTGCACATTAAACCTAGTAGAAAAAGTTAAGACTTAAAAATTACAAAACTCCTATAATAAATGCTAAACTAAGTTAAGAAAATACTAATATACAATAGCGGAATAAAAACTATTTAAAGTAGTGGCCTGCTTAGCCTCCGCTGACAGACTGTTCCATGTTACTGCGCCCCTATAACGAAAACTTTTCTTAAGGGCCTCAGTGTTCGGTCGCGGAATAAACAGGTTATGTTGCGCACCACGAAGATTATGTCTGTGAATGGTATTAACGCTGGTGAATTTATCAGACAGATATTCAGGTACAAGGTGATTTACAGTTTTAAACATTAAAGATCTTTCCTATTCTGAACTTTAATTTAATTAACAGAACTACAAAATAATCTACCTTAGCTTACCTTAGTCCAAAATTATCTACCTTAGCGCATGAAGAAATACTTTTTATGAAAAAAAATCTATTCTTAATTATCTGTAACTGTATTCTATTGTATAGGGGTCATCCACTAGATTAGCCTTTGCTATTTGGATAATGCCAACTCACTCTCTATTTTTTGTTATATTTTTCTTTTATTCCTTAGCTGTATTTGTGTTTAGTTGCCTATGTAAATTTTACCTATATGTCATGTAAAACTGAGCTGAGTTGAATAAATCATCTTGTCTTTGTCTTGTCATTGTGCGAAAAACGTAGAAATTGGCATTGTATGCATTAATTGATTTGCAGAGTTTTGCGGTTTTCCGAATTGTTGGCAAATAATATTTGAGAATAATATATGTTTAGTCTGCAAATAGTGAAAACGAAATCTCGATGTGTCAGTACTATTTTCGTGAAGTATTAATCCCGTTTTTCGAAGGTTTCTTGCCTGCAGAATTTTTATTTATCATAAAACATTTAGCATTTACCACAAAGGGGAAGGAGGGGCAGGGAGCAAAAGGGGGGGGGGGGGGGGGTGAGGGGGGCAAAGGGGGGAGGGGGGGCAAGGGGGGGGAGGGGAGGTGTTGTCCAACATCTTACAGCAGTCGTCAAAAAAAAATAGTACTTGGCTATCAGGCAACAATAGTCGACCATTCGAGCACCACAGACACAATAAAATTCATCCCATAGTTTATTTGTCTTCACCCCATAATTTTCTAAGCGAGCTTTCTACTAATTCGTTCATGTCAGCCGTATGATAGCTCTCTGCCAATTTCAACAACTTCTCCCCACTTCTACTAAGAGAAATACATGGAAACAAGAAAGGAGAATTTGTATCTTAATTTTGTTAGATACATTCCGCTTTTGATAAAATGTAAAGAAATTCGAAATTTTGCTTCTGTTGTTTACAAACATATACTGAACATTGCGATACTGGACTAAGCTTGCAAAATAAGAAAACTCCATTCTCGTGTACAGTAAAAACCTGCATGCAAGAACATGTGGATTAAGAACACCCAGGCTGAAATTTGATAAAAAAGGAGCATATATATAAGAACACATTCAGCCTGAAAATTGTAAATTGTTCTTATATATAAAAACTTTTTTCCTTTTCAGTTTAATAGAACGAACAGTGTCTGTAGCTTTACTGTGGTATTGCACTAAGATCTCTGTATAAATGCTAGTAATTTCACTTGCTGTGTATAGCAAATGTACAACAACTGTATTTGGAATTAAAAGTCTTATAATTACATGAAAAATATGCAATATATGCGTTTGGCCTGTCATTTTTATTAACAATCATTAAGAACACTTAAGAACACTTTCAGGCTGATTTCACCTAAAATACCCGATATATAAGAACCCAATCAGCCTGAACCCCGAAAATGGGTGTTCTTGTATGCGGGTTTTTACTGTAGTTCAAATTAAGGGAAAATTTCATCCTGGTCTAGGTAATTTAGCCAAAGATATTAAGTGTCAACCATATTTTCTGAACACTCTTTTGAAAGTTACTCATACCCTTTACTCATACATCTTTTAAAAATTACTCATACCCAGGTATGAGTAATTTTCTACGGCGAAGTGAAAAAGTAGTTGAGCTCACGGCAAAGAGACATAATTGGTTAACTTGTTACATTCATTAGAATATGGAAACAAATTTATCACTGTTCGGTCCCATGCTCTTCTTCCGTTGTTTAGCTTCCATACCAACGTACCTACATCTATTTTGTTGCATTCTGAAGTCCCAGGCACGTTTTTTCTCCAGAAGGCTGTACTACTGGTAGCAGTTTGCCAAGTCCCTCCGTCATTTTTGTACTCGAAGGTGCAGCAGGCAGCAGTCCACATATCTTCGGGAACGTTCACGCGGTATCCGTCGTCCTGGTAGTCACTAAACCCTTTTTTGCCAAAGAATCTCGTTCTTGAGGGACCAAAGTATGTTGATGGGATCGCGCCAACAACGATAAACATTTGAACATTCCGGGCCGCGCCATTCTTCGCACAGTAGTCTTGGCCCCATCTGATGAGCTTACCTTCAAATGTTTTCCACGGCCCAGAATTAAACTCCCCAAACTGTGGGACAACGTTAGTGTAAACAAAAGTTGCTATCTTTTTTGCTTGGTTTCCTCTTCCATAGTTTGACGCGATCATGTGGCCCTTATGTATTTGCACTTTTGAAAAATCCGAACCAACAACACATTCTTCAGTCCGCGATCGCTTCCGGGTTAAGAACTTTGCTTGGTACCAGTCTAAGTCAATGATCTCCTTGTTTCCCTTAGTTCTCGCCTCGTAACAAATAATTCGTTTTGACGAACTATAGTAGTCGGCGTTTGATTGCTGAAAATCTTTCTGTAACTCACTCCGGCTTCGTTTAAACCCTGTTTTCGGTCGACCTTGGACATCCTTCACAGAAAACTGGTTCCCATAGATCACAGTGGCTGCGTACAGTGGTATTCGACTGTTGCAGTCGTACAGTATGGCTATTGTGTGACCTTCACATAAATAGGCCAAGTTTCTTTGACTTGAACGCTGTCCGAATTGTTCCAATCCTGTTGGCAAGTGGTCAGCTATATTCAAACCAGCCCTTTGGGTTCCGTGAGTGTCGCAAGCCCCTAAAAACGAACACTCACAGCCAGCTAAGCCCCTGATACCTACTGTGCTGCATTGATGCTGTCCTATTGCCTCGAGAACGAAATACTTGGATATCACGCCGCTTACAAAAATAAGGGTGATGAATCTGGCCATAGCTTTACAGAATTGAATGTGAAATTGTAAATCTCGAATGTAAAGGCTTCCGCAAGATTCATTACTTACTATTGGGTTCTGAAAAAGAAACCGAAAATAATATCCGGCATTCCTTCATTTCCTGTTTTCAACGCTGAACCGGATACAATAATAGTGGATGACGAAATCTTTGTTTACATTTATTGCCTCATTAGCATTTGTGCCTCATTCCCTAATCAAGCTACAAAAACACTCCGAATATCTAAAGGGTATAGCACAGTTAGCTTTCCCTCGAAATTTGAGCCGGAAAAACTAGAAAGTCTTAGTTCGTGCAACTCAAAATTTCACCAATAATGTATGGTCATTAGTGCTTTTGCCACCCAGCAATTTTGCAGGTTTTGATGGCTGATGTTTAACACCACATGCAAAGGGCTAAAAATTGCGTAGATCAAGCTCTTTCAACCGCCTAAAAAAAACCTGATTCACAAAACTTATCACTGTCTAGGAGTCAAAAATAAAAAGGTCAGAACTGGCGTTCAAAGCCGTAAGCTAAACATTAAACGCTAAAAGCCGAAAGGTAAAGGACAAGCGCTGGAAAAATTTTAAATCTAATAGTTTCAAGATGCCTCAAGGCAGAATCGAACAAGGGGAGTTTTTATTCCTTGGAATTCCACAAAAGCTACTAAGTCACCATGATGTATAACTATGGCAGGGGAACTTTGCAGGAATTGGAAAAAACCTCGTGACCAAAAAGGCATATGCAAAACCTACGTTTGTTTTGTGATTCTATTTTTCGCTCACGGATCACGGAAGTTTCGTTTTGTTGGAAGATGAAGTACGCATACAGCAGTACGGGCTGTGAGACGTTTGTTTACATTTCTTTTCTTGGAACCAGAAAGTGACAACTTTGTTTTAGCAAGGCTCTTAACTTCCTGTGTGCACTTCATCTTCCAAGAAAACGTTCGCAGACGTCACTACAAATCACGCACTGCACATTGAATGTACTAAAATTAAAATGCTGCCAGTTAATATTGCATTTGTGGCCACAGAAAGTTAGGAACAATGAGACTTCTACAATCAGTAACATACCATCTTATGCCACAACAACGGAAATGAACAGTTAACAGACATCGTAAAATTCGAAAGAAAAAAAGTGTGCCCTCACCCAATAGCTAATTGTTCTATATAACGAATTTTTTTATGCAAGTTACTTTTTCAGTGTGAATAATTAAGTACTATAACAAAATTTGAGCAAGTATTTAGGCCCCGTCCACACGTATCCGGATATTTTTGAATCCGCAACTTTTTTGTTGCGGATTGGCCTTCCATCCACACGTATCCGGCGAATTCGGGCAAATACGATTCAAATACGCTACGTGTGGACGCGAACAACAAAAAAGTTGCGGATTCAAAAATATCCGGATACGTGTGGACGGGGCCTTAGCTGCTTACTGTTTCGTTATGTTAATGATCACTAACATACATAACGAAATTTAGGCCCCGTCCACACGTATCCGGATATTTTTGAATCCGCAACTTTTTTGTTACGGATTAGAAAATATTCGCGTCCACACGTAGCGTATTCGAATCGTATTTGCCCGAATTCGCCGGATACGTGTGGACGGAAGGCCAATCCGCAACAAAAAAGTTGCGGATTCAAAAATATCCGGATACGTGTAGACGGGGCCTTAAGCAAGTAGTCAGTTGCTTATCGTTTTGTTATGTATGGGCGGCCGTTAGTTAAGTATATAATCACCAACATCACCAACATACATAACGAAATTTATGCAATTAGTTAGTTGCTTAAACGGCTGTTTCGTTATGAATGGAAAGCAACGAAATGCAATTAGTTACTACTTGCTTATCGTTTTGTTCAGTGTATGGAAAACATAACGAAATTTATGCGATTAGTGAGTTGCTTATTGTTTTGTTATGTATGGAAAACATAACGAAATTTATGCGACTAGTTAGTTGTCATGCTTATGTATATAATCACTTACATGAGGGTCTGAATTGGGGGTCCACATGTCGGTTGTCGGTTAAAATTTCATTACTTTGTCGGTTGTCGGTTAAAATTTTCGCCCTTTGTCGGTTGTCGGTAAATTTCAGTTAATAATTAAAAATGCAAGATCATGCAAGTTAATTATTCACATTTATTATGTATTTGCGCAGTTTTAAGACTTTAAACTCTAGACGAAGTGTAAAACTTGTAATAATTCATTATTTGATTGCACTTAAACCTAGTTAACTTTTTTTTTTTTAGCAACGTGATCGTCTATCCCACTTTTATTTGCAAATCTAGTATACCTATAAAATCACCAAAGGTTTTATTCTAGATGTGAATTTGTTTTCCTGTCGATTACAGGGCACCGAAGTAAATCAAGAGAGGTAAATTTGACAAGAGTGAAATGCCCACTTTAGCCTTTGGGATACGTAATTTTGTTAGCTACGGAAGTCTCTTTTTTCCCAAGACGTCCACAAACACTTATTACACTTATTATTCAACGGCTCTCGTGGCTTTACTGTGGGGTTTCTTTGTTTTTTTTTTTGCCAAAAATTTCGCTGCCATGCGTACCAATCTGCACCGTTTAATGGATCTTTAATGATTTTACAATTATTATTACCTCTTACCGTCACATGTCGAGACGCACAAATGCACGAACAGCCCTGCCGGATCGTGTAACATACGCTCTGTTGACAAGCTCTGAATGTTCTTCAAAGTCTGATTCCTCGTTATCCGAATCTGTTTCATACTCATCAATTTGTACTTCCCTGTGATCCTCAAACACCTCAGTAACATCCCCTTCGTCCACAAATTGTATGCTAACAACGCGTTGTGGCGTGATTAGCGCGCGCAAAGCACAGTTTGATGTAAACAAACTGTTCAAACAAACAAAAAGATATTTAAAACCCATCTCATCGTTAACGTTCAATAGAAAGGATCGTTTCATTGAATACAGTGTTGTTTTATCTACCAAACTTGACAAAGTAATTAACATTTTAGCCCTTACTTTGAAGATAATTTGAAGCTTTTCTTTTCTAGGAAGGAGCCATTAAATTGCCGCGGGAAGTTTTCAACCAATCACAGGCTGACTTTTGAGACGTCAATACGACTTTATATTGACGTCTCAAATGCAGGCAAAAGTTTAGGCAAAAGTATCTGAGAATCATGACACAACAGCGGGGCGTCTCGTCGGCTCGCTTACGAGCCGCTGTTCTAGAAATGAGCCCGCCGCTGCTCTCCGAAAAGGAGGATCCCGGGGCTTTAAAGTAAGTCGCCGGGCCGAAGGCCAGGCTGCGCAGCCCCATACTCGTAAAACCTATTGCCCGCATTTTTCATGGTCATGGCTAGCGGAATGTTTCGAGGGCGCGTGTGTGCCCGTCCGCCCGCCGTGTTGGAACAACATCTGGGATCTTAGCAATTTTGAAAGCAAACCGAGGAGTACCGAGGCTTTGTTTTTCGCGCGGCGTGAACTCGGCAAACACTTTAGTTGGATTGTTGTGTTTAGTGGAGAATTAACGATGAAACAACAATAAAGATATTAAATGTAAGGAGAAATTAAGACTCGGAAAAAAATCCGAGTCCCAGATGGGATTTGAACCCACGACCCTCCGTGATCTAGTCGGATGCTCTAACCACTGAGCTACTGGAGACTCTATGGTGAGCAAGGGTCAATTTGTGGGTCTTGACTGGAACCGCATCGCGCGGCTACACAGCCAAGCAATGACTAGCACATGTGAAACTCACTAACAGCATCGCGCTGTCACATTTAAGCATATCAAGATGCAGCCAACCAACCTCCAAAGTGAGTGTAACGATGAAACAGCAATAAAAATATTAAATGTAAGGAGAAATTAAGACTCGGAAAAAAATCCGAGTCCCAGATGGGATTTGAATCCCATCTGGGATTCAAATCCCATCTGGGACTCGGATTTTTTTCCGAGTCTTAATTTCTCCTTACATTTAATATCTTTATTGTTGTTTCATCGTTACACTCACTTTGGAGGTTGGTTGGCTGCATCTTGATATGCTTAAATGTGACAGCGCGATGCTGTTAGTGAGTTTCACATGTGCTAGTCATTGCTTGGCTGTGTAGCCGCGCGATGCGGTTCCAGTCAAGACCCACAAATTGACCCTTGCTCACCATAGAGTCTCCAGTAGCTCAGCGGTTAGAGCATCCGACTAGATCACGGAGGGTCGTGGGTTCAAATCCCATCTGGGACTCGGATTTTTTTCCGAGTCTTAATTTCTCCTTACATTTAATATCTTTAGTGGAGAATTAAAGTGGTTATTTCCCTGCAGTTTTTCGCGGTTTGCTACTCAAGACAGGGATACTAATTAAGGGATACTCAGAAGCCCCTTTAGTGGAAAAAGAAGAGCTTTCAGGGATAAAATCTTGCTTCGAGGAACTTCATATTATCAATGCAGGAGCAATGCGGGGAGATGCCTTGTTTTTATTACGGATTTCAGAACTGAAGAAGTTTTAACGAATTTCCAAGCAGTTCAGTGCTTTAAGGTGGCTCGATGGTGTTTTTTTCTGTGCCGACCACTTTTTTTCAATCTTGTATTTGGATATCTTAGTCATTATTTACCTAAATACTCATGGCACACACTTACTAGGGAAAGATTGAAGTTTCCATTTCAGTTGTATTTTTTGCGATCGAAGCGTCCTTGGCAACGATACGTTGCTAGGCGTAGTTTTACTTGTGAGGCCGCCGTCGGCCTGTATGAGAAATTTTGGGAACTCGCTCTTGGGGACTGAAAGAGTACCACAATGCACACATTTTAGCCAAGTTTGGTTAACTTCTGTGAGAGGATTTTTGAATGGCGCGAGTTTACTTATTTTAGAGTTAAATTTGGTAAAATATCAAAGTTTGTTGTATTTCATCCCAAACTGAGAGATCGAGGACCTAATGCCGATTTCAACTTTACTCATTCATAAGAACAACTATTGTACCTTATTTGTTTGGCTCTTTTGGCGGATTGACGGTTTTCGATTTTTCCCTGTGCCGAGTTATAATAATCGAAATTTACGATGTTTTTGCAACAAACGAGCAGAGAATCTTCTGACCTCGCTTATTTTAAAAATCTGAGATAGAATTTCCCAAGAATAAGCGAACTATAAATTTGGACCTTCTTTTACTTAGTCTCCAAATTTCGTGTTGGTTGAAATGCTGTGAGACTTGTACGCTGAACGTCGAGTTGGTAACATGCGCGCTAGTATTTTCAGAGATTTCTTGTTCTCCGAGATGTTTACAATTCATGATCTATTCTGCATATTTCATTGTTCTGAAATGACACCCGCACGCGAATTCCAGTCTAGCACGGGCGGAACCAAAACGCTTGATTAACTTCCGAAGACCTGCCGATTATGGTAATTCATCAGTCCTGGCAATGTGTTCATGAGATAACAGGTGAGCTGTTGAACATCAACGTTAAACACGTAATTGACCTAAAAATAGCAAGAGCATGCGCAAACAGAAAACAGAAATTTTTACTCACTGTCAAGGCAGCAATTATTTCCCTTATTAAAAGACGTGAAAAACGCTACAATAAGCGTGTCAAACAGAAGATTTTATTACCATAATCGGCAGGTCTTCGGAAGTTAATCAAGCAATTTGGTTCCGCCCGTGCTAGACTGGAATTCGCGTGCAGGTGTTATTTCAGAACAATGAAATATGCAGAATAGATCATGAATTGTAAACATCTCGGAGAACAAGAAATCTCTGAAAATACTAGCGCGCATGTTACCAACTCGACGTTCAGCGTACAAGTCTCACAGCATTTCAACCAACACGAAATTTGGAGACTAAGTAAAAGAAGGTCCAAATTTATAGTTCGCTTATTCTTGGGAAATTCTATCTCAGATTTTTAAAATAAGCGAGGTCAGAAGATTCTCTGCTCGTTTGTTGCAAAAACATCGTAAATTTCGATTATTATAACTCGGCACAGGGAAAAATCGAAAACCGTCAATCCGCCAAAAGAGCCAAACAAATAAGGTACAATAGTTGTTCTTATGAATGAGTAAAGTTGAAATCGGCATTAGGTCCTCGATCTCTCAGTTTGGGGTGAAATACAACAAACTTTGATATTTTACCAAATTTAACCCTAAAATAAGTAAACTCGCGCCATTCAAAAATCCTCTCACAGAAGTTAACCAAACTTGGCTAAAATGTGTGCATTGTGGTACTCTTTCAGTCCCCAAGAGCGATTTGCCAAAATTTTTCATACAGGCCGACGGCGGCCTCACAAGTAAAACTACGCCTAGCAACGTATCGTTGCCAAGGACGCTTCGATCGCAAAAAATACAACTGAAATGGAAACTTCAATTTTTCCCTAGTAAGTGTGTGCCATGAGTATTTAGGTAAATACTGAATAAGATATCCAAATACGTGATTGAAAAAGAGTGGTCGGCACAGAAAAAAACACCATCGAGCCACCTTAAAGGTAAAAGAAATCAAATTTTCGATGGTAATTTATCGGGGGTGGAAGCGGAATAATTGGATCTCACTTATTCATTATTCCATCCATTTTTTCCGAGGTTATTCATTATTCATTTTTAAATTTTTCTCGTTATTCATTATTCCGTATTCGAGTTTTTAAGGCAGCTTCTAACTTGCAATTTTTGTGAAATAGAAGATTTTCACTTCAATTAAAATATGATTTAAAAAACCGTCAGCGTCATATTCAATCTAATTACCGTATTTATTGATTTAACTCCAGACTAGGGTTTATTTAGAACTCAGCCTTATAGACGTGGCATTTATTCTTGTATACTGTACACTGAACTAAAATTTAAGCTAAACATCGACACAATGACACCGACTTCTCGACTTTGTCTCTTATTAAAAACTTAGATACAAAAAAGTTATTGCGAATGCTGTACTGAGTGGTTTGTTGAACTGTTCGGTATACGCTCCGTCGTTTCTACAAAACTAGACCTGATATACCCGGTGTTTATTTCAACCCGGCATTTATTCTTGATTTATTCCTGGCACGGGAACGAGAATATGCGGTAATGTTCATTTGGGTTTGGTCAGTTTTTCATAATGACTCAAATGTCGACAAAAAAAACTTGCTTGGCAGATAAATCAAAGCTAATGGTATTTATTTCTCAATAACGAGAATCAATATTCCAGCATATACAGTCAACTCTCTCTTAACAACCTCTCTCTTAAACAACCACTTCCCGTAAGCGACCACTTTGTAAAATAACTATTTACATGAATACAATCAACTCGAACTACCACTCTCTTAAGCGACCACTTTTTCTTGCACTAAGGGTGGTCGCTTAAGGTTACAGTGTACCTTCGAGGGTGTCTCCAGTATAACAGCTCTAGCGTCTTAAGATTACACTTAATATACCTAAACCCAGATATCAAATTAAAGCTTATAGAGCTGGCTATCTAAATATGGAAACCATTTGGTAATAAAATGAATTGTCAAATTTTTTATGACGTCTAAGTTCGAACGTCCGAATCAACTTTAAAACGCTATAACTCAAAGCGATTATTGTATTTTGCTAATGTGATTTGTTCTCGGCTTTCCGGACACGAAGCGCTAAGAAAACGTGTCGGCGATTTCCCATATTCAATTGCAGTGAAAAGTTACAGAATATTTTTGAAAAAGGGAGAAAAAATTGGAATGATCGCACGAAAATGGCTCTTGACGAAAAGGTTTTCGGAAATAAGAAATTCGCCGACACATTTTTGTTGATTATAATTATGTTAGCCTAGCTTCTGTCGAAATTTGAGGAAAATCGAACAAATTCCCTTTGAGTTGTAGCTCTTTAAAGTGTCCCCAACAAACGAAAAATTAACTTTGAGAAAACAGCGCTTAAAAAAACACCTCGCTTCATGAACAAACTCCGCCCACAAAAGTTATACCGTCATTTCTCCGTCAATTTTCACTATTTTTCGATAATTTTTTTTTGGATGAAAGTTCATTCTGTAAACTTTATTTTGACGCCAAAAAAAAATTCCAATAAATTTTCGATCTGAAGGTACTCTGTAACCTTAAGAGAGAGTTGACTGTATATTAGCCTGCATAACAGGCGTTATTGGTGGCGCTCAAGCGGGTTTTGGGGCAAGAGCACGTAGCGCGAGTGCGTGTCTCGCGCTTAGCGCTCGCGACCTAAAACCCACTTGAGCGCCCCAATAACGCCTGTTATGCAGGCTAACTGTCATACCAAAAAATTGCCCCCTGAAAGGAGACATTTGCTCCGGGCGTGCGCGTTACTAAAATGAACTTCTAATACATATGAACTGTGTAGCGCCAATCGTCTGAAATGAATATGTTTTAAAATTAAAATGTTATTAAAGCGGTTTTGAAACTAAAAATGAACTATTGCCCATACGCAGTTGAGCTCGAACGGCCTTAGTAGAGCGTAAAAGGGGGTTACTACCCGCAAATCATTCATTTTACTATTGAATTATCAATCATTCACGTTAATTTAACGAAAAAATGGTCCGTTCAGATGTTCAGGTGTTTATCTAATAGTATTCAATTCATGTTAAATTATCGATCATTCACATTAATTTAACGGTTCACAACTCACGAGTCACGAGTTTGAGAACTCACGGGGTTACTACCGCAAATCATTCATTTTACTATTGAATTATCAATCATTCACGTTAATTTAACGAAAAAATGGTCCGTTCAGGTGTTCAGGTGTTTATCTAATAGTATTCAATTCATGTTAAATTATCGATCATTCACATTAATTTAACGGTTCACAACTCACGAGTCACGAGTTTGAGAACTCACGAGTTACGAAACATCAAGCGCATTTTCGTTAAATTATCAATCATTCACATTAATTTAACGGTTCACAACTCGCGAGTCACGAGTCACGAACGTGTTAACATAATTACATAACGGATGTGTCAGGTTCCATGGAATAAAAAATGGAAAATAAAGAAATCTTATAGATATATAAAAGTGATGGAAAAGTATTCGAAAAGCAAACTCAAAGAATTACATCTTATAGCAAAGGAGAGGAAAATCAAGGGATATTACCTGATGCGAAAAGCAGAACTAATTGATGCGTTAGATGCTTATGAAAGACAAGAGCCAGTGAAATCACCAAAACGTAAAGTTTTACAATGTTATCATGGAAGAAATAAGTACAGTTGTAAAGAGTGTTTAGGATCAAGAATTTGTGAACATGGTAGACAAGAGTATGTCTGTAAAGAATGTGGAGGAAATGGTATCTGCATTCATTGGAATATTAAGTATTATTGTAAAGAATGTGGAGGAAACGGTATCTGTTTACATGGTAATAACAAGTATTACTGCAAAGAATGTGGTGGAAAGGGAATCTGTAAACATGGTAAAAACAAACGATATTGTGTTGAATGTGGTGGAAAAGCTGTCTGTAATCATGGTAAAATCAAAACTAGATGTAAGGAATGTAGAGATGAGATACGGCGACGAGTAGAGGAATATGCTAAAAATGAAGAGATCGAACTGAGTGATGAAAGCGAAGATTAAGCTATAATAATTTCAAGTCGCGAAACACGACTTGAAAAAACGTTGTCACATCATAAAAAAATTCTATCATATCTCTCTTCAATCTTATCGTTATTGCTTGCACATGTGCAAAGATCGCTAATCATATCATCAATTAATCTCATCTCATCTACAAACGAATCGTGATCAAAATATTTTCCACGCATACAAGAACGTAAGTCAATCAATACTTTCTGATACGTTGTATATGCATGTTTACTCATCTCAATCCTTCGATTATAGTTCTTGTAATCAGTAAATGTTTTCAATAACAATCCAGCACCAGCAATAACTCCTAACGTAATAGGGTTTAACGTAACACCACCTGCTATTGTACCGCTAGCGATAAGAAATGAACTACTCAGTTTACAGAATAGGTTCATCCGTTTGAACCGTCTATAAGTCTTTTTATAGCACCACCACTTCTTATGGTAAAATCTGTAAAGAGCCTTAATCTCCAACAGTCTCTCCTCACCGATCGAAGTATCGATGTGATTGAATGTGAAAATATCTCGCTTATCTTTCATGTTTTAAAACTTTATTTATTTTTTAAATATATAGTTTTAAATATGAGGTTTATTAACTATGATGTGGGTGATGATATAGTTACAAATTACAAGCAGCTACATTCTTTCATGCCAGATCAAAATTTCAGAATGTTGATCTGTGGGCCTTCCGGTTCAGGAAAAACAAATCTTTTACTTGATATGATTTTTCGTTTACTGTATTATGACAAGGTATATCTGTATGCGAAAAATTTAGACCAATCAAAATATCAGTTCTTATTTTAAAAGAAAATTTGATCCGATCAATCAAGATGCTGGTTATGAAGTGATAGAAATATCTCCAGAAGATATTATTCCAGTATCTTCATTATCGAATGAAAACCAAAAAATAGTTATATTCGATGATTTTGTATGTGAAAAGAATCAAAATCCGCTGATAGAATATTTATATTGTAGCGTTATCTATCTTTCACAAAGTTATTATAAGACGCCAAAAGATATACGGTTGAACTGTTCGCATTTCTGTGTTTTCGAATTTCCGAGTAATAACGAAATCTCTATGTTTTGTCGTGAAGTTAACGTTGATAAGAAACAATATGAGATGGCTACAAAAGATCCATACTCTTTTCTCTATATCGACAAACCAAAGAAAAGAGTATTAAAAAATTTTGATGAAAATATAATCTGAATATAAGCAAAATGAGCTATTCAAATGGGGTATTACCAGATTCTTTCAGATACCATCCATTAGGTGAAAAACAAGGACCGCCAGGATTACCAGGCATCGGTTTTAAATTAACGTCTTCGGGTGATTATGATATTCAAAACAAAAGATTGGTAAACATAGATAATCCGATCGATTTGAAGGATGCTATTAATTATGGTACCGCTAAAACACACTTTCTAAACTTGGATGGTTCGACTCATATGACCGGTGATTTAGATCTTCGAGGAAACAGATTGATTCTTCCCGGAGAGATCGACATGAACAGAAAACTTATCACAAATATGGACACGGATGAAGATAACGATCTATCCGCTGTCAATATGATAACTCTGAAAAAATTTCATCCCAACGTTCCCGAACCAACGCATGAAGTTGTGAAAAATATCGATCTGAAAGAACGTTTCAATGTTGTCCAATCGAAACAACAGACTTATCACGATTTAGGGGCAAATTACAACAATCTTGTCTCTTACAACGATGTCAGGAATATTTTCTTATCTCGAAAAGAGATGTTTCCGATGGAGACCAGTTTAGATATGGGAAACAATACGGTTTACAATGTAAAGGACCCGACGGTTGCCGATCAAGGAGCTAATAAGAGATACGTGGATAACGTAGTTTCCGGTAAGATGAGTAATCCGAGTGATGAAGATTTCGATATGTCGAACCATAAGATTACCCATCTCGGTGATCCGCAACTATCGTATGACGCATGTAATAAATCTTACGTTGACAGTGGTGATAAAAAACTTAATCTCATGATAGGGGATGTGGTAGTTCACACGAACGAGGTAGAAAATAAGCTCAAAAAATATATCGATGAGTCACACATCACCACATCAGAAGATATGAAAGATGAGTTCCGTTACATAATGGAAAATGTTGACGAAAGTTCATCCGAGCACGATATAACCGTCACCGGAATAGTCGATTTGGTGGAGTCGCCGCATACGCTAAACAAAAAAGTTTACAGTCTTTTATTACACAAACATCCGTTAAATAGCTACTCATCAAGAATCGGATTTAATATGTATAAATTACCGGATGGAGAATATACCGTCTGTATCGAATTTATTCCACCACCGCAAGCGGTGCGCGGCGTCAGCGTCGATGTTCAGTCGGCCTCTATCAACATTAATAAGCAGTCGACGAAAATCTTTACTAACTACAGTAGAAGTATTATCAATCTACATAAGTGGAAGATCTCACCGCCGGAATATATTAGGGTCGATCTAAAGTGTAGCGGCTCGCCAACATCGGCTTCGCAAGCTCAAGCCTACCTAGTGATATACGGAATAAAAGGGAATCATTCAGATGTTCCGGCCAGTGTTTACGATTCTCCTTATTTTTTTGAGAATCGTAAAATGGTTATGCAGACTACTCTCGATATGAACAAACATGCGATTATCAATTCGCCATCGCTTGCGATGAGCAGTGGTGTTTTTCAGATTAACGGTGTTTATGATAGAGCTAAAAATGCGACATTTACTCTATTTTCAGGAGAAAAAGATACTATGGTTTCGGTCAAGTGTAAGATTGTAAAATGTTGTGTTAACATTCTCGATACGGCCCAATCGTATCCTCATATCGCCGTGTTGATAAACAATGTAATAGGAAGGGGAATGGGTGGTAAGAAACAGGTCTGTCACCTATCCAACGATGTAGTTCTAGAAGAGTCTGAACAGTTTAGTGTGAGAATAGAGGTGAGTTTACAAGGACCCATCATCAATAAATGTTTGGTAAGTCTGCGGCTTGAAATGATTTGAAAAAATATGGTATTAAAGAAATATTTTCTTGTATAAAAAGACAATGGATATAAAACGGTTACTTCGTATTCCAACCGATCATCTTGGGTCATTATCATTGAACGAATTAATGTTAATTTTGGAAGAATATGGTGAGGATCCAAAAGAGATCTTGATCGATTACATTGAAATTCACCGTCGTTGTTACGGGGAACCTGTTGAATTTTACATTTCATCTGAATCTGAAGATGAATCTGAAAGATGAAGTCAGTCAAATTTTTTTATTATACGTTACGTATAATAAATTTTACACGCAATCATTTAAAATTTAAAATCGATACATCTAATAAAGATGAGTTTAATTAAGTGGAAAGAACTTGCAAAACGAAAAACCGAGTTGGGAAATAAGATTAACTTTGTTCGTGAAACGTTGATAAAGAAAAAATTAGGTGAGGAGGCAGATCAGTTGGCTTATGAAAAAATTTTTAAACCTATAACATCAAAATTACAAACGCAGCCATCACAAAGTGTATCATCACAAAGTGTATCAAAAAAACGAAGCGGTAAAGAATTATTAACAGGAATCGATTATTATCCAGATGTAGATCCATATGAAGAGATGGATGTAGAAGGTCTAATCGATTTTGGTGAAGAGGTTTTACCGCAAGATGAGAAAGCAACATATTCACCATCTCCACCACCATATTCACCAGGTGAATATATGCATAGTCAACAGCAAAGAGCATTGGAAGAGAAAGAGATATTTGAAAAATACGGTTTGCCGATTATCGAAACTACTGAAGAATCACCGGAAGAGATGCTTGAAGCGTACGATATCGCAGTAAAAGATCTAGGAAAAGAAAAACGAAAAATAACCAATCTAATCAATAAATTGGAAGATTCTACAGAAAAGGAAGATCTCATAGAATATAGAGGACGTTTGCAAAAAGAAAGTTCTATAATTACGATGAGAAGAGATAAACTAAAAAAGACAGGTAAAGGTCTTATGGGAAGAAACACAGCTTCGTATGGAAACCTATTTTTTTTCAGTAATCCTAATGATCTTGTCAAAAAACTCGAAGTAATAGTAGGTGAAATTATAGCTGGTAATACGAATATCGAGATGCGTAATACCGGAGTTTTGATCTTAGACGAACTTTTGAAAAATAATATAATCGATAAAAGGCAAGCTAAACAGATCTACAAGAAATATTTTAAATATTAAAATAATATCACCACTATAAAATAGTATGGATAGAGAGATAGTGCTGTCATCATATTCGGTTAAATCAGAAGGTAACAATAGACCTGGAGATTTCACAACAAAATTTTATCAACCGATTGTTTTGAATCAAAATGCAGAATATGCTATCGGCCTTAACAGAATTATCAATATGAGTTTTACATGGTATAACATTAATGCTGAACGCAACAATCAGCTAATCAGATACAGCTCTGATGGTGGAAAAACGTTTCGCGACATTACTTTCTCAGGTGGTGTTTGGAATTATGTTGAGTTTAATAATCGTATCCGAAAAGAAACAGTAATAAAACACCCTGAAACAGACGATGAGTTTCCAATCAACCTGGTTTTTGATAAAACAACTTTTAGAGTGGAAATAACGTTGAAAGAAAATTATCAACTTGATCTGACACCGAGTAACTTTAATGAACTGATCGGTTTTGACAAAACAGTTCTGAAGGAAGAGATTAACATTGGTCCTAGAGTGCCAAATTTAGCTCAAGATACTGAGATGTTGAACGTTCATTGTGATCTGACAAACGATTCACTCGTTGACGGTATAAAAACAGATATCATCTATTCCTTTTCAACATCTGTTCTGAACCCATCATATAGTTTTTCAATTGAACCGATGAGAGTAATATATAATCCTGTGAATACGAACACAATAAGCAATATTCGAATCTATATCACAGATGGAAAAAGAAATAAGGTCAACTTAAACGGAGCAGATACAGCTTTTTCTTTAATTTTAAAAAGATTATAATATGAATGTAACAATAAAATGAAAAGTTACGAATTTACACGTTTTTATAACCCAAAGATGGGGAAATTTGTTTACAAACATAAAGGAACAGGTGTCATTGTCGATAATATTTTTAAACCGATGAAGGCTGTAGCAAAAGCAGTTTTCAATAAATTAGCGAAACCTATCGCGAAAAAAGCGTTGGAAGCAGGAATTTCTCATACGGGTGAAAAACTAGGTAAAAAAATCTCTGAAAAATCTGGTGATCTGATAATGAAAAAACTAGCTAAATTTAGAAATACTAGTATATCTTCGCCAAAACAACCCACGACGGCGACTTCGTATAGAAGACCTCCACCCATACGAAGTCAAGAAGAAGATACTGATACAATATTGAACAGGTTAATATCAGGTAACGGTTTAAAAATAAAAAGATAAAAAAAATAATATAATATATAATTAAAAATGGCTTTTCGATCGAGTGATTATGTAGCAAGATATGAAAGAGTAAAAATTAAACCTGATGCTATAATCAGAACACCAGGCTAACGGTCAACATCAGGAAAAAGGTGGTTATAAGTTTACAATCGATGATAGATCAACGTATTTCGACTGGTATAACGCTCGTTTTGAAGTACGATATCAGCTACAGAAATTAGCAGACGGTGCAGGTTATGCAGCAGCTGATAGAATAACAGTTATTAACAGTTCTCATTCATTAATTAAACACCTAAAGATTAGATCTGGTGGTGAACTGATCTATGATTCAGATGATCTGCATAAGGTTACCTTTGTTAAAAATCTGTTAGAATACTCTGACGACTTTAGTAGATCTGTAGGAAAGAGAAGTTTCTGGTATCTGGATACTGATGCAACAACCGCCAACACTAATACAGGATTTGAAGCTAGACGGTTACAAACTCAAGCGGTTCAAAACAATGGTAATGGTGGCGCCAAAAACATTAGTACGATTATTCCTCTGAATCGTTTTTCCTTTTTCGAAGAGTTGGAAGATAAGATGCTTGTACCCATGCAGCTACAGTTTGAGATAAGGTTGCAAGATGATGATGAACTAATTCATATGGCTAACGGTGTAGATGCTGGAAGAGTTGTTGTGGATAGGTTTGAACTTTACGTTCCGAAATTAGAACCCAAACTCTCTCTTTACGATAAGTTTGTCAGCTCTTTTTTGAAAGAAAAACAATGGAGATATCTAGTCGATATGTATAACAAATCAGCTCCAACGAAAGTATCAGGATTTTTTCGAATAACACCTAATGCTACCGATGTTAAACATGTTTTTGTTTATCTGAAAAGAGCCAATCCGCCAAATGATGATAATGCAGAAGATAGTCCGTATCTTATGGATACTTTCAAATTAAATGCGGCTGATAACAACTCATCACTAGCAACCTGTAGATTAGAGTATGGAAGATCGGTTTTTTACCCAGAATTACAGTATGATGTTGAAGAAAAAGCGCTGATATTTGATGATGTAATGTCTTATGCGATGAGGTTGAATGATTACAACACAGGTACACAGTTGAACCTATCCAACTATAGCTCTCTCTATCCGCTAATCTATTTTAATTTAACATATCAAGCTGAAGAGATAACAAGAGATCCCAAACCGCTAACATTCCATTATAAATTGAACGCAGCTGCAACAGCAGATTTTAACGTACATGCGATAGTTTTGTATGAAAAGATAGCAAAAATAGATGAGGTTGGAAATAAGTTGATCATCGTGTAAACGTGTAAACGTGTAAATTCGTTTTAAAAAACAATTTTGTATTTTACAATACTAAATACAAAATGACAACATATCATCCTTACAAAGTAAGCTTATCGGAAGGTCAGAAAGAAAAACTTGCAAGAGCTTATAAAACAGGCAGTCCTATCACGATTAGGCTAACAAAGACACAGATGAGTGGTAACGATGAGCTACTGTTAACAGCTACTCAGATCAATAGGATTAACAAAGCGAGATCGCTTGGAAACGGTGTCGAGATAAAAATATCAAAAACGCAGATAAGAAAAGTAATGAGAGAAGGTGGAAGTCTATGGAGCGCGATTATTCCGCTAGCACGTTCGATAGCACCGACCATAGCTAAAACACTAGGTTTATCAGCGGTTGCCGGTTTAGCGAGTGAAGGAGCAAGTCAGATTGTTAAAAAGATAAGTGGTAGCGGTTGTAGTCAGAGCTCAAACACCGGTGCCGGTGTTGGTGGTTTCCTCATCCCACCAGATAAGATTAAACAGCTGATCAACTATAAGCATCTGTTAACGGATAAGCAGAAACAAGAGATTCTGAACGCTCTTCAATCGGGAGGACAAGTACAGATAAAACCGACAAAAACACAATCTGGAGGATTATTAGGAACGATATTAGCAAGTATCGGTATTCCGCTGGCTGTTGAAGCGTTTAAAAAATTGACAGGAACCGGTGCACCCAGAATTGGAAGATCAAAATATGGAGATGGTATGAGTAGATATCCTTATGATCCACCACCACCGTTCTATGGACAATGGGATAAAAATACTGTTGGTATGGGAATCAAAAAAAAGGGAGGAGGGTTACTTTTAGGGCCGAACAGCCCGTTCAACAGCATACCTCTAGTAGGAGCACTCCTGTAAGGAGTGTAAATATTGTAAGGAGCGTAAAACCCAAATTCGTAAACAAACCGTTGAGTAATGTTGATCTGATGAGATGGATTACATACCTTAGGATTCCTAATTTCAAAGGGATATATTCGAGGGATGAAGTTATGCCTAAAAATCATAGTCCATGCATTATTAATCTCGATTCGCTTGAAAATGCCGGAACTCATTGGGTCTGTTGTGCTCCATCTCACGATAGATCTGAAAGATCTACTGTGTGGTATTTCGATAGTTTTGGCATGGGTTATCCCGAAGAGTTTACATGCGTTAGCAAGAAACAGATAATCTATAACTCAAGTCAGTATCAAAACATAAAAAGTGTCCTTTGCGGTTATTATTGCCTCTATTTCCTTCATCAATGGTCACTCAAGAAAGATTTTTACGATATCTTGCAACCGTTTAGCTTAACAGATACCCAACACAACGAAACGTTTATCAAAAAATATTTTATGTAATTAAAATTAAAAAAGTTTTATTATACAGATCGTATAATAAAATGGAACCGATAGGAGATATATATTGCGTCAAGGAACAGAAACATACAGGTAACGCTGAACCGTCCGGTTACGAGATAGCCTCAAACGGTAGGGTCTATATATGGTGTAAGTGCGCTACCTGCGGAATTAAGAAAACCCGTTTCGTTAAGAAATCTCATTTCGATATGATTTCGGGAAACTAGTTCAGCCCCCACAAGGTGGGGGCTTTTTTGATGTGGAAGGTAGTCATAGTCTTGGAGAGATAGCCATGAAAGCTGGTACGAAAGGTCTTTACAATTTAGGAAAAATAGCAGCGTCAAAAGCCGTCAAATCAGACTTTGTAAAGAAAAAGATTAAATCAGGGTATTAATAGGTATATAGATCAGGCTTTGGACAGTTTCACGGGAGACTTATCGAAAAGACTCGATCCGCTTCACCGCGGTAGCGGTTTCGACATTCATAATGCGATCTTAAAACTTCCGAAACCAGAAGGAGGCTGGACCTTACCAGGACATAAATATACAGGTCCAGGAAATCCGATACATGAACAGGCAGATTGGGATGATGAAGGTAATATTCTTGAAGTTTATGATAAACCTACTGGAAAAACAGATGCTGTATCGATGCAACATGATGTTGATTATACCGTCTGTGCAGATAAACCGGATCCGCGTAAATGTAAAAATGAAGCTGATAGGAAAATGGTGAAAGCCTTGGATAGTATACCCTATAGCGAAAGACAATGGGGTCATGCGCTAGCAAGAAATGTAATAGATACTAAACAAAAACTTGGACTGGGTGCTTCAAAAAACGGAAAAAGCCGCCGAGTAAAAACATAGTGACGTGGCAAGAAAAGTTAGCTGATGAGCTGCATAAACCTATAAGACGGAAGTTTACTCGGCGGCGTGTTATTGTTAACGGTATCGATGAGATATGGTGTTCTGACCTTGTTGAGATGCAGAAATTTAGCAGGTGGAATAAGGGATATCGATATCTTCTCATGGTGTTAGATGTTTTCAGTAAATACGGTTGGATTGTACCGTTGAAGAATAAAAAGGGAGAGACCGTTGCAGAAGCGTTCAAAACAATATTCAAAGAAGGAAGAAAACCGAAAATGCTGTGGACTGATAAGGGTAAAGAGTATTACAATAAGAATATGAAAGAACTGTTGGATAAAAATAAGATAACATTATATTCGACAGAGAATGAAGAAAAATCTACTGTTTGTGAAAGATGGAACCGTACGATAAAACAGAAAATGTTTAAGCAGTTCACCATTCAAAACAATACCGTGTATTATGATATATTACCGATGATATTGAAAGAATATAATAATACAAAACATCGAAGTATCGGAATGACGCCTGTGGAAGCATCGAAGAAAAAGAATGAAAGTGCTGTTTACTTAAATCTGTATGGTAAGATGAAACGAACGAATACTAAACCGAAATTTAAAGTTGGTGATAAGGTTCGAATATCGAAATATAAACGTCCTGTTTTCGATAAAGGTTACACACCGAATTGGACTGAAGAAACATTCGTTATCGATAAGATTCAATACACTAATCCGATAACTTATAAAATAAAGGATGAGTTGGGAGAGGAGATAACGGGTACTTTTTATGAGCAAGAGCTGCAATTGACTTCGTCAAGTGTTCAAGACGTTTACCGTATTGAGAAAGTGATTCGACGAGATGCTCGAAAAGGTAAAGCGTTAGTAAAGTGGAGCGGTTACCCTGAAAAATTCAACCAATGGATAGATCTAAAAGAACTGAAAGACCTGTAATGAAGATCTCTTCTTTTTTTCATTTCATGTATTTCATATGAAATGAAAAATCATAATTTGCTACATGCTATCTTGTTTTATAATGTCCGTATGCAAGTGTGTGAATTCTATCACCCTCTATTATTCTCTTATCATCATCTGCTGAAAGAGCGATCTTATTCACCTCTTCAGTAAATAGCTCGTGTTCACGACTTCTTATAGTATACATCTTTCGATACTGTTTTCCACCTCCAAATAAGCATCTCTTATAATCATCGAAGCTAATACTTTTCTCTACTACCGGTTTCTTTACTCCTTTACATTTCTTCTCCTCAACTTCGTTATTATACATCTTATAGCTGTAAAGTTTCGACCTCAACCCTACAAACTCTTCTATTATCTTACCACCGGCTTCATCCTTGAACATTCCCACCACTTTCTTATTTATACCTTGTTGAATACCTGACGGATGATCTTCTGGAAAATTACTCGTGTCAAACTTGGCGACTACATCATCGCTTATATCTTTGTAAAAATCTTTTGTTTCGATCTCATATGCCAAACTATCCGTATCGGTAAATAGTAGCTTTGCTTTTTCACCGTACTTTGGTTTGATGTAGTTATAATGAAAATCGTACATTAGACTTTTACTCAGATCGAGGATACACATACCGATATATACCGGTTTGTTAAATACTAGCCATTTCTTTTTCATATCGATCGCGGCTAAACGTCTTGAGAAGATGGTGCAGTGATTGAAGTTGGGTTTTGCTGCTAGTTTCTTTGCTTTTTTCGTCGAGTTGAGTAGCTTTATATCCACCCTGTTACGGATGTTTTCCATCGTTTTTCCAAAGACGGAATTATTCATAAGTTTGAAAAACTCCTTTTCAAACTCATTTTGAGCATCTGCTCTCAAGCGAGTGTTTAGATCAATGTACTCTTTCATCCAATCACTCTCTATAAACTTAATACCTCGATGAATCTTTGTGATCTTCAACCCTAAAGATTCATACAGTTTGAGATTTTCATAATGAATAACGTATCTCTTTTTATCATTCAGGTTAGGTATTAGTTTCTCCACTTTGTTTACCTTCTTACTCTCCGGTGCGAGAGGATAGTCGTTATGAAGATCGTGTATTTCATATGGATACTCAAGATCGACCTCGAGTATGCAACTCTCATCTCTCCAGTTAGCCAACTCTTTTTCATTCATCCATTTGAAACCGCCTGTAGGTAATTTTTTACACATTGCCCAGCCGTAAAGGTTATTCGCATCGAGATATATAACAAATGTGACAGGTCTATTCTCATCATACTTTTCTTCCATGTAGATGTTGTTAGCTTTACCATACCTGTTTGAGATCATTGAGATACCTCCTCTTATTCCACGTTCAAACATTAGCAACATATCCGGATCAGTCAAAAGTTCAAGATGGATCTTTGTATATTTTAGTAACGCATCCCAAGATAGTCCTGGTGCAGTATAGTACCAGGCCGGATCAAGATCGTAATGTTTCATACAAAGATCGCGAAAGTTTTCAAATACATCACACAGCTGTACAACATCCAACCTGTTGTACAGATCGTGATAATCTCTTAGTGTCTTCATCTCAAACGTATCCCACACCTTTTGCGCATATTCATAATCTTCGTCAGAGATACCTTCCCCACTTAGATTAGAAAAGAACCTATCTTTCGGTGGTAACTGTGTTTCGTTTAATTTGTCGAGAGAGGTCATGTATTCATACGGATATACACCTTTTCTCAACAACAGCTCAAACTTCTCACTTCCAAAAAACCTGCATGTGTTTTTAAACTTTTCCTTTGATACGCTCTTGAGATTTGTAACCAGCTTATCCAAACCCGTAGCCATAAACTTGAAACTATCGATAAATCGCAGTTCTCGTTTTACCTCCTTTACCTCACCTTTATCACCTTCATATCTGTCAACTGTTATTACTTTCGTGAAACTAATGTATTTTTCTTCATTTTGTGGAATACAGTTTATGTCACCTTCCCTAACACCGAGTTGTCTAATAAATAGGTGAGCATCGTACCCACTCAAGTTGTGAAAAATTATAGGGATAAATCTCGGCTTCCTGCATGCAAAATTACAACTTGCATGTGCTGCACCTCGAAATTTACCAGTATAATGACAATGATCACGTACTTTTTCATCCAATTCTGTAAATTTACCTTCACAGATCCAACACCTATTCGAACTTTCGTACTTTCGCCTATGCTTATCCTTAAAAATCATCTCCTTTGGAAATTTGAACTTGTGATATATATATTCAACCTCAGCTTCCAACACATCTATAAATATCTGAGCTACATCTTCATCTTCAGAAGTTGCTGTGTAGTTAACACATCGGTTAAGATCGGCGTTATTATCAAAAGCGCACTTAATATAATAATTAAAACTTGACGGTTTATGTATCTGCAACCTGTTTGTACAGCTCTCCTCTTCCTCTTCCTCTTCAGGAGGTGATTGATCTGTTTCTATCGGTTTGATAAGCGACTCGAAATCTGCATAGCAAACAAAGGGATGGCGTATTTTTCGATTATGGTTTTTAAATGAGAGAAGTGCATTATCTTCATCAGGCATCTTAACTCTAACAGCCTCATTAATTTTGCAGTCTTCTTCATGTTTATTTAACAGTTTTTGAGTACCGAAATGGTTGAGACATCTTAAACAAAAATACTTTTTAATCTTTTTCTTTGATACTTGTTTTGATAATAATCTGCTCATACTATTAATAAGACAGTAGTGTTTCTTTTCACCCTCGGAAATGAGTAAGAGATTTACATGGTTTGTACGATTTTTTAGATTTACGTTATCACTTACTTTCAAAGGGTAAACCATTCTTTCATACCCATAAACATTAATACTTATAGTCTCGTTCTGTTTTTCAAAACGTTTAAGATCATTCAATTCGAATGGAAACTCGATCCCATCCCAATTTAATTTTTCAGACTGTTTCCTTAATATTTTCGTTATACGTTCGCCATCTCTAGCTACTGGGTTTAACGCTCTTGTAACACACCATTTAAAACATTCATCATCTTCGTTTTTCATGTTTATTATCGCCTTTTTCTTTGAGAGCACTTCTGGAAGCTTTATGTAGGAGGAACCTCTGAGTGGTTCATATTTTACTGTATGAAGTTCTAAAGCAACGATTGAATCAAATATCCAGTTACTACCCCGATTTTGATATGCTGCTAAACTCTCCAATATCTTACCCGTCATTTTTTGATAAAGATCTTCAAAGTCTGTACCTTCAAGGTTTATTTCAACATTTGACACAAAATGACCGGTTGTATACTCTACTTCACCAGTTACTATATTTGTTTTCGACATGGAACACTTTAGTATTAATTTCAACTTTATGTTGTGATGTTCGTTTAAGAACTGAAGTATAACCGGTTTTACAGCTGACAAGAATGTTTTTGGGTCATACCCCTTAACTCCTTCAATAGTATATTGTATTGCAAACTTTTTCAAAGCTGACTTCCTCTCTTCAAGTTTGAATAAGCTTGTTTGTTTTGGCTTTAATTTTTCTAAAGCCACTTGGAGTGATTCTCTTTTTGAAACCCACTGCTTACTATGTTTGTTACTCTTTACCTTTTTCTTCACCTTTTGAAGTTTTTTCTTGATTCTTTTGATCTGTTTAGCTTTTGCTTTATTGTTCACCACCTCATGTTGAATTGAAGGTAATTCAAAGTTCTTTTCTTCTCTTTTCTGTTTGCGAGTTTGTTTAGTTTTCAACTGATAAGGTTTTAGTTCTTCTATAAAAGTAACGATACCACGTTGTGGGGGTGGTGTTTGTTCTCTTTCCCTATGCGTAGCTGGTTCTTCATCTATAAAAGTAACGATACCACGTGGTTGGGGAGGGTTTGAAGATTGATCAGTAGTATTAGCAGCTATTCGTTGTCTTCTCTTTTTGGAAAGCCTCTTCTTTTGCGATTTAATACTACTTTCAATTTGCTCGACTAGTTTCGCCCTACTCCAATCTGAATAACCTTTCAAACCATTTTCACGTGCAATTACCCTAAGCTGTTTAACAGTTTTTGAATCCATGTGTAAACCTATGTTTTATATATCTATAAGATTTCTTTATTTTCCATTTTTTATTCCATGGAACCTGACACATCCGTTATGTAATTATGTTAACACGTTCGTGACTCGTGACTCGCGAGTTGTGAACCGTTAAATTAATGTGAATGATTGATAATTTAACGAAAATGCGCTTGATGTTTCGTAACTCGTGAGTTCTCAAACTCGTGACTCGTGAGTTGTGAACCGTTAAATTAATGTGAATGATCGATAATTTAACATGAATTGAATACTATTAGATAAACACCTGAACACCTGAACGGACCATTTTTTCGTTAAATTAACGTGAATGATTGATAATTCAATAGTAAAATGAATGATTTGCGGTAGTAACCCCGTGAGTTCTCAAACTCGTGACTCGTGAGTTGTGAACCGTTAAATTAATGTGAATGATCGATAATTTAACATGAATTGAATACTATTAGATAAACACCTGAACACCTGAACGGACCATTTTTTCGTTAAATTAACGTGAATGATTGATAATTCAATAGTAAAATGAATGATTTGCGGGTAGTAACCCCCTTTTACCCTCTACTGGCCTTGGCGCTAGTCCGCTCAAGTCGCCAATAGAAGCCAAAATGGGCTCAGTCGAAGCATATTGCACTGAAAAAACGGAAAAATGACGGGATTTTTTTCGTTCCAACTAAATCATATTTCCCACCTAAATGTTCACTTGATCCCATTCTCTTCAAAACCGAGTGTGGATGTTGACATTACGCCTATTAAAATGAGTTATACCGCTGAAAGCGATGACCGCGCGGTTGAACTCCATACAAACCTTTACGTGACGTTGGTCACTTCACGGTCAAAATGACGGGACTTATTTTTTATAAAATATTTTAACTTTGCAGATAGAATAACAACCAAATTACTGGAATCCGAGTGCGGATTTCCGAAAAGTAATTGATAAGTGGGCGAAATTTTGATTTTCCCTCCAAAAAATGGCGTTTTCGCTGTGATTTTAAGGGTCAAATTGGGGGTCTGGGGACGAGTTAAAAAATTAGAGCCAAATGTCATCCAATTTTTTGCCATGATTCGTTTATTTGACACATACCTTTTTCCATATAGTCATATTTACTTTGCGCAAATTATTGGTAGATAATTAACTAAGCACCACATTGTTTGATATTCTTATTTACAATGGTACGTGCCGATATAGAGAGTTTGGATAAAGTCTGCTCACTGCTTCCAGGGCAGCAAAATTAATAGTGCCAGAGATCTCGAAGAAAAAACCTGTGATATTAAGTTATCTCTGGACCTAATTTTGTAATAGGCATCTATTTTACTGCAAATCAACAGACACGTCACAATATTTTTTTTCTTTTCTCCAAAACAACTATGCTTCAGTCGAACAAAAATATTTCTCTTCCTTCTCATCCCTTAAATCGACTAATAGAATCCCACAAATTATGTCTTAATAAATTATTAACTTTGTCTAAAGTTATTTGAATAGATTTAAATACTGCCATTCCTATTCACAAGCTTTACGCCAGGGAACAATTTTACAGCATAAAGTTCCAAGGAGACTTCGGGGCTGGAAATGTAACACTATGGGGGGTGTGTTAACCAATTACCATCGAGATATTCCCAGTCAAAAGCAATGGTTTTTTGCATTGTAAAAATTGTAACGTGGATCAGCCATAGGATTACAAATCCCACAAAGTGTTAAATCAAATCTATATAATACAAATGAATTCTTTGGAGCAGAGGAAAACGATTTGTTCGACTGAGTTTGGTTTCGTTTCGTTTCTCAAAATTTTGCACTCTGAATCTACTTCGCAGACGGTCAAGTAATACCATGTATGCTAGCCTGGTCGACAATTGACTAAACAGAGAACTACCTTATTACATGAAATTTTGGCGACACTTAAATTTAGCGAATTTAGCGATTTTTCTAAAAATCGCTAAATTAAAATGCACCAAAATTAAGTGTCGCTAAATTTAAATCGTCGCTAAATAAAAGTGAGTACAATATGAAATTCCGCCATCGGTCAGTTTCACACAATCATACTGTTTTACGGTCGATTATGACGTGTATCGGATATCTCGTGCACATATCAGTCATTCCAGCTTGACAACTGAAATGGATTCTTCGCTAGTATTAAATTTTGCATTCCCGTATGGACTCCGCGGATTCTACGTTTATAAAGAGCTGTGGAATCCTAGACTAAATGAAAAGCTTGACACAATTCACAATTCGCCAAAGTTTCAGTTCGTGAAATCGCGAAAATTAAGTGACTTATGTTCCAAAATTGACGAAAAATCGCTAAATTAAAGTGCCGCTAAATATGGATTTTTCAAAATCGCTAAATTAACGTGTCGCTAAATATGGATTTTTCAAAATCGCTAAATTAACGTGTCGCCAAAATTTCATGTAATAAGGTATAATAAATCAACATTTAAACACTTAAAATTGACCGACCTTTCCGATCTTTTCGACCGTTTTGAGCTATACGCTGTGACCTTTCAGGCGACCAGGATTGGGAACGTGACCTGGAAATAATGCAATTTTGATAACGTATGAACTGTAGTGGACAATAGATAATTAAACATGAATCGAATTTCAGTTACGATATCAAACTTGAATTCAACGTACCGTCTGTCGCGATCTCTCTTATTTTTTCCCCCATTTGTGAATTACTGTTCGATTACCGTGTAACACTCTTCGACACACTAAAAACACTCCGAGACGTTACTGAGGCAGCCCGGGGGGGGGGGGGGGTACTTCCTAGTAATGGGCTAATGGGGATGTGCCGCTGGATGGGGTCGCATTTTTACGACTGGATTGACTATAATGGGGTTGCATTTTCAATAGAGTTACTAGAATGGGGTCACAAATTGTCGGGATTTTTTGGGGTAAGAAAATTCTGGCAAGTATTTTTTTTGGTTAGTTTTAGCTTGTAAATATTTTCGGCTAACAAATGTACCAGAAGGTTTGTAGGTGAAGAGTAAAATCTCCTACATTTAATAAATGTGTCAATTCATTTGAGGATGACCTAGATAAAAGGGTTCCGAACTCAAGGTAGATGGCTAAACAGAAAGTGACTAAGTTGGGATTGCGAAATTTACATTTACTCAAAAGTGACTAAGATGGGGTCTATAATTGGCCACAAAATAGACTATAACGGGGTAGGGGCTCCGAGAGGCCAGCGGCACATACCCAGCAAAAGTTGACCCAAGTACCCCCCCCCCCCCCCCCCCCCGGGTGAGGCAGACAGAATCTGCTCACAGATGAACCAGACAGTGATGACATAAACACAATGGACATAAAAAGCACGCACCAATCAGGAATCGGCTCGAAGGACTTGCTAGAATCTGAGACTGGAAGGCACTGAAAGGTCACTAAAACCATCAAAGATTTGATTTTGACAAAGATTGCAAGTTTCGAGCGCGTGATCTCTATCGCTTCTTTACGCGATTCTTCTTTGCCTAATTCATTATTCCCGATTAAACCCTAGTTATTCATTATTCATTTTCTTTTTAAGCCGTTATTCCTTATTCGTTTTCTTTTTTAAGCCGTTATTCATTATGCATTATTCCGCTTCCACCCCCGATAATTTATGTTAATATCAATTTTTGATTGACTTTTCCTTTGTGTTCTCTTAAGTTTAAGTCGTGTTGTTATCTTGAATTTCATAGAGGACAGCTCTGCCTTGATACACTTAAATGGTACGTGTTTGCTTTTAAACATAAATTAATGGAGATTTGAATAAAATTTTTCGAAAGAAGATTGTGTTGTCCGTTTTTATGTCTTTGTTCATTCATTACATAGATTAAAAAGCGATTTTATGTAAACAAAACAAGACTTAGATTTTCTGTCTTCACTCGCTTCGCCTTATGCAAATAAGAGCTTATGTTTGTGTATTTTTGCAATTTTGATTTCCAAATCAGTTTCTCGGGCAATTTTTGACAAGGAAAAACTGTATTTTATTCGGAAAGTAGTCGTACTAGTTATTATAGACAGAGAAAAGTTGTTTTTGTGAACTTTTGTACGGTCTAAATGTACTGTGCAGACGGTCGGGTAATAAGCTTACTGTTTTTGAGAATTGCTAAAATTGAAAATAGCCCGGTCGTTAATCTTAATTCTTGTGCTTCCAACCTTTCACCTTAGTTAAGTTTCACCTTAGTTAAGCTTGTTCAAAGTGCGACGCTGTTAGGCTTGCCTACGGCTATATATATTAGACAGGAAATTCTATAATTGACGAAATTTGGAATTAATGTGGCTACGTCTGGTGAAATAGAGCCCGCCAAAGATGCGGACATTTCCTGCGCTAAAAATAAAACCAAAATGCTCTTCTTTCTGAATACAAACATCCCTATAACGTCGGACCATGTCGGTTGTCGGTTAGAATTTATTTGTCGCTAGTCGGTAATTTTTTCCTCGTTTTGTCGGTAGTCAGTAATATTTTTCGCCCTTTGTCGCTAGTCGGTTAACCCCATTCACACCCTCTTACATACATAACGAAATTTAAGCGATTATAGTCCTTACACATTACATGCAAAGGGCTAAAAATTGTGTAGATCACAAATTTTTGCAAGCTCTTTCAACCGTCAGCAGAGATTCGCCTAAAACCTGATTTCACAAAACTTATCACTGTCTAGGAGTCAAAAATAAAAAGGTTAGAACTGGCATTCAAAGCCATATTAAGCTAAACGCGCTAAAAGCCGAAAGGTAAAGGACAAGCGCTGGAAAACTTTAAATATAATAGTTTCAAGTGTCAATTGTCACTTCGCTTTAATAATTTCTTCTCCATTGTAGCAGTCAAGCGGTTAGCCAGATACTAAAATACTCGTGGATTTACGACCCATTTACATCTGAACGCAACATACTGACACACAAAGAAGATGCCTCAGGACAGAATCGAACAAGGAGAATTTTTATTCCTAGGAATTCCACAAAAGCTACTAAGTCACCATGATGTATAACGATGGTAGGAGAACTTTGCAGAAATGGGGAAAAAACTCATGACCAAAAAGGCATATGCAAAACCTACGTTTGTTTTGTGATTCGATTTTTCGTTCATGGAGATTTAGTTTTCTTGGAAGATGAAGAACGGCACACTGTTATGTATTTACCACACAGAAGAGAATGTGGTGTATTCTCATTGGCTAACATACAAAGTCAATAACCGCGCACATTATGGCCAGCGGTATTGCCATACATAACACACACAGGCCGAAGTAAAACGTTTGTTTACATTTCTTTTCTTGGAACCAGAAAGTATCAACAAGGCTTTTAACTTTCTGTGTGCACTTCATCTTCCAAAAAAAAACGTTCGAAAGACGTCACTACAAATCACGCATATTGAAGGGAAATAAACAGTAAACAGATACCGTGAAATTCGAATATACTCTCTCCCCTCACCCAGTATCACATGATTGATGCCTGAAACTCTTATGACCGTTTAAGGTCAATCTACGTTATTATCAGTTTAAGTTTTACCCCAGACACGCTAGAGAACCAGCCCCACGAAAGACTTTTGAAAAATCACACGAATCATGAAGAAGGTAAGAGTAACGACATATTTTATATATACACAGCGCTGCAGTTGTGTTCAGTGTAAAATTCGATGATGTATCTCGGTTTGTCGGGTCCTGGAAGCATGAAACATCCTCAACGACATAACTTTTACGGGGCCCTGGTTTGAGATTTGAGACAAAACGGCTGCCCTAGAAAGAAGCAAGGATTGTTAACGAACGCAAAAGAAATGAAGAAAGGCGAAATCCATTTTTTTAATGTTTAGATTTGAAACAAGGCGGTAAGTTGGCAATGGCGAGTTACCAGTAGTGAGTTGACGCCTGTGAGTGGCAAGGTCTTGAATTTTCAAGATTGGCAAGATCTTGAATAAGTTTCAACATCTTGAAGTTTCAACATCTTGAATTTTCAAGGTGTTGCATGCAAGATCTTGAATTTTCAAAATCTTGCCAGCAAGATATTGAATTTTCAAAATCTTGCCAGCAAGATCTTCAATTTTCAAAATATTGCCGGCAAAATCATGCAATGCATGATGTTGTGACCAGAGACTACGGATTTGTGATTAAATTTCATTTAACTGTGGGCGGCACGGTGGTTTAGTGGTCAGTGCGTCGGACTTTCAACCTGAAGGTCAGTGGTTCGTAGCCTGGTCTCTGCCGTCGTGTTGTTTCCTTAGACAAGAAACTTTACCGGCGACATGGGTACCGGCGACAAAATGCTGGGGGCAACCCTGCGATGGACTAGCATCCCATCCAACGGGGAGTAGCAATATTCCTAGTTGCTTCATGCTACGGAAACCGGGTTAAGCTCCGGCCGTGTGGGCCATCGTGGCCAGAGTGCGACTTTACCTTTACCTTCATTTAACTGAGGATTGTCGTGGACTTCTAAGGCCAAGGAGAAGGGAAGGATGAAATGAAAAATTATTTTTTCCTCCCTCGTGAGAAACTGTTCTTATGCCATTATTAATCACCAAACATACATAGCTGAATGATGCATCATCCACCTTCCGATTGGTTGATATTTTCAAATATTGATTCTTCTGCGGGAGAAATGTTTATTTTCAAATGTTGAATGTTTAAACAGCTTTGGTTTTAATTTTATGCAAGACGCGTCGTCTGCATAAAATTACTTAGTAATTTGCTGTGTTTTAAACCTTCGTTTGCGCATACGTCGTGGACTTCTAAGGCCAAGCAGAAGCGTTCGCGACAACAGTTCTTCTTATTAATAAAATGTTATTAAAGTATTGTTGTTAAGGAAGCTTTCCGTTACTTAATAAGGAGACATGACGATTTCAGAGTTGTTGAAGCCTACCGGAAATTCTGTGAAGTGAAGCAAAACGAATAGCCTGCATAGCTGGCGTTTTTTGTTTTGCGCGCGATGCTGAATTCGCGAGCGGCGAAGCCGCGAGTTCCGAGCAATGAAGGTTTCTCGCGGCTTCGCCGGTCGCGAATTCAGCATCGTACGCAAAAAAACGCCAGCTGCGCAGGCTGCAAAACGAAATGATGACAGCAACAAAGCTTTATTGATCGCGTTTTCAATTTTCATCTACATGTAGAGCAGTTTGTTTTTTTCTGGCTTTAAAAGCAACAGCAGAGATAAGATGTTGCAGGGAATGCCAAATGAAACGACTTGCCAACATTTTGAAGCCCCACGATCTTTAATGACCGAATTTTTGGGAAAAAATATTTAGAGAATTGGAATAGTAAAATTCAACTTCAACCAAAAGACATCATTACGAGGCTTAGGTGAATAAACCATATAAATCCCTACTATCATAGTAGATATAAAACGATGATTCTGTGCCAAAACTTAAAAACCCAAAGCCCCCCCCCCCCCCCCTTAGTGAAATATCGAGTAAACCTCAAAAACAACTTCCCCTTCCGCTAAATTTACCGCTCAAAATCATAAAAAAATTAACTACCGCTCACATTTAGCGGAAATTGATTTTTCAAATGAAAAATCATGTGAAATAACATCATCTATCGTTAAAAAAATTAGCGGGTCCCAGAAAACCACATAAATAACACGCAAAAAGTGTCATTTATTATCCCCTGAAATTTAGCGCTAGTCTTTAATGCTGGCGCCTTGTTGCTAGCTTTGCGTTATTTCAATTCAGGGGTTTCACTGAGTCGGCTATGGTTAGTTCTAATGGGTTCGCTTTCTATGAGTTTACTCCTGGATTTTTTATTGCGGGGGGCTTTGGGTTTTTAAGTTTTAGCGCAGAATCATCGTTTTATATCTACCGCCGATAAGGGAAGGATGAAATGAAAAATTATTTTTTCCTCCCGCGTGAGTAACTGTTCTTATGCCATTATTAATCACCAAACATACATAGCTGAATGATGCATCATCCACCTTCTGATTGGTTGATATTTTCAAATATTGATTCTTCTGCGGGAGAAATGTTTATTTTCAAATGTTGAATGTTTAAACAGCTTTGGTTTTAATTTTATGCAAGACGCGTCGTCTGCATAAAATTACTTAGTAATTTGCTTGTGTTTTAGACCTTCGTTTGCGCATACGTGTACTTAGAAGAGTTACCACATGTCAAAGCGTGGCGGTTTTGATCTATATATAAGAGTTGTTCGCACTATATATTATATCCAAGAAAGCAATTCGGCGTTGGAAAAGTTTGCCCGTCAGTTTATATTTGAAGGAAAAAAAGGACTGTCTCCCAGAGATTATTTTCAGCAAGTTTCTGATCAACTTCGGCATATTCTCAAGGCTAATCGAGACACAAAAATTAAATTGATTCTATCCTGTCGAATGAAACGCCAGAATTTACAAACTGGCGAAATAATTGAAATCGATGCTTCGTTTCATTCGGAAATAGAAATGAATCTCGCAGCGACCGATCTCGTTGCCCTTTTAAATCAAATGATAGCCGTCATCCTAGAACGCATTGCCACGTTCCAAATGAGGGGCTCGAATTGGCAATTCGATTTTGTAAATCATTTGGAATTGCATTTAGTTGAATTCCAACCTCTCGGTGGAAGTACTTACATTCCCCTTCCTCCATTCCTTGCCAAGAAGAAAGCGCTCACCAACATGCGGAATCTTGATCAAAAATGTTTTAAATGGGCCGTCACTCGAGCATTGAATCCATGCGAAATTCACCCTGAAAGAATCACATCTCTGCTCAGAGCTCAAGCTGCACAACTCAACCGGTCTGGGATTGTTTTCCCAACATCTTTGAAAGAAATAGATCATTTTGAAAGACTGAATCCAAACATTGCCGTGAATGTTCTTAACCTCCTACGCAGACGTCCTTAGGGCTCGTCACGCAATCTTTCCTCCCCCACGAAGGAGGAAAGATTGCGTGACGAGCCCTAAGGACGTCTGCGTAGGAGGTTATGAATGTTCTCGGCTATGAATCAATTGTTCATCCCTTGCGAATTTCAAAATATAAACACCGACGTCACGTGACTTTGCTGTTGTTTGAGAAAGACGGGGTTCAGCATTATGCCGTTGTCAACAGCCTCAGTCGCCTTCTCTCAGCGCAAGTTAATCATCACGCTAACCGCAAATATTTTTGTCTTCATTGTCTGAATCACTTTTATGACGAAGTATCCCTTGCGAAACATGAAGAATTGTGCTGCAGCAATGAAGCGATAAAGATAGAAATGCCTAAAAAAGGCGAGATTTTGAAATTTAAACATCACAATAGGAACATCAAAGTCCCATTTGAAATTTATGATGATTTTGAAGCCTGCAATGAACCGATCAGCGGTTGTTCCCCAGGAAACAACCTCAGCTTCACAAATACGTTTCAGCGTCACAGGCCTTGTGGCTTTTGTTTCAAAGTCGTTCCCTTTGAGGAGAAATATTTAAATATGCCTCCAGTGCTTTACCGGGCAAAAATAGTGGATGATGACATTTCACAAATATTTGTGAAGAAGTTAATTAAAACAATTATTCATATTCATAAGAAATTTAACTACAGAAAGAAGATGATCTTCACCGCGGAAGATAAGAAAGAATACGATAAAGCCACAGTTTGTTGGATATGCAAAGGAGAATTTGACGAAGAATCTGATAAAAAGGTGCGGGATCATTGTCACTTCACAGGAAAATATCGTGGCGCGGCTCATAATAGTTGTAATCTACAATACAGAATACCAAAGTTCACTCCAGTCAGTTTTCATAATCTTGCGGGATATGATGCTCATCTCTTTGTTAAAAACCTTGGTAGAATACCTGGGGATATTAAATGCATCCCACAAAATGAGGAAAAATATATATCCTTCTCAAAGACGATCAAGATTGGAGAATGGACCAACAAAGATGGTTTAAAAGTCCCCATCACTCATGAACTGAGATTCATCGATTCAATGAAATTCATGGCTTCTTCTCTTGTGAATCTTGCAAATAATTTAAAAAAGTCAGGCCTTGACAAACTGAAACAAACAAAGAAAGAATTTGGAGACAAATCTGAGCTTCTTTCCAGAAAAGGAGTCTATCCATATGATTATATGGATTCTATCGAAAGATTCAAAGAAACGAAACTGCCGCCTAAAGACGCATTCTATTCTCTGATTAATGAATCAGGCATCTCCGATGAAGACTATCAACATGCTCAAAATGTTTGGGATGAAATGGGGATAAACAACTTAGGAGAATATCATGATTTATATTTGAAAACGGATGTAATGCTCCTTTCGGATGTCTTCGAAGAATTCCGCAATGTCTGTATGGAGAATTATCAACTGGATCCAGCGTGGTATTATACCGCCCTTGGCCTTTCTTTTGATGCCGGCCTCAAGAAATCAGGGGCGCAGCTTAGTTTGCTGAATGATCCAGATATGCTCTTGTTCTTCGAAAAGGGAATCCGTGGTGGTATTTCAATGATCTCAAATCGTCACGGCAAAGCTAACTAACAATCCATATATGGGAGATAAGTATGATCCAACGAAACCATCGAAATACATTCTCTATCTCGATGCCAACTCCCTATATTCCTGGGCGATGACCCAACCACTTCCAACTGGAAACTTTCGCTGGATGAAAGGCTTCAGAAGATGGGACCGGAAACCCTGTGTCCTTGAGGTTGATTTGGAATATCCCAAAGTTCTTCATGATGCGCACAATGACTATCCCTTTGCCCCCGAGAGAATAATTTGCGACAACAATGTCGTGAAATTAATCCCCAATCTGCGAGATAAGAAACATGTCATTCTCCATCACAGAGCACTCAAACAAGCCTTGAAACATGGCTTGAAACTCACTAAGATTCACAGGGGGATATCATTCACTGAAGAGCCATGGCTGAAATCATATATTCAACTCAATATCCAGCTCAGACAAGCAGGGAAGAATGACTTCGAAAAAGACTTTTTCAAGCTCATGAATAACGCAATATTCGGCAAAACAATGGAAAATATTCGCAAGAGAGTTGATATTAGACTTGTCAATGAAAGAAAGATTGCAGAAAAGCTTGCGGCTAAACCAACATATCAACACCATACAATCTTTGATGAGAATCTCATCGCTGTTCATATGAAGCGGAAGAAAATGTTATTCAATAAACCAATTCCCTGCGGAATGTCAATTCTTGAAATATCAAAGGAACTGATGTTCAGATTTCACTATGAATATATGAAACCCAAATACGGGAATAAAGCCAAGCTGTTGTTCACAGATACTGATTCGTTGTGCTATGAAATAGAAACTGAAGACGTCTATCAGGATGTCAAACCAGATGTGAAGGAGATGTTTGATACCTCCAACTATCCCTCGGATCATCCCTCGGGAATGCCAATCATGAACAAGAAAGTGAACGGGTCTCATGAAAGATGAAGCTGGGGGAAAATAATAGAAGAGTTTGTTGGATTGCGAGCAAAGCTCTATTCATATAAGTTGTTTGGCTCTGGAGGAGACACCGGCGCTGCTTGCAGCGACGTCAAGAAATGCAAGGGAGTGAAAAAACAAACCATAAAGAAACATATCACCCATGAGGACTTCAAAGAATGTCTTTTCAGCGGGCAAAGCCAAATGAGAACTATGAATCTCATCCGCAGCCATCAACATGAGATGTTCTCAGAAACAGTCAACAAAACAGCCTTATCCGCTGATGATGACAAGCGTTTCATATTGCCAGATAAGATTCACACCCTTGCTTGGGGGCATTGGAGGATTACCAACCAAAATTAAGCTATTAAATCATTCATTTAATAGCTTCAATAATCATCTTTCTGGAGCCACTTGATATCCCATATTTCTTAATCATCCTTTTCATTATAAATCTTCAATATTTTCAATCGATTTTCAACTATCCAGTTCAATTTTTCCTCACCCATTTTTTCAGTATAATTACCAAATCTTTTACTCAAGTCGTTCATATTGGCAATTAAAGCTATTTCTCCATTTGATTTATTTATGAATATGACTTTTGTATCGACAAACAGAGAAGGCGTCTCATCAGGCTTCAAATCATGATAACCCTTTTCAAACTCCTTTATTTGTTCTGGGGTTGTTCTGGATTGGGTTTTGGTTGTGATGGCTTTGCCCCCAATCTCCGTCTCTGGGGAAAAACATATCTGCCACTTCTGAGTTTTTTTTTGACATTGTTCTAATTTTGCCTTGGTAACTCTGAGGGATTCTTCAACAGCGAGTGAAACTTTATCACGTATTTCAATTTTAAACTGTTTCCCATCACTTCGGCGCCTGAATTTGAGTTTCCCCGTTTGCAAAGCATGGGGAATAGTCTTTTTATCGACTTTCAAAGCGCGAGAAGCAGCAGATACAGATGGAAATACTTGTTTAAAATCATCGGAAGTTATTTTAATTGAAACCACCATTTTCAATGCTGCCAAAAATAGGGATATTTTTTTCATTTCGCGGGTAAAAAGATTGTTATTCGATAATATATCAATATATTCTATTTCTATTATGCGAAGATTCAGATCAATTACATGTTGTCTTCTTCGCATAATAGAAATAGAATTATTTCAATATTATTCAACAATAGTCTTTTTACCCGCATAAAATAGGGGTCATTTCGCGGGTAAAAAGACTATTATTCAATAATATATCAATTAAAAATATATTCTATTCTCAGGAAAAGATTCAGATCAATGAAACATATTGTCAAATGAAGAATGATCCTCGCAGTTGTGAACGCAATTTAAGCAATTGCGAAAAGAAGCCTGAAAAAAATTCAGGACTTCAACGGGGTTCGAACCCGTGACCTCGCGATACCGGTGCGATGCTCTACCAACTAAGCTATGAAGCCACTGACGTTGGGAGCAGGTCAATTGTAGGTTCATATGATCCCGTGAAAGGAGTGAATGTGAATGATATATATGAAATAAATCATATATGAACTGCGGAAATGAAATCAAATGAAGAATGATCCTCGCAGTTGTGAACGCAATTTAAGCAATTGCGAAAAGAAGCCTGAAAAAAATTCAGGACTTCAACGGGGTTCGAACCCGTGACCTCGCGACCGTGACCTTATTTTTTTTCAGGCTTCTTTTCGCAATTGCTTAAATTGCGTTCACAACTGCGAGGATCATTCTTCATTTGATTTCATTTCCGCAGTTCATATATGATTTATTTCATATATATCATTCACATTCACTCCTTTCACGGGATCATATGAACCTACAATTGACCTGCTCCCAACGTCAGTGGCTTCATAGCTTAGTTGGTAGAGCATCGCACCGGTATCGCGAGGTCACGGGTTCGAACCTATGAAGCCACTGACGTTGGGAGCAGGTCAATTGTAGGTTCATATGATCCCGTGAAAGGAGTGAATGTGAATGATATATATGAAATAAATCATATATGAACTGCGGAAATGAAATCAAATGAAGAATGATCCTCGCAGTTGTGAACGCAATTTAAGCAATTGCGAAAAGAAGCCTGAAAAAAAAATAAGGTCACGGTCGCGAGGTCACGGGTTCGAACCCCGTTGAAGTCCTGAATTTTTTTCAGGCTTCTTTTCGCAATTGCTTAAATTGCGTTCACAACTGCGAGGATCATTCTTCATTTGATTTCATTTCCGCAGTTCATATATGATTTATTTCATATATATCATTCACATTCACTCCTTTCACGGGATCATATGAACCTACAATTGACCTGCTCCCAACGTCAGTGGCTTCATAGCTTAGTTGGTAGAGCATCGCACCGGTATCGCGAGGTCACGGGTTCGAACCCCGTTGAAGTCCTGAATTTTTTTCAGGCTTCTTTTCGCAATTGCTTAAATTGCGTTCACAACTGCGAGGATCATTCTTCATTTGATTTCATTTCCGCAGTTCATATATGATTTATTTCATATATATCATTCAGAAACATATTGTCTTCTTCGCATAATAGAAATAGAATTATTTTAATATTATTCAATAACAATCTTTTTACCGTAAAAATAGGAATAAACTTGAACATTGGAAGCTAATCGCATTAACCACAAAAAATATTATTTTTTCTCCTTTTAAAATGATAACCAAAGTTTAATTATGATATCCAGCACATCCAGCTCTCAGAACCAGAAACAAAGAAATCAGGCCAGTTTTCCAATTCAATATGAAGGCAAGCCACTTGATATTTTTAATCTCAAAGGTCGAATGAAAATATGGGAACACAAGACTGATGACAAATCAAATTATTCCCTGGGGTTCACTCTCGATGAAAAATCTCAGCAAATGTTCGAAGAAATGTAAACCAAGATCGAGCAACTAACCAAGGCCAAACAACCAGCACTCAAGAAAGTGAATCCCAAACTCAGACTTCAACCAGATTCTTTGCAGATTGTGAAAGAAGACCAGAGTGACACGAAAAAGCTTTATGCTAAACTCTATGTCAACAAAGATGGCCGAATCAATTGCCCATTTTCCAAAGAAATAGCCGAAAGAGGACATTGCGGTCCTCTGAAAACAAAAACCAAAATCAATCCACATGACTTTATAGGTATCCCTCTAGACGGTCTGCTTGTAGTTAGATTGCGTCAAGTATTTCTAGGTAATATCTCCTCTATCTCTGTCGTAGTTAAAGAAGTTCTTGTGAAAGAAATAGTTCAGCCTCAGAGTTATTTCGATGAGTATGAGGATGAGGGTCTTGTAGTTAACGACACTAGTGATCTTTCTTGCTGTGGAAATTAAAATTATATTTTATATTTCTAGTATAAAATATGAATAGCGCATACTATGATAAACAGTTCCAGAATATCACTCTTGGCGAACCAGAAACAAAGAAACTCGGGGATCACACTTTCATCGTTCTTCCCGTCCTGAGAGAAGGGTGCCCGTTTAATCTTGAATTTCATGGCTCGATGAAAATTGAGGTTGACAAAGCTATAGGAAAAGCACCAAAATATTTCATGACTGTCAATCTTCGCGGCGGTTACCCTGAAGAGTGTGAGGCAATTGAGAGAAAGATTCGAAATCTTATCAGTGAACAGCACTCGCATTTGTCAGTCTTAGCACAATTTCTGAAAAAATCATCAAAGATGGGAAGTTGAGAGTCAAACTGTATGCCGATGAAGATGGTGAAATTAGTTGTTTGTTTTTCGATCGTGATTCAAAGTTTATCAATCCACATGATCTCATTGGTATTCCCTTTGAAGGTCATGTTGAGCTTCGCGTCCGACAGGTCATTTTTGGCCCGACCGCCCTGGTGGCCGGCAGTCCAACTAATACAATTTCCCTGGTTGCCACCAAAGTGACCAAGCAGCAATATGAGTTACCTGAAGATTATTTCGAGGAATATGATTCGGCCTACAATCTTAGTTTAAGCGTGTAAATTATCAAAGGATCCGACTTTGATAATTTAATTCTCTTGAACCCATGAGAGTGATGTTCAGTCCTGTTAATAAAAACACAATGAGCTCCATTCGAATTTATATCACTGATGGAAAAAGAAGATTGGTCAACCTGAATGGGGCTGATACAGCTTTCTCATTAATATTGAAAAAGGCAATAAAATGAAAAGTTATGAATTCTCGCGTTATTATAACCCCAAATTAGGGCGGTTTGTTTTCCGGCACAAAGGATCCGGTGTCATTGTTGATAATATTTTTAAACCAATGAGAGCTGTAGCCTCAGCAGTTTTCAAGAAATTCGCAAAACCCGTTGCGAAAAATGCATTGGAATCAGGAATTTCTCACGCTGGAGATAAAATAGGCAAAAAAAATGGTAGAAAAATCTGGTGATTTGATAATGAAAAAACTGGGAAATATGAGAAAGGGAAAGCCTCCCACTGGGAGACAGGCGCGAACACTTCAATCTCAATCTCAACCAACGCAGTCAAGATCACGATCAAGTAACGGAGAAAGTGCTGATGAAATATTGAACAGATTGATATCTGGGCAAGGAATAAGATTTCGAAAAAGAAAATAATATAATATAAAATGGCTTTTCGATCGAGTGAATATTTACAAAGAAATGAATTAGTGCGCTTCCAGCTGGATAGTGTAATCAGAGCTCCAGCTAATGGACAACCTCAACAAAAAAATGATTATAAATTCACAATTAATGATAGATCGGCATTTTACGATTGGTATAATGCTTATTTTGAAGTGCAACTTCAACTCCAGAAATTAGCAGATGGTGCTGGGTATGCAGCAGCCGATAGAATAACCGTTATAAACGGTGCTCATTCCCTGATTCAACACCTGACGATTAAATCTGCAGGAAAGATTGTTTATGATACTGATAATCTGCATAAAGTCTGTTTCATTAAAAATTTGTTGGAATACTCCGATGACTTCAGCAGATCAGTAGCCAAGAACAGTTTCTGGTATTTGGATACGAATAGAACAACAGCTGTTGCTAATAGAGAATTTGAAGCTCGCAGGATACAATCTCAAGCAGTTCAAGACAATGGAAACGGTGGTGCAAAGAACATTAATACGCTTATTCCCCTGAATCGTTTTTCCTTTTTCGAAGAGTTGGAAGATAAGATGCTTGTGCCCATGCAGCTTCAATTTGAGATTACCCTTAATAATGATGGGGAATTAATTCATATGGCTAATGGCGTTGATGCTGGAAGAGTTGTTGTGAATAGGTTATTGCTTTGGGTTCCCAGACTGACACCCAAAGATTCTCTTTATGACAAATTTTTCAGCGCATTCCTGAAAGAAACACAATGGAAATATTTAAGGGAGATGTATGCAAAATCATCTCCTACGCAGTCATCAGGATTCTTCCAGATATCTGCAAGTATTGATAATGTGAGGCATATTTTTGTTTATTTGAAAAGAACAGCCCCACCCCATAATGACGATGCAGAAGATAGCCCTTATCTTATGGACACTTTCAAGCTGGACACTGGAACACAGCTGAATCTGGCTAATTTCAAGTCTATTTATCCGCTAATTTATTTCGATCTGACTTATCAAACTGAAAAACCGACAAGAGATCCCAAGCAGTTGATATTCAGATATAGATTGACCGCAGATGCAGCTGCAAACTTTAACGTACATGCGATAGTTCTCTATGAAGAAGTGAAAATTGATAAAATTACAAATGAATTGGTTATTGTATAATCGCGTAATCGCGTAAACGCGTAATCGCGTAAACGCGTAATCGCGTAAACGCGTAATCGCGTAATTTAAAAAACATATGTTATCATTTAAAATGACAATATATCATCCATATAAAGTAAATTTATCCGAAGGGCAAAAATACAAGCTTGCAAGAGCATATAAGACAAACAGCCCTATCACGCTTAGATTAAACTCAAATCAAACAAGAGGAAATGATGAATTATTGTTTACAGCCAATCAAATTAAAAGAATCAACAAAGCAGCATCCCTTGGAAAGGGAGTTGAGATTAAAATATCTAAAACACAAATAAGAAAAGTGATGAGACAAGGTGGAAGTTTATTTTCTGCTGTTATTCCATTAGTGAAAACATTAGGGCCCACCCTGGCTAAAACACTTGGATTATCAGCGTTTGCTGGTTTAGCGAGTGAAGGAGCAAGTCAGGTCGTTAAAAAGATAACCTGGAGCGGGAAAACGGGTGGTTTTCTCATCCCGCAAGATAAAATTCAGAAACTGATTGACAATAAACATCTGCTGACAAAGAAACAGAAACAAGAAATTCTGAATGCCCTTCAATCAGGAGGCCGATTAGTGATAAATCCAACACCAAAACAATCAGGTGGAGCATTGGGTACTATATTAGCAAGTATTGGTATTCCTCTGGCTCTTGACATGGTTAAAAACATGTTTGGAAAGGGGCGCGGCCGAGGGGCACCACGCATAGGCCGGCCAAAAGGAAAAGGCGCGCCAAGATTGGGAGCGTATTATCAACCACCTACATTTTTGGAACATGGCCACAACAAGGTCGCGGTCAAAAAAAAATCAAAGAAAGGAAAAGGACTTCTGTTAGGGCCAAACAGTCCATTCAGCAGCATTCCACTGGTGGGAGCAATATTATAAGGCCACAATTCATAAACAAACCGCTGAGTAATATTGATCTGTTGAACTGGATTACATATCTTAGAATTCCAAATTTCAAAGGGATATATGCAAGGGATGAATTCCGACCCAGAAAACAAAGTCCATGTATCATCAATCTTGATTCGCTTAAAAATGCAGGAACTCATTGGGTTTGCTGCGTTCCCGGTCGCTTCGCTCCTTCGCATGATAGGAAATTTATATGGTATTTCGATAGTTTTGGGATGGGTTATCCCCAAGAATTTACAAGTGATGGGAAACCAATACTTTGGAACACAACTCAGTATCAAAACATAAACAGTGTCCTTTGCGGATATTATTGCCTTTATTTCCTTCATCAATGGGCAATGAAGAAAGATTATTATGATATCCTGAAGCCTTTGAGTCCAACTGATACAATGTTCAATGAGAAATTCATAAAAGAATATTTCGATTAAAAATGGAAACATATTGCATTAAAGAGAAACGAAAAACTGGCTGTGTGGAGCCAACCGGTTATATGACTGCAAAAAATGGAAAGCCGATGTGGTTTTGTCATTGCGCTTCATGCGGAATAAAAAAGACAAGATTTGTTAAGGCGGGAAACTGACGCGGCCTCCGCGTGGCGGGGGCATTGGTGAATTAGCATTAACAGGTGTCGCGCATGCGTTGCCTTGGTTCGGGAAAAAGACAGTTGAAATGGGTCGTTATGGCGCCAGTGAATTGTTACGAAATAAAAACACTCAAAGGAAAGCATTGGATTTTGCGCTGGATAAAGCAAAACCATTTCTTGCAAAGACAGCTTCTGATATGATGGATCAACTGAGTACGGCGATTAGACCAAACAGAAAATATAAAACAGATCGGAAAGATTTAGATGGCGGTGCTTTAGATGACGGCACCGCCGGTGGCGGTGTCGGTGTTCACAAATTAATTGGGAAACTGCCAAGACCAAAGAAAGGTTTCACCCTCCCAGGTCATAATTATACAGGGCCTTATAACCCACTAGATAAACAAGTTAGATTTGATGAAAACACTGGAGAAATCCTCGAAATTTATCAGCAACCCACGGGAAAAACAGATGCAGTTGCTATGCAGCATGATGTGGATTATTCAGTCTGCGCAAAGAAAGCAGACCCGCGTCAGTGTAAAAACAAAGCAGACAGGAAAATGGTTGCCGCTTTGGACTCGATTCCATGGAATGAAAGACAGTGGGGCCATGCTTTAGCTAGAAATGTAATCGATGGAAAACAAAAACTTGGGCTTGGGGCACCAAAATCAAAAAACGGCAGAAGGTTTCGAGTATAGATTGGGCCCAAAACCTAACCGATGAATTACATAAACCAATCCGGCGATGCTTTCCAAAGCGAAGAGTAATGGCATATGGGGTAGACAAAATATGGGCTGCGGATTTAGTCGAGATGGGGAAATTTTCAAAGTGGAACCGAGGAATAAAATATCTCCTGATGGTGATCGATGTCTTCTCAAAATATGGTTGGATACGACCACTGAAAGATAAAAAAGGACAATCAGTTGCCGATGCTTTTAAATCCATATTTAGCGCAAAGCGAAAACCGAAAATGTTATGGACTGATAAGGGAAGTGAGTTTTTCAACAGAACAATGAAAGATCTCCTGGATAAAAATGGGATAACTTTATATACAACGGAAAATGAAGAAAAATCATCTGTTGCCGAACGTTGGAACAAGACGATGAAGGAAAAACTCTTTAAGATGTTTAGCGCTAACAATAATACAGTATATTTCGACAAACTTGACAGGTTAGTAAATCAATATAATCATAGTTTTCATTCGAGCATTCGAATGTCTCCCGCAGAGGCGAGCAAACAGAAAAATGAGAAAAAGATTTTCGCTAATTTATATGGAGACCTGATTTATGCTAAACGCAACCCGGCAAAATTGAAAATCGGTGACAGAGTTAGAATATCAAAATATAAGCGAAAGATATTCGACAAAGGTTTCACGCCGAACTGGACAGAAGAGATATTTGTGATTGACGAAATATTGAACACAAACCCCGTGACATACAGGTTAGTCGATCTGTTGGGAGAAAAAATAACTGGATCGTTTTATGAAGCAGAATTACAGCCTACTACTCAGGATGTTTTCCGCATTGAAAAGGTTATTCGCCGTGACCAGAAGAAAAATAAAGCGTTCGTTAAATGGAAAGGCTATTCTGACAAATTCAAATCAAAATCAAATCAAAAGTTTATTAGCATTCCCATATACATACATGGTATTGCCTATTACACTAACAGATTGAACTAGAATATAGTGATTGCAGTCCTTGCTAACAGAGTGTTTCGTCTCTCTGAAGCTTCATATATAAAGTGACCCACCTGTTTACATATGAAGGGGTCAACATTATTAAAAAAGAAATTAATTCTATCTGTATTTTGTAGGTTCAAAAAACTTTTACAATGTTTGCTAATTTCATTGAATAGTGAATTTCTTAGGTCAGAATATGAAACACAGTCGAAAAAGAAATGAATTTCGTCTTCAACGTCATTTGATAAGCAGCATTCGCAGTGCCTCAAATCTCTTGGAATTTTTGGTTTTGCATGTCTACCCGTTTCAACACGTAGGCAATGATTTCCTGTTCGAAACTTAGCCAGTGTTCGTCTGTGTTTCATATTTTTTATTACGTCATAACAGTTACTAGAACTTCCTGTGTCATTTGTAAATTTAGAATAAAAATTAAGCTTGATGTTTAGTTGAATAAGCTTCATCTGATGTACCTTAGATTCTGATTCTATTTTCTTAATAATTCTATTTAAGAAATTTTTCATGGATTTCTGACTATTCTCCACGAAAAGAGAATTTGTATCTGATATACCTTGGAAAGTTTCTAAAATTTTGTTTATTGAGGTCATAAAACTCGGATTGTCATGCAATGCAAGGGTATTTGATATGGATAGACACTGTTTTGCAATACTTTCCATGGGAAGGTCTTGAAGATGCATCCAGAATCGAAGCATATTTCGGTAGATTAGTGATTTCAAAGAAATTCTCCCAACTTCGTTCCGAGCAGCTACATTGGGTGCTCGTTTATTGAGACCAAGATTGAATTTAAAGAATTGTGAATGGAGCCTCTCAACTGGGTCTTTTTCCCATTTTTCAAAATTTAGTGAGTCATAAGCTCCCCATATTTCAGAGTTATATAGTAATATAGGTGAAAAAAGAGCGTCAAATAGTCTATTACAAATTCTAATAGGCAGCTTAGAAAAATCCAAAAAACGTTTTGTCGCAAAGATTGAACGTCTTGTTTTATCAACAGATTTCAATTTAGAGTATGAAAAACTGCCATTACTAGAAATAGTGGAGCCCAGATATGTATAGTCTGGTACTATATCAATCTGTGAATCATTTAAGATAAATGAATAATTCTGTAAAGTTGACTTTCTAGTTTTCTTTTGAAAAATGACAACTTTGTTTTTTTTTTTGTATTTACTGACATCATCCAATCTTTACAGAATTGTTGAATAGAGTTAATACATTTTTGGAGACCGCTGGCACTGGTAGAAATCAATACTAAGTCATCAGCATAAAATAGACAATTTAGCAAAGAGCCGTTAGGGAGAGTAATTGGGTCTAGTCCATCAGTGTTTTGAAATAACAAAGGGAGATCGTTTAAGTAAAGATTGAACAACAGTGGAGACAAAATACATCCCTGACGCACCCCTCTGTTATATTTGAAGTATGCAGACCCCATATTTCCTGACTTGATACAACAAAGGGTTTTTGAAAACATTGTAGAAATTAGGCGGAAGAATTGTCCACCTATCTTGTAATTCAGTAGTTTCTTTAATAAACCTGGGTGCCAAATCGAGTCAAACGCTTTTCGAAAGTCTACAAAACAACAAAAAAGTTTTCCCTGTGTTGTGTTCGTGACATATTTATCAATAAGGGTATGCAATGAAAAAATGTGATCTGCAGTTCTGTTGCCTGGCAGAAACCCAAGCTGAGAGGGATGTAAAATTTCCTTATTTTTTAAAAAAGCCTGTAGTCTTGTGTTAAGAATAGAGCAAAACAATTTTCCAAGGCAACTTGAGACACAGATACCGGTCTGATCTATCACCGGATTTATAAATAGGAGTTATAATCCCATTTGACCAGATGTCAGGATAGTTACCTGATTTCAAAATAAGGTTAAATAGCTTGACTAAGACAGAAAGTAGTTTGATTTAGCATCTCATTTCGAATTCTATCGATACCTGGTGCTTTCTTATTTTTGAGATTTTTCATCGCTTTTTTTTTTTTGGATACCGCTGAGTGATGTGGAAAAACTATCTTAGCCTTCCCTTATCGGCAGTAGATATAAAACGATGATTCTGCGCTAAAACTTAAAAACCCAAAGCCCCCCGCAATAAAAAATCCAGGAGTAAACTCATAGAAAGCGAACCCATTAGAACTAACCATAGCCGACTCAGTGAAACCCCTGAATTGAAATAACGCAAAGCTAGCAACAAGGCGCCAGCATTAAAGACTAGCGCTAAATTTCAGGGGATAATAAATGACACTTTTGTGTGTTATTTATGTGGTTTTCTGGGACCCGCTAATTTTTTTAACGATAGATGATGTTATTTCACATGATTTTTCATTTGAAAAATCAATTTCCGCTAAATGTGAGCGGTAGTTAATTTTTTTATGATTTTGAGCGGTAAATTTAGCGGAAGGGGAAGTTGTTTTTGAGGTTTACTCGATATTTCACTAAGGGGGGGGGGGGGGGTGGGGGGGGGCTTTGGGTTTTAAAGTTTTGGCGCAGAATCATCGTTTTATATCTACTTATCATTCCCCTAAACCTCGTAGTGATGTCTTTTGTTTCAAGTTGAATTTTTGCTGCGAGCCCCCAGGCGAGTAGCATACTAATCTTTGGTTTGCCTGTGGTTTGTCCGTATTCACACTCGCTCCAAACCTTTCGTACAAAGACCGCGCGCATTCGAATGACGAACGCAAAAACTACGACTGTTTTGCAGTCTATAAAGCGAAGAATTGCCATAATCACCAGATCACTCTCGTTTCAAACAAGTTGCGCATCCTGTCACGCGATGACATGTTTTTTAAAGTCATCACTTAAAAATTGGTTTAATTTATACTGTACTCTTACAAATGTGGTCTGATTGAAATAAACACTTCACGCGTCATCCAAGAGCAGCCTTAAAAGCCTGAGGCTAACGTTTACAAAACTTATTGTTTTGGTCCTCAGTCCCATGACTGGATTTCTGGTTCCAAGAATGTCCACTTGTCGTTCACTCTATTTGTTTTCAGTTTAAAACGGAGTCAAAATACTAAAGAAAAGTGTGTTTGAAAGTTGTACCTTTTTGCTGGTTTACAAACTAGTCCGTTAAACCGAGTATAGGTCTCTCTTTTCCTAGTTGTCTATACGAAACAACAACAACAACAAGTTTTAATTCAAGTTAAGTATAGGATTACAAAGCTTGTGCCCGCAATTAGCAAAGGCTATTCGAGGCGGGCACAGGAGAAAAACACTAAAATGGCAGTTCCGAGAAACCCTGCCAGATCTTGAGCCAACGTTTTACAATTTCGTGTATATGGGAGACATGATCAAACAAACGAATTGGACATTTCAGTCACACATAAAAAGTGAGTCTTATCTTCTAAAATATTATTTGCCCCATAACTCGAATCCCTTCTCCATTCCCATTTGGGTCTCATTTGTTCACTCTGTGTTATATTTCCCACTTCTCCATTTTAACTTGTATTGTTAATGATAACAGGGTCCTGCGGAAAGATATCTACATAACGTCGAGTTACAAGAAGAGGTGGGTGAAGCAACACGTATTGTGGAGAAGCAGGAAAGACAGTTAGAAGCTCTGCAGTGTCAAGTGGACGAAATTGATACGGGACGATTTTCAAAGGCTAAGGTTTGTGGTATTTTTTACGGGTTACAGTAAAACTTTCACAAGAATGGCAAGTTTGATTTATTGGCCGCCTGTCACAAAATCTAATTTGATGAACTGTAATCCACTTCCATCCTTGCAATCCTACACTTTATCTCCAAACTACTGCTTCTGTTTTGCTCTGTAGAATCTTTTTATCCAATAAAGTTGTATGTTTGGTGGCATGTAGCGAAATAACATGGAAATAAGGTAATCATGACCTTAAATCAAGGACAGTTCAGGCTCTAAAGAAAGTCAGCGAGATCAAATTGATGGTGCATTGGAGCACTTGCCTTAACCCTATTCAGACTGGGCTTTTTTAGGCAATCAGTGACTGGGGGTGGGGCTCCTCGGACCCCCCCCCCCCCCCTTATATCTCTGGAACCAGTAAGGCTAGGACCATGAAATTTTCACACAATGTTCACCTCCATAAAAGAAAACCTCACATCCAGTTTTTGACCTGCCATACCCAATTATGACGTCACAATGACGTCATTTTTGTTTTTCCGACGTTTCTTTGGTATTTTTCCATCCAGATACTTAAAATATCAAATATAACTGTAAAATCATCTCTTTAATATTAAAACATAATAAATACAAACAAGGACACACTTGTAAAGCGAGAAAAAGCAAAAAAGGCGATAAAACTATAATTTTGAAATTATGTCCGCCATCTTGGATCCGCCATCTTGGTTCCGCCATCTTGGATTTTCTCTTTTTTTTGTTTAAATTAAAATTTAAAAAATATCTTAAAGAGAAAAGGATCAGAATGTATAAAACACGTATCAAACTAATGTCTATTATCCAAACAATGAACTTAGAAGCGTTATTTAATAAATAGTACAAAATGTTTGTCTATAAGTAAAAGAGAGCAAAAATTTACCTACCCCTCCCCCCCAAATGTTTGATGTTAAAAATTTTTGATGTCTTTCAAGAACTAGTCCCAAGGAAAAAACTATTCTAACAAGAAAATGCACTATAAGTCAAAGAACAAGATCTTAAAATAAAAAATTCACCATATTTTAATATTTTGAAAACCTATGTGTCAAAAACCGGTTGCCATGGCAACATGGTTAATCGCACTGACATGTTATGGATACCAAAATGTCCCTAGATAAATTCTAGGAAAAGTCAGAAAATTTCAGCCTCATAGCTATTTCGGTGTAAGAGTTATCACAATTTTACTGGAGGGGGGTCGAAAAGCCCTCCCCCCCCCCCACCCCAGTCTGAATAGGGTTAAAAAGACTTTGAGCAATCTCGTACCCAGAGTCCGCGGCGACGAACTGCTGACGAAGAAGCCCGAAGACAGTCTTGGTAGGAGATTTGAAGACGGTTCAAAATGGACAGAAAGCTGTTTGTTCTAAAGCTGTAAGAGAATAACCGATAACATGGCATCATTTTTATGTTGTCTTTTAGGCCCTTGTCAAGAAGCGATGGAAGACTGCAGTTATCATATTGCTATGCATAATAGTGTCAGTACTAGTAACAGTAGTTGCTGTGTCCGCACGTTCAAGGTAAGACTTACAACAACACAACATCTGCTCGACCCCAGTATAACTCATTATAACCCCTTATCGTGTCATTTTCTTATTCAATAAAACTTAATTTGTCATTCTTTTAGCGGTTTTCAATTGCATATCGTGGCCAGTCACCATGAACAGACGTAGACAGTTCAATGAGCCAATCAGAAGTTGAAGCAAATACATGTAGCCGGGCGCTAAGCGCGGGAAAACTTGGGGAATAAGTCGTGATTGGTTTTGGTTTTACTTCTGATTGGTTGATAAAGTGGCGCGAGAATTTTTAGCCAATCACAAAGCGTAGCAATGCAAAACCAAAGAATTACTGTTAAATTAGTTGCGATACTCAATTGAAAACCGCCCTAATATTTGAATTTTTCCTTCGATTCGAGATTCCTTAGCTTGATTGCGACGCTGCAGTTAAGTAGAAGCATTCCCAAATACGAGTTGGCCACAATTAATTTTATGGTAACCACAACGATCACTTCGACAGGGGAGCATATATTTGAGTTTGGTAGCAAAACAGGGCATGGCAGAAATTAGAAAGACAAGGTTGCGATGGTTTTCCTCAGTACCGACAAATTGATTCTGATAGTTAGCCGGAAAATAGAAATTGCAATACTGAACAAGGGCAGAAATTAGAGAAAAACAATGCTCTCTTGGAAGCTCAAGGGTACTGCGATGGCCTTACCCGAAAATTTGATTTTGATGTTTTCTTGTCAAAGCAGGATAACGTGAACATTGTAACAACGATTTCTAACTTATTTAAAAAAACGTATTCCCAGTGAGATCGGACAGCAGCTCATTTAAAGGCGCCTCTGGCTGCCGTTACATATAAGCCATTTCGATTTCACGGTTACCCACCCAACCCATGATATGTGAAGTGAAATGACAGAACTGGCAAGGCCAGACCAGACACCGGGATCTGCGTCCCCTACTCTTTTCGAACAGTCATGCGGGTTCTTTAACTTCCCCTACAATTTTTAGCGTTAGAAGGTGTAGGAGACAAGGCAAACGGCTTCACTTCACCACCCAATGACGCGATCATTAATATGTCTTTCTAATATGTCTTGTCAGTAACTGTGCTCACGTGCACACTGTGGGTGGCTCCTAAAATGTTCTGCAATTGGAGCCGAAACCAATTGTAGAATTGCACACATTTTAGGCATCCTACTGATGAACAGTTACGAAATTCAGATATGTTTAGTAACCACATTTATTTGAAGTTTGTCCCCTTTGAATCATTAAAAACCCTGGTTTGTGGTCCGGCCGGCATTGAACCTGCGACCTCCCGCCCTGCAGTTTAGAGCTTTTCCAACTGAGCTAACCAGGAGGTGTTTTTTTTTGACGACAGAAATCCTCTTAATTCGGACGAATCGCCTCAGACGAACTTGCTCAACCTGCAAGCCCTAGCACAAGGAAAAGACGGCAAACCCTTCCTTAATTTTGGTAAGAACGGTATACCGCTGACTCGCCCCTAGTCCTCTCTCTTGTCTCTATCACGAGAGGCTCAAGACGTTCCTTCCTCCATCACCTCTCAACACGGTATCCCCGTAAAAATAATGAATAGCATTACTTGCAGCTTGAAAGAGAGCAGCTTGAAATTATGGATGTCATTAATTCAGGCCGCCACTGGGATGGTATCTTGCCGTGGTGCTTTGTTGCACCAGAAAATGGGGAAAAGTGCCAAAGAATATTAGGGTTAGGGTTAGGGTTAGACTAACCCTATTGGATACAGAAGCTCGCGAGCTAGAAAAATTGTTACCGCGCCGTAGCTTTCATATAATTTGAGTCTTCGTTCCAGTTCGTTCCACTTCGTTAAGTAGCCTGAATTAACGATATCCATAATTTCAAGCTGCTCTTTGCAAGTAATGCTATTCATTATTCTTGAGAAGATATCATGCTGCACTTTTCGCGTTCCTCTTGGCCGCGCTTTTCTCGTTACATCGCCAAATACCATTAAATATATAACTTATCGCATACAAAGACTCTATAGAGCAAAACAGAGCGAGCAGCGTGGAGATAGTGCAGGATTACAAGGATGGAAGTGGATTACAGTTCATCAAATTCCAGTTCATGACAGGCGGTCAAGAGATCAATTGCAAAATTGCCATGCTTGTATTGACTGACATTTTTGGCATAGTTTGTTTCTTTAGTTAATATTTCTTTTCATCACTTTATGCGACTTTTTCTTTCTATTTCAAGACAATAGAGCAAGTTTAAAGCAAACTCCTGACCACAATCATGAAAATACGATATATCATCCGTGATAGTGTCCCTTTATTAGGAGAGTGCAAGGGGCGAGTCAGCGTGATAATGTGTGAGGAAGGTGGAATGACAGCGTTGGAGAGCGTGTGTAATTTTGAAGATAACCCAATATAGTAGTACTTGGAGTCATATGATTTCTGTTAAGTCATATTCCAAAATTCTTCAAATTCTGACGCTTTTAGTTGTATGACTGTTTAGTAAATACTTCAAATTACCGGGGACTATTTGAAAGCATATATCAAAATGTTTGGACAGTTTTTGCAAGCAGCTTATCGGCTGTGCCCTATCAAAACGTTTTGCATGCGCTAGCGTACGAGGCCCGCGAAAGGGGTACTTCTCGGAATTTGTGGTAGAGGTGTGCCGCCTGGTTCACCAAATCCTGACCTGATTTCAGACCAAACTGCGCCATTTTCCATACCCGTTTTCAGATCCATACGTTTATACGCTCTTGTAAATCCCTTTAAAACTATAGCCAATTTCAGACCAAAATTGTCAAAACGATTCCCGTTTTCAGACGTACCAAAATCTTCAACCTTAGGGGCGGCACATACCTAAGGGAGTACCCGTTCCCCGGGGGTGTGAGGTTACCCTTTTATAATTTTTTCTTCTCATTTCAAAATAAACCCAACAGGAGTGCGATTAGACTCTCAGCTGCAGGAATGCCAAGATGCTCACTGGAAGCGGTCGTTTCCGGATCTTGATTACGCTCTATTTGGATACGACATCTTGATGGGCTATCCGCTGTCAATTGGACATGATCCTGGCTTCACTCACCCAATATTCCTGTCAGACTATAAGTCCGGAAAGCAGACTTCCGACTGTCGCTACAGTGTTCCTAAAGGGTTGGTTGTCGTGCCGGATGTGTCATGTGAAACATCCTTCTCGTCCAAAGTGGTACGGAACAGACTGGAAATGTCTAAGTCCCTTGAGGCAGCAGCGAACATTGAAGGTGCGTCTCCAGCCGTCTCCAAGACATCTTAACTCAGATAATCTCCAGTGTCTCCAAACTATCCAACTAAAAACTCACTATGCAACGATCTAATGCCGGATTTTCAGCTGTTAAAATGAAGTGATACCACTTTCATGTGATACGTTCAAATTTTAAATTATTGTCGCATAAACGACAACTTCGATTCTAAATCACTTTTTTTAAAACCAAATTTAATGGACCTCATTAAACTGAGTGAACGTAGCCTTCACCATCGGGGGAGGGGACTCACATATAACGTTCGTAAACTTTTGGGGAAAAAAATCTCGTTTTGTGGGCGTGGCCCACATTCATTTGTACCTCTAAGGTACTAATTCTAAAACAAGACATACACCAAGGGGGGGGGGGGGTGGGGGGGGGGCAGAACACTTCACAGGGCCAGACACTTTGAGTGTTCGAGTGTTCTGCCCCGCCCCCCTGCATACACCATAACATTTCTAACGCCGAGCGCGCGGAGGATTTGCATCCCTTTCCTCAACGTTATTTTTATGTAGGAGTGCCCCCCTCCCCCCCCCCCCCCCCCCCGGGAGCACTTCATGCTACATGACGGGTCTAATGCAATATTTACCCTCTTTACCCCCTCCTCTAAAAAGGCTTTAAAAAACGTTGAGGATTTCGTCGACAGACTACATGTCTCTTATAAGTGACTCTGGGAGTGAAGGGGAAACATGTCCTACTGATTAAAAGAATGAGGGTAAACTGAGTGTATTAGATCTAAATGGAAGAAAGCAGAAAAGAGTAGCTAAGAGTATTGTGAAGAATGTAGATGTTGTCTTCTTTTAACGTGGTCTATTATCCTTTTTGGTCTTAATTTGTATCTCGGGGGGGTGGGGGGTAGACTTTCATATAAAAGTATGACTACGGCAGTGCTCGTCGTACCTTCTAGTGGTCAAAATTTGAATTTGGTACCGCTTAGGGTGCTAAAATCTAAAACGACCACCGTTAGAATTATTGCTGTACCTTGTGGGATATTGAGCTGAAAAAATGAAATAGAATAGATTTTATGACAATTTTTTCAAAAATCTTTAAAAGTAGAAGGTGTTCGAAGGAATCCTCTCTATATCGCGATTAAAAGTGGTCAGTGTCATCAGTTCATGTGTTGTTTTAAAATTGGTACCTCTTAGGGGTAAAAAGCCATTTGAGCCACGCCCATCGACACTTTGCAGCTGGTACCTTTTAAGGCTGTTTCTTTTTAAACTTTTCGACGGGCACCCCCCGTCATTTTTACATGGGAGTCCCCGTCCGGCATTTACACTTCCCACTTACTAATAAAAAACTTGGACATCGCTAAAATGCTACAAATCGAGTAAGTATTTTCTTTTTGTTTTAGGAGGTGGATGGGGCTTTAAGTTTTCCGCTAGTGCAAGCTACAAAGAATCCGTGGCGCAGATGTCTTCAGGAGAGTTCTTGTACATCATTTCCCAGGCGCAGTGCCATTATTACTTCAGCAAAATTGACCTCACCGAACCGCCGCCATTTCATCCAGGTTTTGTGAGCTGGGCGAAGAGACTGTCCTCCTCTGATGCTAATCAAAATGACATCATTCAGTTCATCAAATACTTTGGAACCCATTACTTATCAGAAGTAACTTTTGGAGCACGATTCATCAAAAACCACAAAGTCAGCCAAACAAAATACGAAGAGCTCAGACAGAAGAAGATAAGTGTAGAGGCGCAAGCCAGCTACTCTGGGATTTTCAGTATAGGGGGAGGGTTGTCGATGGATTCGGAGCAACGATCCGCGGTCTCGAACTTTCAGAAGTCGGTGGAAACTAGCACTATTACTGTGGGAGCAGCTCCCCCTAGCAACGGTGATGCGATGACATGGGCTTCCTCGGTACAAGAAAACCCGGTTCCTACAACATACTCTCTATCAGCCATTCACAACCTTTTTAATGCGAGATATACCGCGCACCTTCCTGGTGTGAACTTGAAAGTCGTGCAAGAGAAGCTGATTAACGCCTCAAAGAACTATTGTCAGGCTTTGAAACAAGAGGGACGAATTGATTCGTGTGATGACAGCATTCATTTGGGGACGTCTCTGCTAGGCGTTGATATACAATCTTTCGGTAATATTATCACTAGGATTTGTAGATTTAGATATACATAGAGTCAATAACTGTGATTATACAATATTCTGATTTTTTTCGCGCATTTTGATTGGTCATAACCAGCCCAGCCCTTAGGGCTGGTTCCCGCAAGCGACGTAATCGGTAGCGGAGTCGGAGTCGGAAGCGTAAGAAACATTTCGATCTAGTGGAAATCAAAAAACGAAGTCGCAATCGGGATCGGAAGCTAGATGGAATTGGAATCTGAAGGATCAGAAGGTTTCTTTTTTCGTCCGATTCCGCTTATGCTTCCGTCGCTTACTGTCTGCGTCCGTCGTTTTGATTTCCATAAGATCGTAACTTTCGGCTATTCCGATTCCGATTCCTCTTCCGTCGCTAGTGGGAATCAGCCCTTTGCAGAAGCATTGACGGTTTCGAAAGACTTTTTTCACGTGGAAAAGGCCGAAATTAGAAAAAGAATCCTCGAACAGTCATCATGACCATAGTCGAGTGCTACGAGGCTAATTTTTCTTCCTTGTTATTGTATAAAACAAACAGATTCCATTTTGCCGTGCGTCTATTCAGTGATAGATCATGGAATACGTCAAAATGCGGTACGAACATCAGTAACCTTTGTTCTTACCGCATTTTGACGTTATCTGTGACCTATAATTGCTGATTACCAGAACGAAAGAGTATATTTCCATAATAAACTCTCTCCAAAGCTCTCTACAGCTCATATGTAACAAACACGTGCATTTCACCTGTTGAAAACCTTAAGTATGGTTATACGTTTAATTATTTAAGAAAATTGTGTCAACAAAAATATCACTGAGCAACACGACATAAACGGTTTCTATTTTAGTGCCCTGTACAAACTTCTTTTTCAATATGTTTATAATATTGTTTAGGAATGTCTTGGAACTTCGTAATGTAGAAACGTATAACAATTTTCCGTGAGAGCCATCACACATAACATTAGAAGCGACCTTCGCTCCTGAAGTAACGCATTTAATACAGGTCATCGTTCTGTCCCAACCATCGTCCATGAGTCTTGTTGAAGGGAATAGTATGACGTGTTGATAATCGATCACATCTTATGATATGAGGGGGGTTTTACACTTTAACTCCCAAGAATGCCAAAAATCAAGAGAAATCTCAATTTCATTTTGTAAAATATTGAAAAACAAATGATACCATGCAAAAGTACTGCTGAAGAGGTTTCATTTGAATGGTCACACCATAGGATTTTGTCCACAGACAGTGAAAAATTAGAATGTCTCCAAAATTGACCCTGGGAGTGAAAGGATCAAGACGAATCTGAGCTGTTTTCAAGACTCTCTTCTTTACTTTTGCAGGGTACAGGTATTTGCGAAACGTGGATGAGACGGATTGTCGAGCCATTTGTCTTTTAGAGGAGCACTGCGTGGCAGTGCAGTATTCTATGGACCGGCGAGGGTGCAAGCTCCTGGATACGACTAAGTTAACAGCGACCGAAGCAAATGCCAAATCATCCAAAATTGTCGTGTTCCTGCCAAGGCTGCAGAGAGAAAAGGAGAATTTTATTTTGGATCATCTGAAAGTAAAACCAGATCAACAGTCACGTGAGCAGAAGCAGGCCTCTAATGTTACATATTGCAGTTTCTATTGCGCGCAGGACGCCTTCTGCCAGGCATTCGTCATGTGCAACCCTGTAAAAGAAAGTTGGTGCGAGAAAGCCAATGGTAACTGCTTGTTGTATTCAAAACAACAGATCACGGCTATTGAAACGGATGAGCATTCCGAGATGCATTTTGTGTGGAAAGATTACACTCAAGTTTCAGGGAATTCCAATTGAATCAGGGGGACACCCAAGGAGGAATGCACAGGACACCCAAGGAGGAATGTTTAGGAAAATGCTTGGAATGGCGTTGCATCAAGGCGTAGTATTGTTTTTCTAATCTCGTACCCAGATCTCCCACGGTCAGGTCAGTCAGCCGATTCGCGCATAATTAACCGCATATAAGCAAGTCTAATTAACATCAAATTACCGCATGCAAGCGGTTAAAGTAGGCCCAATTCACCTACTGAGAAATCACGAAAATAGAGCTGATCTTAAACTGGCTTTTGTCTTTCACTTGAACATTTTACATAAAGTAAAACTACTTTTTTTTGGAAAAAGAAGGAGAAAGATCAGAAGGGTGTATGCATGCCTCGAACCCGAATCGTTTGCTTCATAACTGAGGCCCCGTCCACACGTATCCGGATATTTTCGAAAACGGAGATTTTTTTCTTCGTTTGCATGCGGTAATTTGATGTTAATTAGACTCGCTTATATGCGGTTAATTATATGCGAATCGGCTGGGTCAGTACAGTAAAATCACGAGTGAGATCTGGATACGAGATTACTGTTTTCCTTTATCATTTTATGTTAGTGCCTTTAAAGTGAACTATATGAAAGTGAATACCATTTCACCTTTTCTGTTCGTAGCTAAATATTTCAGCGGCATAGAATTTTAGGGAGAGGAATCTAACCCCCTGAATTTACTAGTTGGTTTTTCCTTTTCGAAAGTTTGAGGCGACATTTTCTGTTAATTACGGCAAGTTGTTTAAAATGATTGACGCCTTCCGAGTAGCTTTTCCACCGAAACGAGTCGTTGGATGCTTCTGATGAATGCAAGCCATTCTCAAACTCCTGAATAAATCGTCAAGTTTAATCAAAGAAAACCGTAAAAGTGACGTGGTTTGGAAACCTGATCTTAATATGCATAGAATTGATCTATTATTTTTTCTGTACTTAATAATAAGTTTGGGAAGCTATATCAAACACTCGAAAGAGTGATTCCTCAGGTATCCAAATCCAAAAAATACTCGGACGCGCCGAAAAAGAAGGCGGGCTTCATTTTTCAACCCACTTCGCTTGTAACTTGTACTCTTTCTCGTGTTTGATGTATTACGTAGAGTTACATCAAAAGAATTTGCGGAAAATTAATCAATAGTGGCTTTTCTTTGGTAAGTTATACTACTTGTGCAATGCTTCATTTACTCAATAACGCTCCACTACAAAAACATTTACCTCACAATCATTAAAATTGACGTGTTCAAAAATACAGGTTTTTTTGCACCCTTGACTTCTATTCAACTTGATTAAGCAAACAATTTGGCGATTTTTAATGTTCATTAGTTTTCTCTGTTCTTAATGACAAGTTTCCGAATGAAGCTACGTCAAACACTCGAATGAGTGATTCATCAGTTATCCAAACACTCTTCTCTTTAACTTGATTAATTTCTTAAACCGCTAGAACTACTATGGTCTACACTCAAAATGCTAGAAACATGATTAGCTTGATTTCCGCTGGCCTTTTCATACTTAGAACACTACAAGCCATGTAGGTGTCTGATCTTCATCTCATCACTTGTTCTGTGTCCCAAATCACATGATGACAGGGCTTTTTCTAAGGCAGCTCCATCCCTATAGCATAAGCTTCTTCGGGACCTTTAATAGATCTTGTAAATGAATGAATGAACGAATGAATGAATGAATGAATGAGTGAATGAATGAATGAATGAATGAATGAGTGAATGAATGAATGAATGAATGAATGAATGAATGAATGAATGAATGAATGAATGAATGAATGAATGAATGAATGAATGGTTTGAAGAACAAGCTAAAAATGAAATGCATAAAGAACAAGCTAAAGACGTATTTGTTTCGGCTAGCTTTTTAGTAACTTGTTTTCAGTGAGTTGTATATTAGTTTTCACTATTTTTAACTGATTGTAAAGGCGCTATATAGCTGATTGATTATCATTCATAAACAAGACATTGGATGAAATTTTAACGTTAACCGTAATATGAGGAATTACTGTTAATTAAGTGTTACAATGTATCCTAGACTATTAATAAAAGTAACTACAAAAGTGTAGTTATTGATGAAATTTTGCTATAAGCATGTCAGAGAGAAATTAACAGACTCCTGAGGCTTTGGGAGTTTTTTCCAGTTCACGGCTCTAATTGTTAAAACATGTCTTTATTTAATTTGATTCTATAAAAAACCTTGTAGCACACATAACCCTAAGACAATGAGCTGTTTTTCGTTATCCCTGCTGGGAAAATCATCAGTTGTTCAGTGAGTTTATCCCCACTGGTACAGTGTAAAAGCCTAAGTTATGAGGATTAGCTTTGAAGTCTTTGAAGAAAAAAAATGCACTGATGATATGTTATTTGCCAGTTTACCAAACGTTTTACACAAACTACTGTATTTCTGTATTTAACGTGTAAATGTCTTGTTATGAGTATAAATAAATAAATAAATAAATAAATAAATAAATAAATAAAAGATCACGGCAAAAACAACAACAACAACAACAAAAAATACAAAAGGCAAGTCGAGCACATGTTGTTATATGTATGTACCACACTCCTGGAAAAGAAGAGCGGAACAACAGTGGCACCGATAAGTACTCAAGTATGTACCACAGATGTATCGCACTGGGTGATGATGTAGGAAGAGCCCTTCGTCTCGTCATGCATACCCGCATACTTTAACTGAACTCAACCTGGGATAAGCTTGGGATAGCTTAGAGACCTGGGATATTAAACTTAGGGACCTGGCTTAGGGACCTGGGATAGCTTTGAGACCTAGGATACTAAACTTAGGAATCTGGCTTAGGGACCTGGGTTATTAAACTGTGGTGTGAACGGGGTATAAGGGACCTGATTTAGGGACCTTGGATATTAAACTTTATAGGTAGCTGGCTTAGGGACCTGGCTTAGAGCCCTGTGATATTAAACTTAGGGACCGGGGATATTAAATTTAGGGACCTGTCTAAGCGACCTGAGATAGCTTTGAAATCTGGGATCGGATATTAAAGTTAGGGTCCTGGCTTAGGGACCTGGGAAAGCTTTGAGACCTGGGATATTAAACTTAGGGAAATGGCTTAGGGATCTGGGATAGCTTCTGGGATATTTACCTTAGAGACCTGGGATATTAATCTTAGGGACCTGGCTTAAGGAAACATAGAATGCACGATCACTGCAACAAACCGATGAGAATGGCCGGATCTGGTTTCCAGACCTAGATCAGTATTAATACTTGAAGTGAAGCAAAAAACGGCAAACTGATCCTTACGGCAGGAAAACAGAAGCAGAAGCAGAAGCAAATAAAATAAAATAAAAGTGGAATATAATAGTGCCCAATATTTCGCTTTGCAAAACAAAGCTTCTTCAGGGGCTAGCACTATAAATGATTACAACTGTAAAACCGTTATACAAGTGGTTTTGAAAAAACTAAAGAATAACAAAAACAATGAATATGATTGGCGAAGGGTTTGACGGGTGATAAACTAAACTAACTAGTGATGAGAAAGTTAATGAAGTTCGTCGCGTCTGTTGATTCCAAGTGGTTCTAACGTCTTTGCTTTGTCTATGAGAAATGCTTCACGCGCTTTTCGTACAGAGTCTCTGCTATTACGTATTAATTCCAGTGGTATAAGTTGCATATCCTTAGTAGAGTGTCCCGGTAGATTAAAGTGTTGTGATATAGGAGTAGGGCAGCTGAGGTGATGTGGATTCTCTACAGAACGGCGATGTTCACCAAAGCGTTCATTAAGTTTGCGTTTTGTTTCTCCGATGTATTGACACGATATATTACGTTTAACACCCGCCTACATAAAAAAGTTCCTACAGAAAGACTTTGTGACCTTATCCAAATGATTCTTGGCATGAACAATTTCACTTTCAATGATGATCACTACTTACAGATCCACGGGACAGCCATGGGCACACGTATGGCACCCTCCTACGCGAATCTTTTCATGGCTAAATTTGAGCAACACGCTTTGGAAAACACTGTTTTCAGACCCTACATTTGGTGGCGATACATTGATGACATTTTCATGGTATGGACTAAAGGAGAAGAAAACCTAATAACGTTTCTAAATTACCTAAACTCTCTCCACCCTACAATCAAGTTCACTCACGAATATTCCAATTCGCTTATACAGTTCCTTCCGTTCCTTGACGTTCAAGTTCAGCTTAAAGACAACCAAATCCAAACGGACCTTTACACCAAGCCCACAGACAAACATCAATATCTTTTAAAATCGTCATGTCATCCAAGTCACACCAAACGCTCGATTCCTTTCAGCCTTGCCCTAAGATTAAGGCGTATATGTTCTACTGATTTTCTTTTTGAAAAACGCTCTGCGGAACTGATTAATTGCTTAGTGAAACGAGGATACAGCCGCACTTTCCTAAAAAGTGAAATTCGACGCGTCCATTCCATCCCTCGCTGTGATCTTCTAAATGAGCCAGAACAACAGAAGAAAGCCTCCGACCGAACACCTTTCGTAATCACCTTCAATCCAGCTATTTGTAATCCCTCCTCTGTTGTACGAAAACACCTTAACATTCTTCAATCCTCCACCCGCTGCAAACAAATTTTTCCTTCACCACCTGTCGTTGCTTATAGGAGAAGTGCAAGCCTTCGTGACCTCCTGGTTCATACTAAACTTAGGAAACCAACCAGCGAGAGAGCGGATCAGATAGTGCCTCCAGCAGGAGCTTACAGATGCAACCACCCACGCTGTTTGACCTGCCAATTTATTCAACAAGGCCAAAAGAAATACACTTTTTTTACTACTAAAGAGGAACGTTGTATTTATAATCACATAACATGTAATTCTAAAAACCTGATCTATATGATCCAATGTAAAAATTGCTTTAAACGTAATATATCGTGTCAATACATCGGAGAAACAAAACGCAAACTTAATGAACGCTTTGGTGAACATCGCCGTTCTGTAGAGAATCCACATCACCTCAGCTGCCCTACTCCTATATCACAACACTTTAATCTACCGGGACACTCTACTAAGGATATGCAACTTATACCACTGGAATTAATACGTAATAGCAGAGACTCTGTACGAAAAGCGCGTGAAGCATTTCTCATAGACAAAGCAAAGACGTTAGAACCACTTGGAATCAACAGACGCGACGAACTTCATTAACTTTCTCATCACTAGTCAGTTTAGTTTATCACCCGTCAAACCCTTCGCCAATCATATTCATTGTTTTTGTTATTCTTTAGTTTTTTCAAAACCACTTGTATAACGGTTTTACAGTTGTAATCATTTATAGTGCTAGCCCCTGAAGAAGCTTTGTTTTGCAAAGCGAAATATTGGGCACTATTATATTCCACTTTTATTTTATTTTATTTGCTTCTGCTTCTGCTTCTGTTTTCCTGCCGTAAGGATCAGTTTGCCGTTTTTTGGCTTAGGGATCTCGGATAGCTTTGATACCTGGGATATTAAACTTAGGGACGTGAGATATTAAACTTAGCGTCTTCCCGGCTAGCCGGATCAATTTCTTTCCATGTAAACAGGCCCTAAAAGGGCCAGGTAGCTCTGAGATCGAGACCCCACTTCCGAGCATGTATCGGTTGTGTGACATTGGAAGTGGCCACGACTGTCCGTGGCCACGCCTTCGGTCACGCCATTGGGGTGTCCAGAGTCATGTAATTCAGCGGATGTTCCCTCAAAGAAACAAAATGGCGATTTTCTTCAAAACGGATCGAAATGAAAGGATATTCCTGTGACTGGTAGGTACACAATAGAAAAACCTCCAAAGATATTTCATTTCTGTGAATGTCTTTAGTTATGGTAAACATTATGCCCGTTAACGTTTGCTTTACACGATTATGAGGTACATGTACGCTGCAAGATCAGAGATTATTTATCAGCGAGGTTTGTTTTGTTTAGCGGTTTAAGCTTAAGCTAATATCAGCTGAGGATTGTTCATTTGTTTTCCAGTTATTTGTCATGTATTCCGAGTGGGTTTCTCTTCGAAACACGCTACAGCGTGACCGTAATAACAGAAGTGTTCTGCACAATTTTCCTCCTCCCGTGGGAAGAAACGTCGCACACACGGTCGTCAAAACACTTGTTAACACGGGAACACAAGAGTCGCTTCGCTCGGAGAAGGAGTTGGATTGGATTATGGAAGTTTTGTGTTATGGCTTAACTCTTCAAATGACTGATCAGAGTGATGGAGAAATTGTGAAGGGTTGTGTCAACATATATCTGGACTGGCTCACTGTTCTAGCAACTCCCAAGAAAGGAATTCCCGATTCCCTGCTAAAGTCCCCAGAGAAATACGCCAAAGAGATTTTCCAACACTTTCGTAACCTTTTTGTGCGAAGGGGGGAAGGAAATTTAGCTTTGCAAGCCTCCTTGTGCATCAGAGTATTGCAAGCGATTCAGGCTACAGCAGCAGAAGCGAAAATGTCACCTTTGACATGGGAGGCATTGCTAAAGTTTTTGATGATTATAAATGATATGCTTCTTTCACCACCAAACATGTCAGGGGGACTTGCAGAACACTTGTGCGAGAAATTGATAAGTGTCCTGCTAGAAGTGTGGTTGTATGCCAGCTGTCATCATTTTCCTGCACCCTCAATGTGGAAAACGTTGCATGAGCTTTGTGTCTCATGGCGGCATCACAGTGCAATGATTGACTATTGGAGTAGAACTTCTCTTTCTCTCACGAAAAGAGTTATACAGTACATGTATGGTCCTAGCTTTCCTCTACCTCTGGTCCCAACCAGGAAGAGTGATGTCCGACTGCCGGCCAATTTAGCGAATGATTGCCTCATCCAGTGCTGGTTCAGAATTCTTCATATCATCGGCAATCCTGTTGATCTCTGCAAGAAGGAAGTCATTAGTGATACTCCGAAATTCAAAGAGTTTGCATTGGCAAGTGAAGAGGTAATGTCACCTGAGGCCCATCCCTGCTTGAAGATGCTGCCACAGAATTTCTTGCAAGCAATGAAAGGCACCGCGGTGCTTGTAAATGCATTTCTCAGCATTACAACCACAGTGGATGAGCCAGTAAAGCACACACCAATCCCAGCCCCAACTAAAAGTTCTAGCCCTCCAGCCGCCAAAAAACGTGACCTGAAATCCTTGAGCATTGGTGTGGCTTTGGGTTTAAATGAACTGACAGGAATGGTGAGATCACAAACAGTTCCATCTAGACCCAGCAGTGGAACGTCATCCTCTGGGCTGCCACAGTTAGACCCTTTTCATGCAGAGCTATCAGGTTTACCATCCACTTCCTTTCTGTTCCCAAGATCTCCAGCATCTGACACTGAAAAACCATCTGGAGACAGTGTGCTGCATTTGTTCGGAGCATGGCTCTTTGATGCTATATTTGCCAAACTGGATGTGCCAGCAAACTTCAGGGCTCTTGGAAAGATATATGAAGGATTTGTTGGAAATTCTGTCCCTGAAATGATAGGAGCAGGCAGAATTGGGTAAGTAAATTATTGATTAGAAAGAAAGTTGAACCCTGTTTCATATAATTAATATTGCCACTGCAAAGACCATGTGAACTATCCAGGCATGTACTTGGATTAACAGTTCCACATTATACAGGTGTACATGTACATGTACAGGTATGTGCAGGGGTTTCAATAAAATTAAGAGTAAGTGACAATATTTATAAAATAGACGGCAGTGGCAATGGCATTTCCAGCATTCTGGGCATCAACTTCAGTGAAATTAATCAAAAAGTAGGCAGCGATAATTTAGGAAGTAGCTGGCGAAATTCACCGGTTGCAGGCTTCTAATAAAACCTCTGTATGTGGATGATGCAAATTGTTTCATTTTGGAGGCCAGGACACATATGTCCTTCTATACATGTAGTATTGTGCAAAAGTAAAGCAAATGAATTATGCAAATTCATTTAGTTCTTTGTTTTCGCGAACTTTTGTTGAAAGTTCGCTCAAAAATTAGAGTGAAATTTTGTGGTGTTAAGAGTGATATTTTGCTGAAACAAAGGGCGACATTTCACCCATTTTGGGACCTCAACATACACTTTTGTGTTTGTTTTGTATGTAGTCTTGACAAAGTTGGCCACAGCCTGGACAGTAAGTTTGAACCAGGATGTGCAGAAGCTTATGGTGCCCTGTGTCGCATCTTTTGTAGTCATCGTTCTGGTCAAGAGATCAGACCAGTTTATCTCTCCAGATTTTATTTGGCTTTGGCAATTGGACTCCTGTACTCAGAGGTAAGAAAAAACTTCATTTTCAAATTCTGTTTGGCTCTCTCTGATTTTCGCTACATTATATGGACTGCTAAAGATAGACCATTCACTACCTTTTCCTGGGCATCTTGTCTACAATTTTGGTAAATTGAAAAAAAACTTGAAAAAAACACACGCGATTGTAGTGTTTGAGTGCCATTTGGGCCATGGTTTAGAACAGCGCTGTCATTGTAGGCAGCAGCCAGCTATAATGGCCAGCAACTACGCTGTAAACAAGCGGCCAAGCTTACTGATGACTGTATCGAGATTTAAATCTTGTTTGGCAGGAAAATATTCCAGAGCATATCGCTGATGAATCAAACATTATTTCAAACTTTTTTTTCTGTCAAGTGTTTTTTTTTCACGAATGTTGCTCACTTTGCAATTTATATTGCCAATGTAAACAAACCACATTCAAGTGCTCGCTCGCTCGCAGAGACAGAAATTATGCTACGAAGCAGCATACATAGCTCTTAGCAAACTGGGATGGTGACTGAGTATCTGATTAGGAAGAGCAGGGTGCATATTTGCATATAGTAATATTTTATTATAGTCTTACTTTTTAGACATACAGTGTACAATGTAGTATAAAAATTATTATCATATGACCCGTACAGCCCTGCGAACCTTTTCTTTGCAAAACCATTGATGAAAGTCCCGTATGAGGGCCGTACGCATTTGCGTGAGCGGGGCCGGAAAAAGGCGTACGGCCCTACTACAAAAGGGGACGGTCTCGCGCGTTAAAATTTCAAGTAATTTTGTCTCTAATTTGGTCATATGATAAAATGCTTATTGACTAAGTTAGGTCGGGCCAGATGGGAAAATATTTGGCTCTCGGTCATGGCGCCAAACCTCGCTGCGCTCGGTCCATACGCCATGACCTCGAGCCAAATATTTTCCCATCCGGCCCTCCCACTTAGTCAATAAGTACATATTATTACAATGTATAAGTTTCTTATATACAACTCAGTTGTTTATAAGAAACATACATGTAGAGGCTCTTCTTCATGCACAGTTGAACTGTGCATGAGGAAGAGACTCTACCGGCATATACATCTACATCTACTAGTTGTTGGACCAGCAGCAAGAACAATGTACCATTTCCTCTTAAAACAATAGGAACCTAAATAGCTAAAAATAAATATTTATTCTCAGTAACTTGACACCAATAATTACAATTATAATTTAAATACATGTAAGAACTTTTTCTAGGCTAAATTGGGAAAATCTAGGCTGTAATTATGCAGGTTTTACTGTTTCTGTAATCAGAGCTGAGTTCCGATGTAGTGCAGATGATGATACTACACCTGTAGCTGTACATTGTAAAAGTAAACATGGTTCTGCTCAATGCAGTCAATTATTTAATTTAATTTCTTTTTTCACCAACTCATTACTGTTCAAACTTTTTCAGTCATGTACAGGTCACGTTCTTTGCAGTATCCTTCTTAACTCAGCTGATATTTTGAGAGTTGATCTTCAAGGAGTACAAGTGTTGTTGCCACACCTTATTAATGCTCTTGAGACAGTGCTACCAAGAAAAGAATTACAGATAAGGTACCTTACTTTTAATTAATATTTAATGAAAAATGCCCCCCCCCCCCCCAAAAAAAAAAAAAAAAAAAAAATACTGTACATGTATTTCCTTGAATAACAGCCAGGGGAGATATTAATTAATTTTTTAACCCCAAAAGGGAGCAATTATTCCAGGGGAGGCGATTAATCGAGGGAGACATTATTTTATCTTTAAATATTGCTTGCTGGAAGTACTTAAACATGCTCAATTATGTGCTAATTTGAGAGCTCCAAGAAAGAGTCAAATAATACGAATGGCCATCACCATAGAAAAACTACATGAAAGCTGTGCTTTGTAACTTTTCTGTTTTCCTATACAAGAAGTGAATTTTTAACTTGACTGGAAGGATTTGAAAGAAAGGGGAGGGGATGGGGAGCAATTAATTGATGGAAGGGATTATTTCCAGGGCTGTGCTCTAGCAGTGCCCAGGGGCCTCAGGCTCCTTACTTTTATCTTTGGGCGACTAGAAAAACTTACTTTTGCAGAAAGCTTAAGTGCCGGGCTCCCCAGATTTCATAATTGGGAGCCCAGCCCTGTGATTCTTCTAAGAGCACAGCCTTGATTTCAAACCATGGCATAGTGAGAATTTTTGGTTGTTTTTCCACATAACAAACACATACAAAATAATGAACACATTTCTTGGTGTTCCACTGTATTGCAAAAATATTAGGTTTAATTAGTACATTTACATGGTCAAGTAGAATTAGATTAATTACATGTATGTCATAATTCTGTTATTATGCCCATTACAATAGTAAGGTGGCCAGTTTTATTGACAAGGTGTTGATACAATGTATGGCAGTGTTTAGGAGAGTGTAATAAGAAAGTAATATTCTTTTAAAATCACTTTTCTTTCATCTTGTATCATCAGGTGTAATGTGTCGACCACTGAGCTTCGCAGGGCAGCTATACATCTTCTGTTGTCCATGCTGTGCCTTCCACTTCACTTTCAAAACCTTCCTATAAAAGGTCAGTTTGTATTTACAATAATATTTTGATTGCAGACTGTGATCAGTCATGTATGCTTAGAACTTTAGGAAGTACTCAGTATGATTTCATGGCGCAATGTTGGGTCAGTTCCCTTTACAAGAAATTGTTTCTGTTACACCCCCTTTGTTGAACTTGTGTTTGGATAAAGCTTCATGCATAAAGCTTCAAGCATAAAGTTTGTGCACACCAGAAAGGATCACAGAATTAATGTGGATAATTATAATTTAGGTTACATGTAAGTCTGTAAACTTGAGACAATTCTGGCAAGCCATCACCCACATGAAGGCTCAGGCCTTGTGCGGGGTCAGGTCATTGTGGGTTGCAGGGCCCATGGTTTACAGTTGTTATGTTTCTGTCAAATGTTTTGTGGACAATTTTATGAGAGACTTGCTTCCAGGATGCCCAGTTTTCAATTGATGGCTAAAAGCCTGGCTTTTAGTTTCCCCTTGAATTCACTCTTGGCCTTTTTTCACCCAATCCCCAACCACTAGGACTGTTCACAGGCTAATATCCATGCCAGTTTTGAACTTAAATGAATTGTATTACGTACTGCAATTGGCAGTTACATGTAAATTCTACCAGGCCTACATGTATAACAGTCTTGTTCTTCTTCTATAACTTACAGTCTTGTTCTTCTTCTACATGTAATTTAGACATGACAGCATCATGGAGGAAGAAACATTGTGGTGACCAGGACAGCAGAGAATGGAAGTCTCTGACATTCTTATCTTTGAAACCCAGACTTATTCGACTTCTACTGGAGGCTCTGCAGTGCGAAACTGACTCATTTAATGTTCAAATATTGCTTGGAGGTTTGTAACAACAAATACAATGTTTTTAATTAATAAATTAAACCTGTACTGTATTTGCTCAAATAATCACCCCCTTTGGTGGAAATACTTGAAATACACTCGCCTTCCTCAATAATAGTCTCCCCACATCCCCTCCCCTTTCTCCCAAATTCACTTCTTGTATAGGAAACAATTTTTACAATTTAACAGAAACAGATACAGGTTTCGTGTATACTACTAATAGTATACTACCCCTAATACTACCCCACACATAGCTTTCGACATTGCTGATCCTAGCAGTACACAGGATGCATGTCATACATGAACCTAGTATTACCGCCTAGTTAGCCATCAGTCTCTTGTAGCTCAGTGCAGTTAATGAACATTATATCCTTTTCGATGACTACACTGTAAATCTCTAATAATTAATTGCTCCCTTTTTTCTAGGAACGTTATAAAATTATTTCCTCACAGCAAGTGCTACATTTGTTTTAATGCTGGTTTTAAACTTGGTTTTCTCTGTATAGAAAGGGAAGGAGCTCTGCTGTTTGCCTATCTAAATACTGTAATATTTTTGGTTAGAAGCCCACCTGCCAGTTTGGTAAAAAATAATTATTCCAGTTATACCCTCTCCTATATATACGTGTACATGTACATGTAAGCATACCACATCTCCTCAACAGCAATATTTCACAAAACTTACACTAAAATGGCAAAACAATAGCTTGCTGAAACAATATTTTTTGCTTGCCAGCCTAAAAACCATTGTGAAGTTGTATAAGCCCAGAGCGTGTACACTGTAACTGGAATTTTACGGTATATTAAACACTTAATGACTCGTCTCGAGGGAAACAGTGAATTTTGTTTTCGTCGAGGGAAACATCGAGATTCTCGGGAAATAAAATTCACTGTTTCCCGAGGGAGCAGTCATTAAGTGATTTGTTTTATATAGCGAGACAAAAAAACACAACACAGCACAGTTTGAAAAACGCGCCGAGCATTCGAGGTAAACATCAATCGCATCATAATCATCATAATCATGCCACCTTTTGAGATTCTCGGGAAACAAAATTCACTGTTTCCCGAGGGATCAGTCATTAAGTGATTTGTTATATATAGCGAGACAAAAAAATACAACACAACACAGTTTCAAAAACGCGCCGAGCATTCGAGGTAAACATCAATCGCATCATAATCATGCCACCTTTTGCCAGTCACAGTCTGATCACATGCGCTAGCAGGCAACAGTGCAATGTTAAACTGTGATGTCAAAATTGTTGGAAACTTTCGAAAATGATGCCCGCTTAGGACAACTAGCTGGAAACAGTTTGTTTGTTAGATGTCATGTGACTATGAATCAACCAATCATCGGGCGCGTTGTATTGAGAAAAACTCCAGCTATATAGATGGTTTTCACTCACGTGACCTTCAGTCCTGTGGGACTCAAATGACAAAGGCCATGGCGGCCATGTTGGAGCACATAACAAAAGAGTTTCATTAAAATTCTTTTGTAGGTGTGCTCCAACATGGCTGCCATGACGTAACGTGCAAACCACTTATAACAAACTGGTACATGCATATTACATGTATATTGGACATTCTCCTCTAGGTGTATCTTTACTAATCCAAGACAGCGAGATTGCTGAATCCCAAGGGATCGCCTCCCCAAAGCAGACTGATGCCCCCGCTAGAGTGTCTGATCAGCTGCAGGCTCCACAGGATCACCGGCGTCGTGCCAGCACTGGCAGCAGTACAATATCGGAGACCAGCAGTACTGACACCATTGAGGTAGACAGTGTTGGTCAGCTTGGATATAATCAACAACCTGTACAGTCCTTCGGTATGTGACTACAGGGTTCAAGTAGGGTTCAAATTTCTTTTCTGTGTGCCAGTTACCCTGGCAACCACATTTGTTTGTTTGTTTGTTTTCTTTATTGAAATATTACTGTAAGTCATTTATACATCCATGCGATTGAAGCTTACAATGTATACAATATAATAAAATGAGAAAGACATATATGATTTATTCTAGCTGGATTTTTGAAAACCATCTCGCCCAGTGTAAGCGTCTGGGAGTGTGTTCCTCCATCGTTTTTTGTCGTTCAAAACAATCATGAATGTGTAGCATTTAAGATTACATTTGTCTGGTTGCCCCAAGAATCATGTGTACTGTAGCCCAATAACGAAAGAAACACCTTTTGTTTTGCATTGCCTTTTATTACGTATTGAAATAATTACATCAACGAAGACTATGACCATTTCCAAAGAAAGAAAGGAAAGAAAGTTATCATTGTTTGTGGCAAGTGGTGAATATTTACCGGCCGCGAAGCCACCTCGACTACGGTGATTAGTGAATTTAGTTCACAGCAAACCTAGTTTAGTATTTATGAACTAAATCACTGTTAATTTTTTTCATTTAATTATTTATATCATTTTTTCATGTTTTAAACAAAACAGTTAGTCAAAACAGTTGCGGAATACTCGCTTCGCTCGTAATTCTTACTCTGTTTTGACTATGCGATGACGTCAAACCATTACTTATCAGAGAACATATTATAATGATGAACTAAAATTTATGTGTCATGTATATCTCTGATTTTGTTTCAGATCTATCCACTGTACGAGGTCTGTTTGTGCAGTTGACACATCTCCTGTGTAATAAACTGGTTGTGATAAGAAGCAGCCGTTGGAAATCCGATGTTCATATTACCTTGGCTGCCTTTGAACTGCTCTCTGGTCTCGCTCAACTTAGCATGGATCATCTGGGTGAGATTCACAACATTACTAGAACACTGTGATCAAAATGCAAACCTTTTTCAAGGCCCGTTTACACGGCGAGTTTTGTGTATACTTTTTGTCGCACTTCAAAGCGCGTGTGCAAATTAGCGACGATTTTAGTCCGATGTGGGCGCGATTTGTCGCGCGATGTCGCAGAGGTTTCGAACATGTTCGAAACCTGATGCAACCTTGCGGTGATTTTTGAGAAATCGCAGCTAGTTCACACCGCCTGTGGCAAAGTTGCATTGGGGAGTGCGACATAAATTGCATCAAAAATCGCATGCGTGAAACAGACCTTGGCACACAGCGAGAAATAATTCGGAAAAACGCTTTGAATGGCGTGGCACAGTTTTGCGTCGACATTTTTTCTAAAGAAACTCGTGTTTGTAGTGTAATTAATCAGGAATTTTTAAGATGACTAACGCATTCCGAACAGATTTTCGGCACCGAAACAGTGTCCCTCTGAAATAACAAACGTTTTTATCTCCATGTTTTATCGCCAAATGCCACCAAATATACATGTATTTTGTAGTTCAATTTTATGGGTTTACCTCGGTGTAAAAACCTGTGACGTTTTTCTTTGTTTTCTACCTTTGTTGTCTTGCACTCTATTGTTTCAGTGCCTTTTGTTTTCTTTGTTTTACGTTACTCTGAGTTGGCAGGTTTGTACACCGAGGATGAGCCAGTTTTATGTTTGGTTCAATTTTCATTTTTAATTGTTCTTTTCTATGTTAAAATATAATAACGAATATAAAACAAAGGAAAATAAAAATTGAATCAAGGATAAAATTGAACTACAACACATACAACTAAATGTGATAAAAAGATTCTATAGAGCAAAACAGAAGTAGTAGTTTGGAGAAAAAGTGAAGGATTGCAAGGATGGAAGTTTTTTTTTTTTTTTTTTGTATTTTACTGATATTTATTGGTTTTCAATTTTATTACACACTTAAACATCTAAACATTAAATTAAACATTAAAACATTTAAACATTACATTAAACATTAAACATTAAATTAAAAAAAAAAAAAAAATTAAAAAAATTTAAAAGTTAATTAATTCACTCACACACATACATATACACACACCCCTTCATAATAATAATAATCTATTGTAATATTTTAGGTATAAGTACAGCTGCGGCACAAGATTGTACATTTATTGTGTTATGTATTTGCCCCACTTTTTGTTATGAGCTGAAATTTTATTATTAGATTTGGCAATTATTGTTTCAAGTTGATAGATCATTTTAATTTTTAAATTAAAAACTCTAATTGAAGGCACAGATCTTTTTTGCCTACAATAATATAAGTATTGTTTAGCAACTAACAGAACATGATTTACGAACAATTCATCGTCGCACCTTATAATACCAAACATTATATCCCTGTCAGAGAAATTAGCGATTTTAATTCCTTGTTTGGTAAGCCATTTTATAACTTCAGCCCAGAAATTCTTAGTGTAATGACAAGATGTAATTAGGTGCTCAAGGGACTCGTCTATTTCTCCACAAAAAGAGCATGCCGGAGATGGAAGGAAGGATGGAAGTGGATTTAGGATGACAGCTCAGCAAAGTTGATTTTGCGACAGCAGATCCAAGAAATCAAAATTGTCATTTTGGGGGATTTTTGAAGTGTTTTAACCGTTACGTTGTGTCTTTAGTTAAGATTTATTTGCGTTCATACTTTTGGCAATTTTTTTCTTTCTATTTAAAAATAATAAAGCACGTTTAAGGAGACTCGCAGCAGTTATTTTTTGCCGTGGGGTGTATGTTTTAAAATCAAAATTTCGCAGGGAAGACATGCTTTGATTGCTTTTATACTTCATCAAGTTTATGAAATGAGATAAAAGTTTTCTGTTTCACGAGTTTCCAAGCGACGGCGGTTACCATACCAACACCAGCTTGTTGGCCTTTGTTTTAAAAAATCATGTGGTTTTTCTCAAAATCTACTCAGACACTTGACTTTAATAATCGCCTGATGATTTTCAGACCAAGCTGAATGTAAGAGTACAATTCATTGGCTGTGTGATTATGTCACGTGTCAAGCCAACAAGAAAGCCACGCATCACTCACGTGATCTCCACTCCATGATAGTCGCTGCATTTAGCTGCCTTCAGTCCTGGATAACGTCACACCCATGGCTATTGAACAGTCAGGTATGGTTTGTAAATGACCAAATAATTTCCAATTTCAGGTTTGTAAAATTTTGAAAAACAAAAAGAACTAAACGAAAGTTCTACTCAATAGCTTTCATTTCATTGGTCACTCTTTTAATTGACTTTGGAAGAGAAAGGGTTGAGGTCGCTCATTATGGTTTTATAACCGTGCGCGTGCAATGCGTTATTACGTCAGCGTTTCGTTCGGTGAAATTCCGTAACATTTGGCGGAGAGGTTATAATTCGTTTGCTGTTCTCGGCGCTTATAAAACCAGTTTTTACGCAGAGGCAAACGACACAAATTTGTTAATAACGAAGGAACTGCCTTTACAATCCATACGTTTTTCGCGTCTTTTTTATTATCTGGCTAGTTTCTATGAACTGTAAAAATTCTGGAAGATTTCACCGAAGGGAATTGAAGAAAATCACAAATCCACGTAAACATTGAAAACGCATTTGCTTGGGCAGTTTTAATTCAAGACTGAAGCCATTATTTTAGCAAAGAGGGTCGCAGAACACTGTTTCATCATTGCTTTTTACATTTTGACAGGTTTTAGTGAACTGGGAGTAAAAAGGAATGTGAAAACCAGCTTCCAAAAAGCAACACTAGCGCGCAACACCATCTGTGATTACTCTAATTGAACTTATCTGATTGGTTTATATATTACAGGGTTGCTTGCACGTTGTTATGGAGGTGGTAGAGCTGGGAATTTCAGGAAGCAAATCCAAGGAAATTCCAAGAGTAAGTTATAGAGTGGTATTAAATTTAGTGTCGAAAGAAATTTCGCAATTGCTTTGGTTTTGCATTGCCACGCTTTGTGATTGGCTAAAAACATCTCACGCCACTTTCTCAACCAATCAGAAGAAAAACAAAACCCAATCGTGACTTGCACGCACGAGTTTTCCCGCGCTTGGCGCCGGCTACATGTATTTGCTTCGAATTCTGATTGGTTCATTGGATTGTCTGCGTCTGTTTCGATTGGTCAGAGTGAATACTTTGGTTTTGGTTTTACGGCACTCATTGACAAGTGAAAAACGCTGTCGTATTACCTTTACGTTAAAAGTGAGCCAGTTATATGAATTTCAGATCATTTGGAGCAGGGATGATATAGTGGTGAGAGCACTCGCCTTCCACCACTGTGTCCCGGGTTCGATTCATGAATTCGGCATCATAATGTAGGTTGAGTTTGCCGTTTATAGTTCTCAATCATCCTTGCTCCGAGGGTTTTTTTCTCCGGGTTCTCGGTTTTTTCTCCCTCCTCAAAAACCAACATTTATAAATTCCAACTCGATCTGAAATCCAAGGACCACAGATTTGTCAGTTTTAATTATAACCCTTGTTAAAAAGTTGATTTATTTATTCATTTATTTTCTTTCTATATTTTAGGATCCTCAACAAGGAACAGAAATTGTTCCACGATTGAAAGGTATGTCGCTGATAACAGGGCCTGTGTTAGCTTATTTGGAATGCCCTATTTTCGTTTCTTGTTATTGGCCAAATGTGATTAAACTTGTTTAGGCTTAGGGTCTGTTACTAACGTGTTTGCTACCCGTCACAATAGAGTCAATATAAACGCGGCAAGGTCTATTTTCGAAGTAACGATGGATTTGCTGCGTCTTTCAGGCGACAAAGAATTAAAACCTGTTTCATTCAGAGTGAGGGAAGCTGCTGAAGGACTGTTGACTGTTATAATGGAACACTTGGTATGTCATCTGAGTATTAACGGTACTAACAAAATAGAAATGTCCACTCACTTATTAGCAGCAATCTTATGCTGTGTTCAGATCGGTACCGAAGCATGTTCACAGCGAACATGCTTGAACGAAACACGTTTCCCGTAAAATAAATGTCATTAATGTTTGCAATTTCGTTGTTCACAGTAGTTTTTAAAAAAATGTTTCACGCCTGCTTCTATAATGTATGCTGGTTTACGAAACGACATAAGCTCGCACAAGAACCAAATAGAATTGAGGAACCAAGAGAAAATAATTGGACAATTATTTTCTCTTGCTTAAACTTGTTTTTGTTTGATTTTGTGGTTTGATCTCACTTGCCAAGCTCGTCGGGAACAAAGAGTGATGCAGTGTTCAACAAAGAGACGACATTTGCACTAACGTGTTTCGTCTGGCTCAGATCGCAACTATAGATGGTTTATATCGTAAAAAGGGTTGTTGTTATAGATGGTTTTCACTCACGTGACCTTCAGTCCTGTGGGACTCAAATGACAAAGGCCATGGCGGCCATGTTGGTGTACATAACAAAAGAAGTTCGTTAAAATTATTTTGTAGTTGTACACCAATATGGCCGCCCTGACGTAACGTGAAAACCATCTATACCTCGTGAGATAGTTTCAATCATGCTCAGAATAAACATGTCTCGATCATGATTTGGGGCAGTACGCAGCTCTTACAAGGTCTTCTTTGATTTGCTGAGAAAACAATAGAACAAACAACACAACAATGGACCCTAGCCCTGAAAACAATAGAGCTGCGTGATATACAGGTCCAATGAAATTAGAGGTTGTTAAGAGCTCCGTGGTATCTGCATGATTCGCACAATGCGCCACTTGATTTCCACTAGAGTTCAAATGTCTGGAGGCTACAAAAAGGAATGTTGAAGTTTCGACTTGATCAATATTCGACACTTTACTGAGAATTGACATCCCACTTGGCTAATCAAACGCAACCTAGTTTTAAAAGCACTAATGTTCTTTATTTATTTCACTAAACAGGGAGCTTTCCCCTCACCGTGCGGGCCAGCCGCATTATCTTCGCTCTTGGACGAGGACTGGGTTTTAGATAATGTTCAACCCGCTGATGGCTCAAAGGTCAGGTCACTGCAATGAAACTGTAGATTTACCGCATCAGTTCGGCCCCTTGGAAGGTGTAGTTAAAAACAAACAAAAAGGGAATATTGTATTGCAACTTAAAACTAGAGATGTAATGCAAGATTTCCGCTGTAAGTTAGAGTTTTGTCATAAAAGAAAGAAAGAACCACCTCTTTCAACATGTTTCAACTTAATATTTAGAACAATTATAATGCTTTTTAACTTATCGTGATATTGCATTTGATTGCGTGCTTTTTTATGCCCTTGGCACACCGTTGTCTGTTTTCCCGCGCTTGGCAACAGGTATACTCCTTTTCGCGCGTTCGCCTTTTCCCGCGTTGGCAGTTGCATATTTTCCCGCGCTTAGCATCAGTTACGTGTTTTAGCTTCAAGTTCTAATTAGTTCATTTGTTCATTGTTAGTTGCGTTCAGTTTGTTGGAATTGACCATAGAGCGCGTTTTTCAATTGAGTGTTGAAAGTAATTTAGGCCCGGTTCAAACGTCGAACTTCACATGTGCCGAATCTAATGCAAATGAGCAAAATCTATTGTTCTTACTCATTTGCATTAGATTCGGCACATGTAAAGTTCGACGTTTGAACCGGGCCTTAGCGATTACATGTACTTTGGTTTTGCAATATTACGCTTTGTAAAACCAGAAGTAAAACCAAAAACAATGGCAGTTTGTTCGCACAAGTTTTCCCGCGCTTTGCGCCGGCTGCATGTATGTGCTTAAAGTTCTGATTTGTTCGTTCGATTGCCTGCCTTTGATATGATTGAACAGAGTAAATTCTTTGGTTTTGGTTTTACGACATTGAAAACCGCCCTATATGCGTGTGATTAGTTTAGTTTAAAAATACAATTTACATGGCTAAAAAAGTAATCTTCAGATGCCCTGAAGATGACTTATTTAGTCGAAAACGTTCGGGTTTTTTTTCTTTTACCTTTTTTAGTCTTGTAAATAGTATTTGAAATCTTAAAGCTAATATTATGGACATAGTTTAGTTTTATTATAGCAGTCGTCAAATCATAGTTAATCGAGGGATGAAACCTTGCAGACTTCAATGGCCATAACAAAGGAACTACAATTTATGTTGAACCGTACTTGACCGTGCACATCTTTTGTCTTTTGATTGCACGCTCAGACTGAATAACTCAACAGCACCATTTCTATTGGTCAGTTGCTCGAACAAAAGTTCAACATCTATTGTGTTGTGCAGGGTCAAGGCCTAAAAGCAATAACAAAAAATTCGAACAAAGACATTTCTTAGGTTTCATAACCATTGCACTTTATTAAGTATGGTCAAATATGATTGATTTTGCTTTTAATCGTATCAATAACAAAATTCTCGATTGTGATTGGTCATCCGCGCGCCTATCTTTTACGTAATTGGCGCGCGGTCACGTGGGTGTCCAATTACAGCTATCCAATTACAACTTTTTGTAATTGGATAGCTGTAATTGGACACCTACGTTGCGCGCGCGTCAATCAAGGTTCCTTTTTTTTCGCTGTTTTCCTCCTGCTTTCAAACTGATAGAAAATATCATTGACATTTGGATTACAAAAAACTCCACATAGACTTTTTAATCTCGAATTTTGTTATTGATGCGATTAATTAGTAATTGAACTTCGTGTCGTACAATTCAGGGGTAATCGTGCTCGTAATTTCAAATCGTCCTCGCGCTACGCGCTCGGCCGATTTGAAATTACTCGCCCGTTTACTCCCTGAATTGTACTTCACTCAGTCCAATTACTATTACTTATTGTTTTGGTTTTTGTTAGCAGACATCTCGAAAGTTTCAGTACTACGTAATTCAGGATAGTAGCATTATACTTGGCTTATTGGAAGAATCTCTTAAGTTCAAAGGTAGGCCTGTTTGTTTTTAAAAAGAGGAATGTTATCCTACCCACCGTAGGTGCCCAACATTTTGTTAGGCTGACTTCACTGTCTCGAAATTATTCTATTGTCTAACATGACACTTCCCGTATACAGCTATTTCAATTAACGTTGTCGGATGAAAGCCTAAAGCCAAGACCGCAAGGTAGTATGGGTTAGGGTTAATGGCCATTGCGTAAACATCCCATACTACCTTGCGGTCTTGGCTTTTCGCCTTTTTCATCCGACAACGTTAATTGAAATAGCTGTATACACAGGGAGCTTCCAAAAAGCTTTATCCAAAGCCCTTGTCAGGCGGCGCATGGTAGTCGATGATAGTGAGGGTGAAAGTTTTGATCCCAAACTATCATCTACTATCGTTGACTATCAAACGGTGCGTGATAGCGCATGATAGTTGATGATAGTGAGGGTGAAAGTTTTGATCCCAAACTATCATCTACTGTCGTTGACTATCAAACGGTGCGTGATAGCACATGATAGTTGATGATAGTGAGGGTGAGAGTTTTGATCCCAATCTATCATTTACTATCGTTGACTATCAAACGGTGCGTGATTGCGCATTATAGTTGATGATAGTTGGTCAAACGTCACGCGAGCAGTCACCCAGTGACTCTTCGATTCGATTAACTCTCAACTACCATTGTACGACGGACTTGTTGGCTATATTTTCTTTGTTTTCCAACCTCGACCTCAACTCTAGGTGGCAACGGCTGACCTAAAACCTATCATCCATTATCATGCCCGTGCCGGTCAAACGATCAAAACTATCTGGGCCAGGGCTTAACACTTAAATAGACAATATTCGTATTTTCGGTATTGAACTGGAACTAGCGTGCAGTCGAGGCTCATGCGGGGGAATCTTTTCACATGCAAATATTTTTAATGATATTTCCCGCATTAGCCTCGACTGTAAGTTAGTTCCAGTTCAAAACCGAGAATACGAATTTATTGTCTATTGACTGTGAATGCATTTATTTTTCAGACCCACTTCCGGCCTTGTCAGCGGTTATTCGTGGGCCCGCTGGCCGTTACGTATGGACCATGCAACTGAGACAGTTTTCAAGGCAGAAAAACGTAAAGTACTTCATGTTACTCACCTTTCAGCCAGATTTTCCTATTTGCTGGAGTTGACTTTGTTTTGATACAAACCTATCTACTTTTAATATGTAAATTATGTTCAACAAAAACTAGTTAGCATAAAAACAACATGATTGACATTTGACAAGAAGGAAGGTCTGTATCATGGTCATGGTGATCTTCAGCCTCACTGTCACTCAAAGGCCAGGTCACTAAGTACACAGCTGTAAATTGAGCTGTTGTACTCTGTTGGGGGACGTTAATTAGGTCCGTTATTCACGTTTATAGCAGAAAAGTTACTTATTCTAGTAAACACGGTACTGTTTTCTTAGGACTTGATTGAGGCTCATCTGAAGGACCCAGGCCGCCCTTCTCCAGACAAGACCCAACCTCGTCCTCCTCCGAACATAAAACACAGGGCCTTTCCTGAGGCTGTGGATACGGTGCCTGTTACCAAAGCGTACGTAAACCTGTTATTTCTTGTTTTATCTGGTTGTAACTGTAATATTTTCCCGCGCTTTTCCGCGGCGTACAAATGAATCTTTTTGCGCTTACTGCCAAATATGTGTTTTCCCACTGTTTGCAACCAAAACGTCTTTTTCTATGCTTTTTACTCGTGAACTCCCCCCCCCCCCCCCCCCCCCCTCCCCTCCCTGGTTTGAATTTGATTATGGTACATTTTTTTTCTCTTATTATCATAATGTTTCAAATTAAAATCAATAACGATAAGCAAAATACAAAACAGAGTGGACAGGGGTTTGACGTTATGGGAGTTAAAACATGAAAATAATACGATGATGATATCGATATGTGGTATTCTTCTTTTTTTCTCCATTCTGCTGTGGATTTCTAAAAGTCGTTTTATTATAATTAATATCATTTTCTACTCTTTTTAGAGACCGGAGTATACCAGATCTGGATGACATTTTAGATGCTAAACTCAGTGAAGTTCAGGACCATATGCGGGCGTTAATGCAGAAACAGGTTCGAGTTTTCCTTCGTGTTTGCGCCTTTAACTCTCTTATCATACCCTGGAGGGCACCCAAATTAAAAATTAAAGTCGATCGGGTTTAATTTAAAGCTTAATAGTCCATTTTGCGAGGGTGATGCCAAGAACGTAATGCTCAATATAAGGATCATAATGTGTCCACCCCTAACGCGGTTTATTGAGGTTTTGAATGGGTTGTTTTTGTTGTTTTTAAAAACAACAACAAAAAGATGGAACAAATTACAATCAAATATAATCGCACGTAGCATCTTAACATGTGTTTCATAAAGGGAGGCATTTTGGGCGACAGGATGTATTTTCGAAACCGTCGACGAAAAGGAAACGTTGTTGACAGTATGGTAGTTGACCATTTTTCAATGTTTTTCACTTCTTTTTACAACAGTTGGAGCACGAGACAGTAGCGCAGGCAAAATTGAATGAAGAAAAAACCAAGGTTAAGTTCCCGGATCACGATACAGAAATAAAACCACCCCGGTAAGTAGCAGGGTTATGAAGGATTTTGGGAGGGGTGGGTTAGTTTTTTAAGGAATGTGCGTGTGTGGGAGGGGGATGGGGGGAGGGGGGGAGGGGGAGGGGGAGGGGTATAACATCGGCGCAGGCAAACTAGAGTAAGGAAAAAAATAATAAGGTGACGTTTCCGGATATTGATACGGAAATGAGACCACCTTGGTACAAATGTAAGTATGCAGTGTGCTGAAGGATTGGGGAAGGGATGAAGGTTAGTTCATTTTAGGAGGAGACCGGGAATGTTGTATGCCAGCAGGCCTCCTTGTTCGGAATCTGACGACTTCTTTCAGTATGCAAAAGCAGGGAAAGCGAGCCGACAAGAATTGAGTCCTTTCGCTAGCTCCTTTAAAGTCTTGTTTTTTTCTTTTGCGCTTTGTCACGTCTTCTGTAATACCCAAACACGAAAGTGCGCTCATAAGCTAGCTCATTCCTCTTCCCAGTTTTGTCTCTTCTAGATCCGTGTGGTATTTAGTCTCCCAAGCAGACGTTATTTAGAGTGTCACGCAACACCGCTTTTTCCGTTACTGGGAGAGGAGTTGTGTGACGACCCAAATAAACGCTATGCTAGTACTTAGCGAGTTAATTAATTAATACAGTCTAAATGCTCATTGAGCGAAGGCTCAAATGGTAAATAAATAAATAAATAAATAAATAAGGCTGCGTAGGAGACTTTTATTGATATCTTTTTGTCGCTATTTCTCTTCTTAATTCTTTGTCGTTCCTTTTGCAGACCGTGTCAGGAATTTAGTCCATCTCGCCTGTTGCTATCTCATCTAGGTTTACTCACGATTGAAGGACTAATGGTAACTGAATACTGCCAAGCTAATCACTACTGTATAACTTTAATTCTTAAAGGCCTTACTGAGCGGTTTTCTATTGAGTCTCTAAAGTAATTTCATTATTGCTTTGGTTTTGCCTTGCAACGCTTTATGATATTTGCCTAAAAAATCTTGCGCCACTTTCTAAACCAATCAGAAGTGAAACCTAGACCAATCGTGACTATCTCGCACACGTTTTCCCGCGCCTGGCGCCAGCTACATGTATTTGCTTCGAGTTCTTATTGGTTCATTGGATTGTCTGCATCTGTTGTGATTGGCTAGATTGTTTTCTTTGGTTTTACTTAAGTGAAAACCGCTATATCGAGTTTACGACCGCTTTAACGATCATACGATAGGATTTAGGTATTAGTAACCAGCAGTACAAGTGTCTCTTTTCGACCGATTTATATCGGTTGCAAGAATGGCAATTTTGATCATTGGACCGCGTGTTGGGAAATCAAATTTGATAACATGAAATTCACTTCCATCCTTGTAATCCGGCACTTTATCCTCAAACTACCTGTTCTGTTTTGCTTTATATAATCTTTGTTGTATATTCGGTGGCATTTGGCAATAAAACATTAAAACTAGGTAGGTAAATTTCCATATCTCGTCAAGACACTGTCTCAGTCTGCTGTTATATCATCATAAGTACGCACTAGGGACCCGTCTTTGTATTGCAGGGTAATCCATTGCGTCCATTTGAAGACGCCAGCCTGCTTGCACTGAATTGCATGTCCAGCGGATTCTCTCAAGCTCTGAAGGAACTGGATCAAGTGTCCACTCGAACACAGGATACGGTTTATGTGTTTTACGTGAAGGCTGAACAGGGAGGCGCGCATGACATCATAGAAAACCAGGTCAGTGATTATTAAGCAGTTCAGTTCGGATTTAGTCGGGGAGGAATGTTTGGGAAGGCGCTTGGAATGGCGCTGTGCAACAAAGTTTGCTTTTCGGTATTTTAGCTAAATGTTCCCGCAGAGATGGACTGGCTAAGCATCTCATACAAGAGGCAGGCGATGGGGGACGGGAGTGGATGGTGGTAGGGCATTGATACTCCTAGATGTTCGCTGTTGCAGAAACCGAGTCAAGCTCTGTTCTTGTGAGGCGACACCAAATGCGGGTTGAGTTTGATGTTGGTTTTCATCCTTGTTCCAAGGGTTTTTTGGGGCGGTACGCAGCTCTTACAGGGTCTTCTCTGATTAGCTGAGAAAACAATAGAACAAACAACACAACAACAACAACAACAATAGAGCTGCGTGGTATACAGGTCCAATGAAATTAGAGGTTCTAAAGAGCTGCGTGGCTACTGGTTTTTTTTTCCACCCACCACAATTCTAATTCTAAATTCCAATTCGATCCGGAATCAGTGGCAATAAGAGCCACCTTCTAAAGAGACTGCTGAAATTCCTATTTATTTTATTAGATCACTTCTTGTAAGCATTCCAAGGCTTTCCGCGAGTTTCTGCTCTCCTTGGGATGGCTAGTAGACGTAGCCTCGCACCCAGGTTGGACAGGGAACATCAAAGAGGCCTGGAACCGAGGCAGGAGTGCATCCACGTTACGTCCAGCGGACTCTAGCTATTTCCAGTCCTCGCATAGCGTGTCTACTCTCACAGGCAGCGACGAACGAGAGGTGTCTGGGAACGACAGTGACCCCTATACAACCTGCCGCGAGAGTTTTGATAGCGAGGCATCGAGCAGCGGAAAAAATTCTCCGGCGATTCACTCTTCTCCTTCTCGTCCAGCGGCGGAGACTAAGCTGGTCGATGAGATTCTCTATTACGCAGATGTCAGCTGTGAGGTTGCGTTCATCATGCCTTCACTGCTGCCGGGCTATCAGCGGTTTCGGCGCATGGCAGGACAGCTTGATAGCTTTGACGAGGAAGTGGAGCCCATTCCGCGGAGGAGAACTCGATCGGGTAGCACGGGAAGCCTAGACGCGAGTAGCAGTGGGAGCCAATTGGATATCAGAAGCAAGCTATCCCGTCAGGCCTCGGAAGGTGTAACTACTCACGAGGTAAAATGCCATTATGCTGGGGTAACCCAAATTCCCTAAACCGGTTTTTGAAGGCATAAACCACTTATAAAATCTGCTGCCAATTAAACCGTCAACCGTCAAAATGTTTCAACAAAGCCCCGTTAATACGACCAGTGATGAGACATAGAAATGTGGTCGTTTTATCGTGGTGGTCGGATATGATTAACGAGGTTTTTGAAATTTAAATAAAAAAATAATGAACGAGTGCTTTTTCGCGCTCCCATGAAAATGTCGTAATAACAAAGCGTTCATGTTAAAGGGGTGGTCTTCTGGCGGGGTTACACTATACCCTCATTAAGACCCTCCAAAAGTAGTAACTCTTGTGCTTTTAATTTACCGCGGGTTTAAGCTTGCGATACTTTTCGGAGATTCGGTAGTCCAATCGCTTGTTTCAGACAGCTTTAGATTCAGGCCGATTCTGTTAATCTAACTTTGTTGGTCATATCAAGACTTTCTTTCGTAGTTTCAGAACCGTGCAATGTCGCGTCTTGGAAACGAACTGTCATTAGACAGTCGACCATTGTCCAGGTTGAGCACGCACAACACTTCGTCCGAGACAAACGTTCTGGTGGCCTGGCTCGAGCGCTTTGAAGATCATGCCCAGTTCCCCGTGGATGAGCTGCTGATGGAGTTTGACTTCAGCCACGATGCAGGACACAGCTTGCGCGAGAAAGATACCGTTGTTATCTTTATACATCACCTCAGAAGCGGGCTATACCGCATCCATATCAGGTCCACCATCAGGTATGACCCCAATCGATATCTCCATTAAAATCACATTTGCACATGACATCAGTGGTAATGGTAAATGACTGTTTTCCAGGTCTCCTATTGGTGGGCCACTGGTGGACGGTATGGTGGTGAGCCGCAGGGCCCTGGGTACTATGGTGCGACAGACCGCTATCAATATCTGCCGAAGGCGCAGACTGGAAATCGATTCGTAAGTAAAGTTACTTAATGGAGAGATTTTCATCTGTCTGTCGAAACCAATTACATGTGTTCGGTTTCAGTAAAATCAAAACAGACATACTTTTGGTTATTGTTGTTGTTGTTTTTACAGCCACATTGGAGTCACTCGTAACTCAGGCTTTATTCGAGTAGTTTGTTTAATCCGATTTTCTCACAAAAAATTCTTAAAATCGAGCCTAATAGAAACTTGTATTACACGCATTTCCCCGCGCATGGCATCAGTTGCATGTTTCATTCCCTTAGCACCAGTTGCATGTTTTCCCGCGCTTTGTACCAGTTGCATGTTTTCCCGCGCTTTGTACCAGTTGCACGTTTTCTTGGCTTGGCAGCGGTTGCATGTTTTCCCGCGCTTTGTACCAGTTGCATGTTTTCCCGCGCTTTGTACCAGTTGCACGTTTCCTTGGCTTGGCAGCGGTTGCATATTTTCCCCGTAGGTACCTGGTGTATCCCTGATCATAATGTATGGTACTTCATATATCCCTTATTGTAATGTACTTGATATATTGCAGTGTAATTTAGGGTCGGATTACAGTATCTAGGGTTGAAGCACTGATTTTAGTATTTAGGGTTAACCACTGATTCCAGTATTTCCAGTGTATCGAAAGGGTTAGTTCTTATATATGGTCTGGGCTAGCAGCATATTATCTGATATCCCTTAAAAATTACAGTTTCCGGCAGCTAGTCCTCGGTGGTGTAGTGGATAGTGTGCATGGAGCAGATCATACGGCCCGGGTTCTCTTGTTTTATCTTTTATTTCTACTGAAATAAAAACTAAGTGTTTAAATACAAAATAATAAGGGATACACCAAGTACATACCGTTTTTCCGCGCTTGGTACCAGTTGCCCGTTTTCCCGCGCTTGGCAGCGGTTGCATGTTTTCCCGCGCTTGGCAGTAGCTGCTTTTTTCTTCGAGTTCTGATTGGATCATTCCGTTATTTGTTTATTGACTTTTCTGTTTTCGACCCGAAAATAGAAAAATCCGGTCTTACATACATGAAGGCTCAACATCTTTAAACATTCTGTTTATACTATTTTAGGTATTCTCCGCCCCAAGTTTGTCGTAAACTCAAGATCCAAGATATCGTCAAGAAATATCGCCATGAACGATCAGTTCCCGACTTCTACGTGTCGCTGTTCGCCAAAGAAGGGAAATAAACTGCAGAAAACAATAGTCAAGTTCAAACTTGAAAAATAGTAAAACTCTAAAATAACTCTTACCACAGGAAATACTACTCAGTTGCTTTTGTTATATGGTCACATTTCAGAAATTCATCCACAGACTAAAAAGTTAGAACCAACATTTAAAGCATATTAAACAGCACCACAGAAAAATAATACTGCTCAGCAGCTTTCATTTTAATGGCCACACTTTAGGATTACACTGAAAAGTACGAACCATTTAAATGATCAAACAGTTAGGTTTTAACCGCAGACCGTATATGGCAATAAGAATCACGTTATATGGTTCAGGGTTTGGCTTATGACTCCTTATTCTAAGTGCTGTTAAGGTCTTGGTACATTATGTCTTTACTCAAAGAGTAACCTCTTGTTGTTAACTGCTTCAAATGAAAATAAGAATCTAAGCCTAAAGGACAAGAGAAAGTGGCCTGCCCTTAATACATCCTGTCGCCTCTCCAGTGGGTGGAAGCGATGAGAGGCGGCTGTACTCGCAGGGTAAGGAGAAACAGGCCTTCTTGAATGACTTTGGCAGGCGGGTGAATGTTAACGGAATACAGATAACGTATATCCAGAGTGGATGTTTTTTTTTAAATTCATTTTAATTTACATCTGGTTAAAAAAATTATTGTCTGGCCCTGCGTCTTTTGTTTGTTTGTGTTTGGTAGGAAGAGCGTTTAAGGTTATTGCATTCTTAATGGCTGTTAATTGACAGCTGCATCTCTAAAGAAACAGTAACACTTAAGGTTGTGCCGAGTCGTGGTCGAGTGTAGGAACTAAACGGTTGGAAATCAAGCCAAGGATGCTTGACTCATCTTTGAATTAATCGGAAGGGGTTAAGGGTGAGAATCTTAACTACAATGCTGTTGCTAAGGACACTGATCTGCAGACTGTAGAGGTCAGCGGATGCGATCGATCCAACATGGCGGCAAGGAAGGCGACCACATACAACAAGAAGATGTACTATGCGCATTTGTCACTTGTGCCAGTCCTAAATTGAACAAAACACGTGAAAAGAGAAAAAAAAATTAAAATGGGGACCGGAAACATTACATCGCATCAAATCACTGTTGGCTCTGGGAGTAGTGGTAATAGCAGTAGACAGGGTCCCAGTAGTATGTGTTTATTATTCGACATAGCATTCTACATTACTATATTACATCACATCACATTACAGTTGACTCTGGGAGTAGTGGTAATAGTAGTAGTCAGGATCCCAGTAGTATGTGTTTATTATTCGACATAGCATTCTACATTACTATATTACATCACATCACATTACAGTTGACTCTGGGAGTAGTGGTAATAGTAGTAGACAGGATCCCAGTAGTATGTGTTTATTATTCGACATAGCATTCTACATTACTATATTACATCACATCACATTACAGTTGACTCTGGGAGTAGTGGTAATAGTAATAGACAGGGTCCCAGTAGTATGTGTTTATTATTCAACATAGCATTCTACATTACTACATTACATCACATCACATTACAGTTGACTCTGGGAGTAGTGGTAATAGTAGTAGTCAGCATCCCAGTAGTATGTGTTTATTATTCGACATAGCATTCTACATTACTATATTACATCACATCACATTACAGTTGACTCTGGGAGTAGTGGTAATAGTAGTAGTCAGGATCCCAGTAGTATGTGTTTATTATTCGACATAGCATTCTACATTACTATATTACATCACATCACATTACAGTTGACTCTGGGAGTAGTGGTAATAGTAGTAGACAGGGTCCCAGTAGTATGTGTTTATTATTCAACATAGCATTCTACATTACTATATTACATCACATCACATTACAATTGACTCTAGGAGTAGTGGTAATAGCAGTAGTCAGGGTCCCAGTAGTATGTGTTTATTATTCGACATAGCATTCTACATTACTACATTACATCACATCACATTACAGTTGACTCTGGGAGTAGTGGTAATAGTAGTAGTCAGGATCCCAGTAGTATGTGTTTATTATTCGACATAGCATTCTACATTACTATATTACATCACATCACATTACAATTGACTCTGGGAGTAGTGGTAATAGTAGTAGTCAAGATCCCAGTGGTATGTGTTTATTATTCGACATAGCATTCTACATTACTATATTACATCACATCACAT